>CAMZMU010000048.1:4447047-4946933 GCA_947311845.1 Poa pratensis
AAAAAAGGCTTCAATATTACCTCAACATAATCAACCTGACTGCCAGCTTCAGTCAGTGTCTGCACTATTTGATTCTTTATATGTTCGCTAGCACTGTTGCTATTGTTCAGCGCAGCAGTTCTAGCATTTACCAATGATCTACTAATGGATAATGCCTACAAAAAAACATATAAAAAATCAAAGACAGTTTATAGATGATGTTCACATATAGATATAGCAGTATCAAAATTGTTTGTTCCACATGATAAGACACATACAAATTTTGATGTCTTTTGTAAATGCACTCTACATAAACCAGAATACTAGTCTCTGAAGAGAAATTTCTAGGTTTCAGTAAAAGACAAACCTTCTCCCTTTGCTCAGGCGATAGGTGCACATTGCGAGAGCTCATGGCAAGACCATCGGCTTCTCGCACTATTTCTGATCCTATTATCTCTACTGCAAAGTCAAGGTCACGAACCTGAAAACAACATGATCGTATCTCAGTAACTGAAGCAACTTCAAATACTCTAAACAAATATAATCAGCATTTCAACAATCTAGCTGAAAGCCTGAAGCATCGAAACAGAAAGAGATAAGAAATCCATCAGACCATCAATTCAACATGTTTATTCAGATGGAAGAAAAAATACTCCCCAAATAAACATTTTGTACATTATACACTGTCCAAATGAATGAATCAGGTTATCAAGCTGTCCAGCAAGGAAATCAAATGAACCAATACTAAGTGCCAGATATGTACATCAAGGTGACAGTAAGAGAACCACAAAAGGAGGCAACCACAAGATGAGAACAGACGAAGGAATTGCACAAATAATATATTCCCATTGCACGTGGACATTCATTTTGCGCCGAACAGAAGAAATAATTTTCCTATTTGATTGATAACATGATAGGTCATGTTTCAAGGCTCCTTATCCAGCGTCCACAACACTATGTGTTGCGTACTATCATCTCAAGTAGCTTAGTTCAAAGCACGCCATATAATGAATAACGTTAGTGTTGCGTCAGGAGTCAACTCGTCCAAAGCAAAACATGCGAGCAAACTGCAAATGCTGAGTAATGTCAATTCTGTTGCTTACCATTCGGCAGATGAGACGCCACTGCTGGTAATCTTTCTTCCCGAAGATGGCGACGTCAGGCTCGACGACGTTGAACAGCTTGGCCACCACGGTGGCCACTCCACAGAAGAACACTGGCCGGCTGCTCCCGCACAGCCCCTTCTCCAGCCGCTCCACCTGAATCCACGTTCGTGCCCGTCCCCACCCGCCGCCGCCTCCAGGCAGGAGACCGCCGCGCCCTCTGAAGCGCCGGTGGCGCCGCGGATGTAGAGGTCCGGGGGTTGAAGACGGCGTGGACCGCACCGGTGGAGGCGAGCTTGCGGAGGTCGCCGGCGAGGTCGGAGGGGTAGGTGGCGAGGTCCTCGGTGGGCGCGAACTGGCTGGGGTTCACGTAGATGGAGACCACCACGGCGACGGAGGCGGAGGCGGAGGCCGCCGCGGAGACGAGCGCGAGGTGGCCCTCATGGAGGAAGCCCATGGTGGGCACGAGCACCACCGTCCTGCCCTCCGCCCGGCGTCTCCGCGACCACGCCCGCATCGCCGCCTTGTCCCGGATCACCTCTGGCTCGCCCGCCGCCGCCATGGGAGCAGAGGAGCACAGTCCAAGCAGAAGCGGAAAAGAAGTCAAATTTCCGGACTGGTCCGGGATTGGAGGAGATGGTGGGGATGAGAACTCGTTGGAAATCGAATCGGGAGGAGAGCGACGAGATGAGAGGGAAAGAAGAGTTTTTTATTCGAAATCAAGACAGCGAGACAGTAACAGAGACGTGGTCACCACACCAACCTTCGTCAGAGAAAGATTCATGCCGAGCCGGCGAGCCCGAGCACAATCCCGGACACACAACGATGTGCTCCTTGGCGAAGTGGAGGAGGCCGACTTGGAGACGCCGGGGGTGCGCCGCCACCACCGTCCGAGGTCGCCGCCGCACAGGGACGCGGAGAGAGAGATTGGGGGCGCCGCGAAGAGGGACGCAGCGGCGGAGGGAGCGCGGCGCTGGGCTTGGTCGCGGCGGCCGGCCAGCCGGTCGTCCCCTGTCTCGTTCCTGGAGAGAGAGAGATGGGTTCTGCTCAGCTCTGGATTAGTCCACTCAGGGGCAAAAGGGTAAATGCGCATTTGATATTAGGTTAGATTAAGAGGAGACAAATTTGATTACAGTAAATAATTCAAATGGGGGCATTTCATCCATTTCAAAGTAAATGTGCCCAAGTAAACTGAAGCATTTCATCAAATAGCCCCCAGCAGCAACGCAGCAGCCGAGAGCCACAGAGACATGCAAAGCTATATTGTCAGCAAAATTCTGCCAAGACCTTGCCTCGTTTTGGACACAACAAAGAGCATGAATCCTCTGTTCAAAAAATCATGAATCCGACATGAAATGGCAGCATGAATCCGATAATTTTTAATCATATATCGGCAAGACATTCACACAAATAATCACCATGGCAACAAATAGCACATAATCATCTCAATACTGTTCACACATCACCATGATGATCATGTGAGCTTATACCTTTGGGGTTTATTGCCGGCTGCCAGGAAATGAGTTTGATCCAAAGTTCTGCCAAAGCATTCCCAGGAAGCCGAGTTCAGGCAGCTTCAGGCCGTCCCAGCCCTGCCAGCGGGAGACGTAGCGCCATACCTGTCTAGCCCAAGCAGAGGCAGAAAAAGTGCATCAAAGACTCGAGCTAAGGCATGCATAACGGACAGAAAAAGTTGTTTGGCCATCCTCGTCGCATGAGTTGATTGACACACCAGGCACGATTCTGCAGCAGAAGCCAGGAGAAGAATTTGCAACGTGGCAGCGCCCATGGCTGGCTTCCAGACGATGTTCAACTGACTACAGCTGTAGGCATTATACCATCCGGATCCGGATTCAGTAAACTCCCAGGTGATAGAATCAGCGGAATCAGGCCTGATCTATGACCATGTCTTGGGCGCTGTTGATAAGATGCTAGGGCTTCAGGTAGAGTCTATGACCATGTACGGGGCGTCGAACCACCGCATCCTCGAATCACTGAGTCATACCTGCACAAGATTGTATCATTCATGATTTCATGTCATCCGGAGAAGAATGTGTATCATTCTCACCTGTCAAATTATTACTAAACTTTGCTAATCTGAACATACAAGCTCTACTGCTACTAGTACGTGTACTGCCTCTGCAGGAAGATATAGTAATCAGACTGACAACTCACATAGCAGAGCACAATGTTAACCCAACCATGTAAGAATCCAAATGCATAAGTTTCAGAAGTGTGCTACGCATGATTTAGTCATGGGACGAAGAAATATGTACCTAATACTCTGGTTGATTCCTGTCGTGGTTCCTCACAATGTAGTTCCGCAACTGCTGCTAATATGACATAACAGTAACACACAAGTCAAACCTTGCTATACTTCCAGACTGTTTGCTCGGTCTCGTGTCAAACTAGAGAGACCCAAAAAGGAATAAAACATGTGAATGCTTTGATAGCTAGCCATCAAAGGAATGAAAACTACATCAGCGCACATCATATCTGGCTAACCCCAGCCGTCGCCTTGTTGGTGTACATTCAGCAGCAGCAGCTTCTACACCTGCAGCTGCAGGTTCTTCTACTGCCAATGGACCATCTTCCACATATATCTTCTTACTATTCCTTTTCCTGTGAACATCACATCACAAATATCAGTAAAATTACATACAACAGTAACTGACAAAGAGTTTGACTACCTTTCTTTTTAACTCCATTGCTTGGACACTTGGGTTGCCTATGTCCCAATTACCAGCATTTTCTGCATCTATTCTTCTCCTTCACTAGTGGTTTTATCATAGACCATCCTTAGGAAACAACTCTTAAATCAGTTTTACGATGCCTCCCTGAAGACCTCTTGCAAATTGGTGGATATAGTACAAGCCTAGTTCAACCTTAGGCCACTGACAAGACTAATCTGTCAGTGGCTCTATCTCCCTTTGTCATCACAGGGACAAGCATGTCGTCCAGCATCTCATACACCTCTACACACTGCGGATGCATCCGATCGCCGGAGAAGAACGCGTGGCTCCTCGCGTCCACCACGATCCGGCTAACCCCGGGCGTCTTCCTTGCCTTGCTCCCCCTCATGGCCTTCCACACCGCTGCCATCTCATCCCACAATCCACCTGACGCAAGAACATTGGCCAGAACAGTGTAGTAGCCTCCTGAACCTGAACCAGATGGGTTGTCATCAGATTTGGCAAGAGCCTCTCCCACCTCTCTAGCTGTGTCCACCTCATTGTGCATCATGCAGGCCCCCAGCAGCGTCCTCAGGACGGCCTCGTCGCACATTTCTGGCGGCGTGGCAGCAACAACATCCATGGCCTCCCTCACGCGTCCTGCACGACCGAGGATGTCGACGAGGCAGGTGCGGTGCTCGATGGTCGGCCCAAGCCCATAGGCGCAGCAAATAGATGCGAAGATGTTCAGGCCTTTCTCAACGAGACCGGCGTGGCTGCAGGCTGACAGTGCGGCAGTGAAAGTGGTCGAGCTGGGTTCATGTCCGTGTCTTAGCATCTGTGCGAAGGCCTGCAGGGCGGAGGAGGCACGGCCATGGTTCGCAAAGGCCTGCATCATCGAAGTCCATGTGATGGTGTCCTTTTGCTGTAACATCTTGAAAGCTTGCCAGGCAGAGTGCAGGTCGCCGCTCCTTGAGTACATGGTGAGCAGAGCGTTCCCTAGTGAGGTTTCTGACAGGAGACCTATTTTGGTAGCCATGCAATGGATTTGCGCAACTTCAGCTGTGCTCTCAGATGTAACCACGACGGTGGTCAATATAGTGCTGTTAGGAGATACTGCTGACCGGAGCATGAGAAGAAACAAACCCATAGCTTCGTCCTTGAGCTCAATCATTTCATAGCCGTCGATTACGATGCTCCAGCTCACCAGGTCCTTTGTGGGCATCGAATCGAACAATCTCCGAGCCTTTTCCATTTGGCCATCATTGACATATGCGGTGATCATCGCGTTCCACGCCGCAATGTCCTTGTTTTCCGGCATTCGGTTGAAGAACTCCCTCGCCATCGAAATGCGGCTGTTCTGCGCCAAGCCAGTGACCATCATAGTCCAGGAAACCACATTCCTATCCCGCATCTTCTCGAACATACTGACCGCCTCGTCCACTCTCCCGGCACGGAGGAAACCGGAGATCATAACGGTCCAGGAGTACGAGTTCCTCCACGGCATCTTGTCGAACAGCTCCTTTGCCTCCTGAAAATGACCACTGTCGGCGTAGGCCTTGATCATGACCGTCCAGGTGACCACGTTACGCTCAGGCATCACGTCGAACACCTCCCTCGCCTCCCTCAGCATCCCGGCGTGCGCGTACCCCTGCACCATGGCCGTCCACGACACCACATTGCGTACAGGCATCGCGTCGAACAGCCTGCGTGCCTCGTAGACACGGCTGCACGGCAGTACCCGGAGACCAGGCTGGTCCACTCGACGACGCCCTTTTCTGCCATTCCGTCGAACAGCCTGCGGGCAAGGTCGAGGCGGCCGGCCTTGGCATAGCCGTCGAGCATCACGGCGTCCAGACGGGGGCCATGCGCGGACGCGGGCGCCGCGCGGAACAGCGCCTCCGCGCGCGGGAGTTCGCCGCACCTCATGTGGAGGCCGACCTTGGCGGCGTAGGCGGCGGCGACCGGCGTCGCGTCGCGGCGTTTCGTCGAGCACAGGAAGGCCGGCGGGGCGAAGGTCGAGGCGGGCTGGGAGCTGTGGGTATGGGTCGGGGTGGTTTGCCAGGGCACCATGGAGGCGGAGGGAGGTGGTCTGGAGCAGGGGGCGGAGGAGGAGCCGCCGGCGCCGGCGAAGCATTTGGAAGGCGCGAGGCATGGACGCATGGTCGAATGGCAATGGCTGTTTTGCATAAGAGACCCTCGATTTAAGTTATATTTATAAAAAGGACACACGTGGCAAAAGTATTTAACCCTGGATTCAACAACGGTTTATGAAACCATAAAGTATTTCAAAAAAATTTGCTTTGTAACGAACCCTACGCGAAAAATTGGGAGATCTGTCATATATCATTTGATGAAAAAAATATGTTTAGCTTTAACGAATATTTTCTAGAAAACCTCAATATAATATTTTTATGAAGCTTCTTCAGCCATTCAGGGCACCGAGAAAATATGGTTGAACTTACTTTTTTTGAAATGGGAGAAAAAATATTACCCCAATCTACTATCAATTAAGAAGAAGAGAATTGTTCAGTTAGTTTACGAAAAACCACACGAAACCAATACATATTGACCAAAATTAAGTAGTCATGTAAAAAGAACTCAACACCGCCACACCTATGGCCCAACACTCTCCAAACACACAACTATGCAAACCCTTACACTTGAACAACGCTTATGATTGTACTATCTCTGTTCCAAAATGAAAAATGTTTAGATTTTCTTTGATTCAAATGTACCTATACGTGTTTTAGTGTGTAAATTCATTCATTACAATCCGTGTATAGCTCATATCAAAATACGTAAAACATTTTATAATTCAGAACAAAGAGAGTACATCACATCACGTAGCTTTTGTAGAGGAAGCATGGAATGAGCTTGAAGCTACTGGTGTCATAAAAAATACAGTACACGTGTACCAAATAGGTGCAAGTGCAAGCTATCTAATAGCTGTCTTGTAAACTCGTCTGTAAGCCCTCTCTACAAGGACTAGAGTTAACAATTTGCTATTCTAATCCTTGCTAAATTATTTGTTGTGTCATAACACCCTCATCCCACATGGTGTAAATAGAAAAGAAGAGATTACCCAAGTCTCCAAAGATCGTTTATACCCAGGTCTTCCATCTTGGAGGTAGTAACATGATAAGCCAATACTTTGTAATTGGTTAACTCAACTAAGAAGACGATCTCTTTGTTAGGATGAAATCCAAGTATAGAAACACCATATTGCGAATATGCGTATCCACTTTCTTTTTTGGTGGCAATAATCAGTATCATTATCCGAGTTCAACTGAGGTTCCTCTTCCCCGTTTCTTCCTTGCTCATGTCATATTCACATTGGCTCCATGGTCCATCGTCATGTTACAAAGGGAAATTCGCTAGCAGGGGTTCGAGGTTGATTTCCTTTCTCAACGCCCACTCCATCTGACCACATGTTTCGTCAAGAAACCAAATCCAAAGCTTGAAGCGAGATACAACCAGTGCACAATAGACTCCTTTTTTTTACTTCCCTAGACGATAACTCGAATTGCCTATTTTATCCGTCTCCGGTGAGGAGGTAAATTTTGGAAGCTTTGTTACTCGGTATGTATTGCTTGATGGGTCTATTCTGCAAAACACAAAAAAGATCATTAATGGACCTCGTTTGATTATTAATTGAACTTCGAAGTAAGGAACAATAATTTAAATAAACACCATGTTGCATAGGGAAAGTACTGTCGTTGCACATATGTAAGAAGAACCTCATGACAAAATCATATTGTCGCACATAGTGGGATCCATGCCAATACGCACCATAATGTGATCCAACCGGGGAATCGTGTGGCATGTGGGCAAGGTCCCCTGCTTCATCCCCTTCTCGAAGAAACGTCTTCACCTCCCAATCCCATGTCCTCGAGGAGAAGACACACACTGCATACTGTGATGGGGGCTGTTCCGCTTCCACCCGCTTGCTATTACATCCTGTTGGAATAGTGTGTTGGATCCGAAACAATTCGTAGTGCGGCGAGGTGGTGGGGTCAAACGCGAGGTACTCACATGTGGCACACGGATAACAAACCTTCGGTGATGTGGTTGGGATCGGGTTTGGTGGGGGCTAAGGTAGGTCGGTATAGTGCTGCGTCGCCGGATTCACCATGAGTTGACCACTTTTGATCAGGGGGAGGCCGTTGCAATGGTCCATGATATCGAACCACACCTCGTAGCTGTCGAGGTAGTCGAAATCGTCGCCCATCGGGTGGTACGGCAGGCACGTGAAATGTAAGGGGAGCGTCGCGTCATTGGAGAAGACGAAGATGCCGGACATGGAGAACGGGAGGAGGTCTGCGTTAAGCATGCAACAGTCGTCGATGACGGTGCACCACACCTTGCGGACGCAGCGGGAGACAGCGAGCCAGCGCGGCACGAGGCGGCGGAGGTTGTGGGCCAGCAGGTAGGCCCGTAGCTGGTCTATCAATTGCATCTGGCGCCGGCAGCCGCGGTGTAAAACTATTGGCACTGCAGGGCCCGGAGGAACGAGAGCGTGTCTCGCTAGAGGAGCCAAAGCAGCACTATTAGGGCATCTCCAGTCGTTCGGCCCCCCCAGGGTCCAAAACGGCGTTTTTTTTGGGCCGCCGCGGCGCCAAACGACGCGAATCAGGATCCTGGGGGGGGCGCGTTTTCCAGCCGTGAACCCAGGCCGCCCCCCCAGCCGGCGATTCGGCCGTATTTCGGCATAAACAAAGGCCGGCCCTTTTTGGCATACAAATTCACACATATAAATAGTTTAACATACAAATCCACACACAAATAAATAGTTTAACATACAAATTCACACACAAATAAATAGTTCAACAATGCAAGCAAATAGAACAAATCATACTAGGCATTGGCATCGCCATTATCGGCATTGCCATTGCCCTTGCGCGCCCACAAGTGCTGCACCAGATCATTCTGTAGAGCTTGATGTGTTGCAGCGTTTCGAATCTCCCGGCGCGTGGTGAGGAAGGCTGTCCATGATGCCGGCACCTGGTGATCAACCTCTGCAAGAGGACCCTAACGGTAGTATGGTGCACTTGCCTCACTGTCAGGCACCGGGTGATCCCGCTCACTCTCAATGATCATGTTGTGCAAGATCACACAACACTGCATCACCTCCCACATGTTGGACTTCGACCAAGTCATAGCTGGGTACCGGACAACAGCGAATCGAGGCTGCATCGCGCCAAATGCCCGCTCAACATCCTTTCTGCAAGCCTCTTGGCACTTGGAAAACCAAGCCTTCGCGCTTCCTGGCATAGAGTTGGAGATGCTCTTCACAAATGTTGCCCACTTCGGGTAGATGCCATCTGCAAGATAGTAGCCCTTTGTGTACTGGTGCCCATTGATCTCGTAGTTCACAGGGGGAGCATGGCCTTCGACAAGCTCGGCAAAGACATCCGAGCACTGCAAGACATTGATGTCGTTGTGAGTTCCTGGCATACCAAAGAATGAATGCCAAATCCACAGATCATATGAAGCCACGGCCTCAAGAATCACCGAGCACTCTCCTTCCTTTCCCTTGTACATCCCCTGCCAATCAAATGGACAGTTCTTCCATGCCCAATGCATGCAGTCGATACTACCAAGCATCCCAGGAAAGCCTCTTGCTTCATTCTCTGCGAGAAGGCGAGCAGTGTCTTCCTCATTGGGTGATCGCAAGTATTTTGGCCCAAACACTGCCACCACTGCCCGGCAGAACTTTTTCAAGCACTCAATGGCCGTGGACTCGCTCATGCGCAGATAGTCATCATGTGCATCAGCTGGAGCACCGTACGCAAGCAACCTCATGGCCATCGTGCACTTCTGAATTGACGTAAAGTCTACCGTGCCGGTGCAGTCCTTTTTCAATTTGAAGTAGGTGTCGAACTCCCGGATAGCATGCATGATCTTGAGGAAGAGCTTGCGGTTCATCCTGAAACGGCGCCGGAACACCTTCTCGTCCTGCGTAGGATCATCGGCGAAGTAGTCGGAGTAGAGGATGCAGTACCCCTCGTACCGCTGCCTCGGCTTGCTCTTGCGGCCACCGCGCGTCGATCCAACACGCCGCGGCCCCGCCTCGTTGGCGAGCAAGCCGCCAAGGCAGGCCCAGATCAGCAGGTGTTCTTCGTCGTCGATGGCGGCCTGATCTTCCTCATCGAAGAGCTCGGCGAGCATCTCCTCGGTGTCGGAGTCCATGGCTGGGTCGGGAGGAACGCCGAACACCTTGCGGGCAGGGTGGACGGGTTTCGCCCCGAGAATCTCCCCGGTGGCTAGATCGCGGCGGAGGGAGTGGGCGGCGCCGGCGGCGTGGTGGGGCTGGACGGCGGGTTTCCTAGCTGCTTGTGTGCGGCAGCGCAAGGAGGGGTGGTGGCGGCGACGGGATGGCGACGGCGAGACGGGCAGAGGGAAAGGCGAGCCGGGGTGGGGACAATGCGTTGTCTCGCCGACAGCGCTGTCCCACGCGTGCTTTTCCTTCCGCCGGCCCCCCCAGGCCGAACCCAGTGGGCTGGGTTTCGCCTGGGGGCGCCGGCGGTATTTGGGCTTCTGGGGGGGCCGGCTGGTAGAAAAACGGCGCTATTCGCCCAAAACGGCGCTATTTAGCGTCCTGGGGGGCGCTGGGGGGACGGCTGGAGATGCCCTTAGTCACAAATCATGTCGAGGGCTCTGCTTCCTTTGACAATAATTTTAAATTGATGGGCATGTTCTGGTTCAGGTACAATGAGAATGTGCGTGTCTCGCCAAAGCAGCCAAAGCAGCATTATCCTTCAGAAAAATCCACTCTGCTGAAGTTGTAGTGTCATCTGCTGCTTCTTCAAAGGGGAGGTATGCAAGGTAGAGCCCTTTTGTGGTACCCAAATGAACCCCAACCATCTATTTCGTTGATCAGTAGAAGTCATTTTTTTGAGACTTGACCAGTAGTTCAGTAGTGTTTAAATGATGATCAGTAGAAGTCATACTACTGCTAAATCGGAGCCTCCCGCAGATGGGCCTTGGCCCAATAAGGTGGAAGGTTGTTGGCCCAGTAGAAAATTTGGCTATCCTCAGTCCACAAATCCAGTATGACATCATACTAGGAGACTTCTTTTGGGCTTATGGAGAGGCTTATAGGTCCTAGACATCAGAAGCCTAAAAGCGGTGGCCGGCTGTTGGCTGGCTTCTCTAGACCACAAAACTCCCACGTAGTGTAATCTGAGAAGTTGTGTTCGATCAGTTTCCCGAGCTTCTGCGCATAGGAATCAAATCGGTACTCCACCCTGCCCTTGTTTCAGATGAATTACAAGCAAATGCCACTCCACCGTTGAAAGGATCGGTATGACACCTAGAGGGGGGGTGAATAGGTGCTACTTCAATTTTAGTTCTTTTTCAAATTAGGCTTGACACAAAAGGTAAATTCTCTAGATATGCAACTACGGTGAATTTACCAATATGACAAGCTAGCAACTAAGCACGATACAACAAGTAAACACGGTAAACAAGGATAGAAGTAACCGAAGTGAAAGCACGCGGAGACACGGATGTATTTCCGAGTTCCTCCTTTTTAGGGGAGTACGTCTCGTTGGAGAGGTGTGAGCTAGCACAAAGCTCAAAGCTCAACCACCACAAAGGTGTCACCTTATTCTCCGATGAACCGCACCACAAAGGTTTGGTTCACCTTCCACTATCGGAATCCTTCAAGGCGGAATCCGGAGCCCTTACAACAACGATCCGGGGCACAACCCACAAGAGGTTTAGGGGCTCCCGAACAGCTACAAATCTGTCACAAAGACACAAGGTGAGTACAACAAGAAGCTAGGTTTTCCCAAAGGAAAGCCTAGCAAAGGGGCCCTTAAGTAAATAAGGGGGAAATGGAAAACTGCTTGGTTAAGATGTAGATCCGGGCCTTCTCCTTCAATCCTCCAAAGATCAACGAGTTTGGGTGGAGAGATTGGGAGATCTAATGATTCTTGAGCTTGCAACAATGGTGTTCTTCAAATGTGGGCGAGCTGGCTGGCTGGAGGAAAGTGGAGGGATATATATACCCCTCCCAGAAGAACTAGCCATTGCAGACAGCTTGACACCGGATTCTCCGGTCAAAGTGACCGGATAATCCGGCCTTGGGCGGAAACTCCGGCCTTCTGGGGCCGGATACTCCGGCCCCCACCAGGGGGTGAACAACAAACAACCAGGAGAGGGCTCAGGCAAAGACTCCGGTCCCTGAGGCCGGAAACTCCGGCCTGGGGCGGATACTCCGGTTCCTGTGGCCGAAAACTCCGGCCCACACCAGGGGCTGAATCACTTTTCTGCGCTTTGGCCAAAACCCCCTGAGTCCGGAGACTCCAGTCCTGGGGACCGGATACTCCGGCCTGAAAAGCTTCAGAAACTTCTTTTCTCTTTCTGGTGTTGATGCACATGTGCTGGACACATTATAACCTGCATATACTTAACACCAGATTAAAACTATCACATGTGTTGTTAACTAACACACAAAACTAAGGGATACAAAATGTTCTTTCAATCTCTCCCTTTTTGGTGTTAGATGACAACACAAGGATTTGCAATAAACTTCAAGACCATATCATGTCTAACAAAAGGAAAGACTCCCCCTAGATGTGTGCATATAAATCAATTGCTTTGGAATGCAAATGCACACACATAGAGAGACAAGTTTCAACCAAATAGCAACATGATATGGAAACAAACACATTTCCCAAATAAGACATATCACAATATAGGTTGAGACTAGAGATAAAAACCATACCTTGTGCATATAAATGTAGATAAACATCCATATTAACCATAGCACAAAAATGTAGGCTCAACCATACATAATAAGAAATCCATATGTCTTACACTCTCATAGATAACCATCCATAGTTCATAACACATAAGATGCAAATAAGTTCCAAATAACATAAAGAGACACAAGCGCAATAAAAATGATAAAAGCACATGCTTGTGTCCCAACCCATGCAAATCCCACGGAGAGAACCTAATAGAATTACTTCTCCCCCTTTGGCATCGAGACGCCAAAAAGGGAAAAGAGCATCACTAACGAAACCCAAGGAGATCACTCGGAGTCTTCTTCTTCCTCATCACCATCCCCTTCTTCATTGTAGTCGTCATCTGACATGTTCATGGGAGCCTTGCCGGTGTTGCGAGAAGAAGATGGCAAAGAGGTCACATCCGCATAATCAGCCCAAGGAAAGGACTCGTTGAGATAGTTGTGTCGGACTCGGATGAGATAATGGGGTTCCCATCTTCATCTTCTTCGGGAGGAGGAGTGATGCTACCATTGTTATAATGTGGAAACTCATGTTGCTTTTCTTGCAAGAGTTTACGATACTTGTATGGCGCCAATATCCAGTGTCTTGTGATTTGTGAGGAAGGTTACATGGAAGCTCTAGCGCATGGGAGCATGTAAGGATTGGGATCACTAGATATTCTCCCGTGAAAACTCATCAGACCACATACAAATCGATAAGCACAACAGCGACACATGGTAATCTCAAAAAACAAAAAAACAGCGACACATGGATCAGAGGGAGAGTTCATATCGTGAAATGGGCCTTACAAAACCACAAAAGGGCAATATAGGCTTTCTGGCCTTCAGTGGTAGGTAGGCCAAGCGAAAGGGCCTGGACCTCGAGCCCACAGCGTGCGGTGAGAACAGCGGCCGCGTCGCCTCCGACATGGGCGCGGTTGGGAGTTAAGCCACCGCCTCGCAGTCCTCCTCCCCGCCCACCGCCACCTCGCCCCTCCTCGCTCTCCGTGCCGCCGATGATACTCTGGCTGCGCGGCGGACTCTCCGGCCGATCCGCCTCCCTCCTCGCCGCCGTCGCCCGCGATGCGCTTCCCACGCGCCCGCTGCCCCCCGCCGTGCTCCCCCTCCTCCGTCGCCTCCACGACGCCGGCGGCGCCTCCGATCACGGCCCGAAACCAGGTACGTCCTTGCGATTTCTCTTCCTCTTCCTATGAAGTGGATGGGTGGTAGCATGTTCGTAGTATTGAGCTCTGCCGATCATTCCAGTGTTTCAATTCCACCGCTGCTCCCCACCGTTCGCCACCGGCCGAGTGACACAAACGTCCATCCAATTCCGCCAAAATTTAATGGCAAACTTGTCATCTATGTGATTGTGTGTAGTTTTTGAGTTGCTGATGCTTTTACTTTTCAAATTCCACGAAATTTCCTCTCGTTTTGTCTTCTGATACCTGTTAATTCTGTTCTGTACCTGAAGGTGGCCCTCTGACGCTCTACAGGGACCTGGTGAGCCAGGGGAGGCTCCGGCATGACGCGTACCAGGAGAACGTGGCGTCCGAGCTGGACAGCCTGCTCTGAAGGCTCGAGCGGTACGAGATGGAAATGGAGGACTACCATGTGAGTCGCCCATCGCTTCACGTTTCACTGATTGATTGTTGCGAGTTGCGACACCTCTGAGTAAGTGCCTTTGTGCAAAGTGCAGGCGAAGCTGTCTACGTGGGACAGTTCCAGGGAGAAGGAGCGGCGGAGGCTCCTCCTCGAGGAAGCCGAGGATAAGCAGCACGATGGGGTGTGGATCGATGAGAAGAGGGGGTTTCTTGATAAGTTGATTTCGCGGTAATACGTTATCTCTTGCGTGTGGGTTGTGATATAAGGAGTTATGTGCTTCCACTTTGCAGTGGGGCTGTTCGTATAGCTCCAAATCCTCTTCCAATGATTGAAAATTTGCTTACTGATATCTTGCAGTGAGGCATCAGTGCAAATAGATGAAATCCTCGTACCCTTGACTACTGACTTCTTTGAAGAACAGTAAAACTTTAAAATGGCGGTTCTGCATTACATACTCTGTTGCAAACTTTTCCTGTTACTGTTAGATATTAGATCAAATCTCTTGTACATGTTCCAAGAATAATGTCACCAGGCAGATCAGCAACCTATAAAGTCTGTTTAAAACTGATGTGTTTCACTGCACTGAATGTCGCTGTTTGACTCATCTTTTGCTGACTAAACCAGGAAAAGAAGAGGAAATATAGAAGCTGGAGTTGGAAGATGGGTTTCATATTTGAACCGAGAGAAGAAACTAGATACGTTAGTTGGCCAGAAACCAGTGGCTCCTGTTGCTCCAAAAGGATTGTACCTTTACGGGAATGTTGGAAGTGGTAAGCTAATCAATAACTTCACCTTGCCTCATGCTTAGAGTTAGGGGTTTGTAGTCAGGTTTTTTCCCATATATCTATTAATATATTAACAGTACTTTGAAAATAAATCATTATCGCAAACAGCTTTTCACTATTTTGAAAAGATCATAAGTGACCCAACGAATTTTTTGTATTACTGTTATATGTAACACAGGGAAGACAATGTTGATGGACATGTTCTATGGGGCCACAGAAGGTGTCATCAAACACAGGAGAAGGTTTCACTTCCATGAGGTAAATCATGTACAGATGACTTGGAAAGCTGACAAAACAGAGTGTATGTGTGGCTTGGCAAGAATCTGTGAAACAACTTGGTGATTATAATGTTTCATTGGATCCCGCTGTCTAGGATTTGTGTAAACTTGAATTTCTCTATTTTATGCAGGCTATGCTTGAAATAAATGATCATATGCATGATGTTTGGAAGAGACGTGATGATGACAAGTCTATTGACTCACCTACTTTTAGTTGGATATCAGGCCTCCCTTTCGATTCCAAAATAAAGGAGTGGCTGATCGGGGAAGAAAAATACAAACAAGATAAACATCAAAAGCATATCCTTTTAGCTATTGCTGATAAGTTCCTTGTCGATAGACAAGCAAATAAATGTGGTGCAAGCATTCTATGCTTTGACGAAATACAGGTACCTGAATTTCACACTTCAAAATGCAATTTTCCCACTTCTTAAAGAAAACTGCCATTTCTTCCGTCGCACTTAGCATCATACTTTTTTTTTGAAGAACTACTTAGCATCATACTTATCCGATTACTGATGTACTTTAGCAATTGTTGCGATTACATAATAGATAGTTTTGTCGGAAGAATTTCTCAAATTTATTTTCCTTTATTTATGTCACATCTTCAATAGTTCTTACAGTCGAAGGTACATATGTTGGAAAGCATGCTTTATATTCAAGTTTTATAACGAGTGATAGGCAATCTTGCTGATGGTAAATTAGAATGGACGGTAGTTCCCAGATGACTTAGCATAATATCCTAACTTCAACTTGCAGCTGGCCAGATGATGGCAATGGGGCTCGTCACCTTGTGTGTGCCGTCGCTCCACTCAATCGACCCAGACGTGTATGCCTTTTTCACACTCGCCGTCGCTCGCACGGCGAAGGTGACATGACACTCATGTGTCTCCTGCGTCGTGCTGAACCGCAGCTTCTGCGGCTTCACGGTGACGCGCACGCCGCCGGGGCTCATGACCACGGCTCGATAAGTGGCATCCACATTGCTGCCGACGTTGCGCACGACGCGGCGCTGCGTGATTGTCTCGTTGCGCGAGGTGAACGCCGCTGCGAAGGACGGGTAGTTGTGGTCTCCCACGGAGGAGGAACTCGAGCAATTGGTCGTCGACCCGTCCTCTCTCGTGAAGAACATGGCAACATCCTCGGCGGTGTACCCGAGGGCGCACAGGAAGTCGACGTAGTCCTCGGTACCGGCGTCGTACACGAGGCCTGGGTCCATGGCGCGGTTGGCGTCGACGTGGCCCGCCCCGCGCGCGAACGGCGTGGACTCCTTGCCGGTGGACATGTCCCCGATGACGTGGCCGGCGCTGTCCACGTTGTATGCGGTGGTCATCAGCGCAGACTTGATCGCGGCGGGACTCCACTCCGGCCTCGCCTGCCGGAGCAGCGCCGCGATGCCGCTCACGTGCGGGCACGACATGGACGTGCCTGATACGACATTGTAGTGCACTCTCCTCGTGTCGCTGTCGAGGCTCGAGGGTGAGGCGGCGCCGGTCCAGGCGGCGAGGATCTCCACGCCGGGGGCCGTGACGTCCGGCTTAAGGATCTCCGGCGCATGGAGGTTCGGGCCTCGGCTGGAGAAGGATGCCATTCTAGGGGAAGGAGGCGGAGGGCCGCCGATGACCGTGCCGTGGAACACGATTGTCGCGACCGGGGATGTAGCGTTGTTGCTTATGTAAGTCGTGATCCTTTTCGCGGCGGCAAATGTGACGGTCGTGGCAGGGAATGTGTGGGGGTTGCCGACGACCAGCTCGCCGAATGCTTTTGTGGTCGTAAGGATTGCTCCGACACCACCGGCGAGTTTGACGGCCTCTCCTTGTGCAACATTCAAGCCTTGAAGGTCACAAAAAACGATTTTCCCGTGACCAAGCTGGGCTTCAGCTTCCCGGCTTCACAGACCTTCGAGCCGGCTGTCTTACCATACACAAGGGGTATCTGGGCTGCGCCAAGCGGTGGCCCGACGTAGAGCGAAGCACCTGTAAAATTATCGCCGTTGCCCAGAACGACGTCCGCCGGGAAACGGCGGTTGATGGTGGACGCGCCGACGGTCAAGAACCACGGCGCGATGTTGTTGGCTGTCGAGTCGACGGGGCCGGCATTCCCCGTGGCGGCAACGACGACGATGCCCTTGCGGACGGCGTTGAAGGCGCCCACGGCGGTGGTGTCCATGTGAAACGGCCACCGGAGCCGAACGAAGCGGAGATGACGTCGACCCCGTTGGCCTCGTCAAACGCCGCGAGGATGTCGGAGGTCGCGCACCCGTATTTCCAGCACACTTTGTAGGAGGCAACGCGCACGCTCCGGGGCCATGCCCACGGCGGTCCCTCTCGCGTAGCCGTAGAAAGACGCGTCCAGGACGGCGGATCCGGCGGCGGTGGAGGCCGTGTGCGTGCCATGGCCGAGGGTGTCCAGCGGCGACCTGGACTCCTCCGTCTCGTTGATCGGGCCTCCAAGATCGACCTCATACCCCTCGTAGTAGGCCTTGGCGCCGACGAGCTTGCCGTTGCAGTAGGCGGATGCGTTCCACGACGGAGCCGAGACGCAGCCACCACGGAACTTGCTGGGTGGTGGCGGCAGCGTCGTGTCCGCGGCGAACGCCGCGCGGTCCATTGGGTATACCCCAGTGTCAAGGACGCCAATGACGACGTCCGATGCCCCGTTGGACGCCGGCATCAAGCCCGATGACGCCGAGAGGCCGAGGAAGGATGGCGTCAGCGTGAAGTGCAGCTGCTTCATCTCGTCCGGCACGACGGCAAGCACGGAGCGCTGGGCCGCGAGGTGCGCGGCCTGGCGCCCCGTGAGATGCGCTGCGAAGCCCGTGGCGGCGTGGGAGTAGGAGTAGAGCACCCGTGGCGCCGGGAGGGACATGTCCACCGGTATGTGGTCACGCAGGAAGGAGGTGTACACCGGGCAGCGAGCCGGCTGCCATGGCGCGGCAGCGGCGGCGCGTGCGGGTGGGCGACGTGCACGATGTAGGCAGCGGACAGCTCATCCTTTTCACTCCCGGCGGCAGTGGCGACGAGGAGGAGGACGCACAGAATCGCTAGTGGTCCGACTCTGACTATCATCATCGTTGCACTGAGAGAAATATGCAGGCCCTGTGCAGTGCATTGCAGTGCGGCGATCGGAGGCGCGAACAAATAGTAACCAGGGTTGGCTGGATGAGTAAAGGCGTTAATTTCAGTAGGGTGAGTGTGACCATCATCGTGGAGCCGACGATCATGTGCGATGTTCACCGATCACCAAATCAAGCCAAGAATCTGCTGCTTAATTGTGAGTCATCCGGAACAGGCAATTCAATCGTGTAGCCCCAATTCCCAACTATACGGAAACACTTCAATGCTAATGAAACCTGGATCGTTTTGTTGGATCTGTATTGTGTACTCCGCCTATTGGCACACACACTTTGATCCAAATTTAATACTTGGTCCCAATCTGATATTTGATCCCTTATAGTACTATAATATTTGATCCCCATTTGGCGCACACACTTTGATCCAATGAATCAAGGCGGGAGGGAAGGCGCATGCAACAAACCATGGAGAAAATACTGGGCCATTAAATGCCATCGCATGAAAACCATGAAGAATAATATTGTGTCATCAGTTGCCTTGAAAATTGCACGCGTACCATGGAGTTTTAGGTGCCAAACTTCCTCGGCTTTCAGCCTGCTAGGATATGTATTTGTACTGTTTGTCAACGAGCTCAGCGTCGCCACGAGCTTAGGTGCCAAACTTCCTCGGTCTCGTTGATCGGGCCTCCAAGATCAACCTCAAACCCCTCATAGAAGACCTTGGCACCGACGAGCTTGCCGTTGCAGTAGGCGGATGCGTTCCATGACGGAGCCGAGACGCAGCCACCACAGAACTTGCTGGCGGTGGCGGCTGCGATGGGTCCACGGCGAACGCCGCCCGGTCCATGGGGTACACGCCGGTGTCGAGGACGCCGATGACGACGTCTGTGGCCCCGTTGGACGCCGACAGGGCGAGGAAGGATGGAGTGAGCGTGGTGTGCAGCTGCTTCATCTCGTCCGGCACGACGGCAAGCACGGAGCGCTGTGCCGCGAGGTGCGTGGCCTGGCTCCCGTGAGGCGCGCCGCGAAGCCCGTCGCAGCGTGGGAGTATGAGTTGAGTACCCACGGCGCCGGGAGGGACATGTCCACCGGTATGTGGTCATGCAGGAAGGAGGCGTACGCCCGCGAAGTGAGCCGTCCTACACGTGGTGGTGGCGGCGTGTGGGTGTGAGCGACGTGCACGATGTAGGCGGCGACGGCAACGACGACGAGCAAGACGCACAGAACCGCTATTTGTCTAGCTCTGACCATCATCGTTGCACCGGGAGAAATATGGATGCGGCGGCGCGCGGTGCAGTGCAGTGCGGTAATCGGAGACCCAAATAAGTAGGCGTCAGTGTTGGCTGGATGAGTAACGGCGTTAATTTCAGTAGGGTGTGGCTCTTGTCATCATCGTGGAGCCGAGGGGCCAACGATCATGTGCGATGTTCACCGAGAACCAAATCCAGCAAAGAATCAATCTTTATCATGAGATAGCTGCCTAAGTAATGCAAGCATGCATCAGACAGCATGAAAGTTCAAACCGTAGGATGCCTCAAATCACCAGATAATATGCCAGAGCTACAAACATATAAATATAGCAGTCAGCCAATCCCGAGCACCATCTAGTCTAGGCGTCTAGCAGCATCCTCTTCACGCCAAACTCCATCTCCACCAACAGTCTAGCCGCTGAAAGTTCAAACCGTAGGATCACACATCGTCCAGGCAGATCACTTCATCGCCCGCGCGCCACCGTCGACTCATGAGAGGACCACCAACTTCTCGTCGAACTCGTGTATCTACTTCTTCAGCTTCTCCAAGCGGTCAGGCAGCCCCAACACCGGTCTGCACCACCACCAAATCAGGTGCAGTATTGCCTACAGCAAGAAAAAAACAAGCATGTTTATCTCTCCATCAGATCCAAAATCCAGATTTATCTCCAGAAAAGCAAATAAGATAACAATCAAAGAACGAAGGAACTAACCTCTATCCTTCTCCCTGTCGCAGGCGGTGATCACTATCCAAGGAACTAAACTCTATCCTTCTCCCTGTCGCAGGCGGTGATCACTATCCAAGGTTTCTCCCATTCTCAGTCCCTGTTCAGGTAAACAATACAGGATAAAGGAGCAGATAGACTAGACACATAACATAGTCGGATTTTAAGCAACAACAATTCTAACCAGCAAGTAGATGACTCAGTACCACAAAACTACAACACTTGCAAAGCACACATGACAAGCTACAATTTGAGCTGAGCACACACTAAATTATTCATAAACAGACATAAGACCGTCAGTTTAATGAAGAACATCATCAGTCATGAACCAATGATAATGTCTCTACCAGCAACGGAAGTTTGGAAAGATCATCACAACTAAAAGCAAAAAAAATAAGCACTCAAGCACCATACCAAGCAATTCTATGGAAAGATGATACACTAGGCTAATAAGCAACAGTTCATAAGTGGTTAATATCATTTGGAAAAGACCACAATGTGTATCGATATGGTACAAGATTTTCCTTGTCTGGGAACAACACAAAAGGAAACACAACACATAAATATTAATTGTGAAGAAACCTGAGCACCATCATATCAATGGGCCCACAACAATTTTAGCAAAAACATGCAAAAAGATCTGGAAAACAAAGCACGGGCACACACGAGCTGATGAGGTTGCTGCTGACAGCGTCTTTACATTTAACTATGCAAGGCGGCTGCAGCTCCCCATGAGCATAAGTAGGCCCCTAGCGAACCCAAGACAACAAGTATAGCTTGGGAAAAGAGGGTCCATGAACACAAAATGCATCAAAACAAGATGTCTAATTTCTATTTGGTAACCCTTATCATCAGAACCTGAAGACTTGTCTATCACGATGGGAATGGGCCGGTCGACCCGCTGGGTCACTGACCCGGCCCAAAACTTTGAGGCCATGGGGTCGCACGGGTCGCCTCGAAAACGTTTTGGGCCAGTGGAGCCGGCACTCAACAACCCGATGGGGCGCACAGGTCGACCCAGCTTTCAGCCATGCCCTAGTCGTGGCCACAGCTCGCCTAGAGGAACCTCAACAGTTAGGTGAAAAACTGCTCTACCAAATTGAGTAGCTTTTAATATAGGCAAGCGTACTTATCAACAAAATCAGCTCGATGGTCGGAACCGTGCCTCGATGTCCATGCTTATCACAGAGCATGTAGATTACCTTTCATGTTTAAGTCCAACATAAAAATAACTATAATCAACATTTAGAAGCCAGATTGTTTTCTTAAACCAGAATGGCACACAATGTCAAATTATGAAGCTATTTTCCCCAAAGAAGACCTGATAAGAACCACAGTTGAGGCTTAACACAAAATCATCAAGTCCACTGGCTTACAAATAACACAAGCTCCATGACCTCTAACAAACCAGGCCTAGATATCAGATTCTTAGCAACATAATTTACAAAGCTAGATGGCCAGAAAGCCAACCTGGCCATTACTACAAATATGTCATTGAGACGATGGCCGGAGCAAAACATAGCCACATGTCACAAAGCGCATGGAGGAAAAAAAAGAAGCCGGATAACTTACTTAAACCTCAGGGATTCTTGACGAACAGGTCATTCCAATAGTTTCCCATACTTGGTATTCTTGAAGCCAAATAGTTACCAAGATTCGAATGACTCAAGACATGTCCTGACAAAAGACACAAGTTAACTTCCAGCAAACAAAAAAAAACTTGAAACAACTTGGGAGAAATAAAGGAGCTTGCTCAATATGGTCACTAGATGAATTAAACAGCTTGCTTAATTTTGAAAGTCGAGCACCTAAGTTATATTATCCACCAAAGGAAAAGGTTTTATGTTAGTGTGCAGCACAAGCCACGGGTACTCATACAGAAACACCTTTCTTGCTAGCTGGTAGAGAAAACACTCACAACCGAGACACAAAACTAGAGTATACACGATAGACATATCATCGAAACTGAAGAAACTCTTTCGATATCAAAGTAAGCCACTGATGTTCTAAATGCAATATACACAATATGTAAGCATTTTATTTCAGTAGCAGTAAAGCTCGACTACATAAATGGCCTGGACAATTCGAAGGCATGTAATTTCAAAAGAAGAAAGATATGTGCCTCAACTCTATGGCACAAGCAAGATCAACATTTGCGTGCACATAGAATTTATCTCTAACAGGTGGGCAGTGAACATGCAGATCAAATATGCGCCAACATGGAATGGAGAACTCAAAACCTTATAATCTAACCATCAAGTAACTAATCACAAAATTAAATAAGGATGTAAATTTATGCGTGCAAGTGACAATGGCAAATAGACATGGATGCAAATCCAGGCCAAAATGCATTAAATAAGGAAAGGAGCGCTGCTCCATGTGTACAGTTCTACACAACCACCACTGATTGATCAGCCACTAGCTCATCAACATTGAGCAGCATTCAACTTGGCACATGAACATTCAGCCAACAAGGAATATCCAAACTTCACATATTTCACAACACACAACAGGCTTATCCATACAAAAAATACCAAATTGACAGTTCATACCATTGCAGCAGAATGGAAACATACTGCCACTACTAAAATCTAAACCAGGGCATCGGCTCGATGGCCTGAGAACAGAGAAACCATGGCCGACTTACATGTCCTGCGCCGCCACCAACAGGTTGTGTGTCTCCTTGTACGCATCCGTCGGCCTCTCCATCCCTCCCGGCCGGTAGAGGTGTCCTGTCGTCGGTGTCCGCTCACCGGCACCGGCACAACCTGAACACAAGTTAACATCGTGTCACTACTCTGCACTGGAATACCATCCAAGCTAGTGGAGCAAAAGTGGGAGTATTAACCCAATAAGATAAAGGGTAGACTACAGTATGGGCAGGCCCTAAACACTTTATCTTGATTTTCTCCTCGGACAGCAAATGTGCCTATGATTAGCAATAAACATAACAAGGGGAGTAGGTACAAAGATACTCCATGGGCGAGGAGTGTCTATTGGTATTGCACCTCTAGAAGTCACAATAACATGGAATAAGCTAAAAAATAGAGACCTTCAGAGCAGAGCAGTATTTCCAGATCAAACAATCATGGTCAGTAGAAAAATACTTTTTCAGTGGCCAAAGCAAATTAAAGAGAACTGTAATCTTCAATGCAAGTAAAAAAATTTCGTACTTAACTGTACTAGAAATAAAAGAGAGTTGATGCACAAACGTGCATATGCACATAAGCCAATAAAAAAAGCTGGAAGAGCTATACGGACTTCGCCCCAAGATATTTGCGTCGAATCATGTAAATACAACAACCAACTAATATATGAGCGGGACGACCATGTCAAGGATGGTCCTGCCAAGCATGCTGCCAGGCACGCAGAACATTTTCCATAATGTACACACTTAATTAAAACTAACTAGGAACTCTAGTGAGACACTCATGAGCAGAAAAAATACGTGTGCATCAAAATTTGTCCTCCACCTTTAACACGAAAATCTTTGAATAGACCAGCATCTGAACATAGTCCAAAAATGGAGCGCATCCATCCCCTACACAGGTATGCACAATATTTAGATTGATCTGGTATGTATGGAAAATATACAGGTACGGACCTTCTTACGAACACAACAAGTTTTCATTTTCATCTAGTGCATATCTGCATGCTTTCTCTGCTGCCTATGCACACGCCCAGTTCAACAGGAAAAAGGAAACATTTTTTGCAAGAATAAGATGTAGGAGGAGAGAGCATACCAGCAGCAGTTGTTGGGCAGCTAGAGCTCGAAGACGTGGGCAACATCTTAGTGAGGTGGTCGCCGGAAAAATACCGGTAGCTGCAGGCTGCCGGGTAGGCGACCACCATCTCTTCCTCCCTGCCGCCATTGTTGCGGCGGGTGAGCTCCTCCCGCCGGCCGCGGCTGTCACCACCCGTCGATCAGGATCCCAAGACTTGAGGGATAATCCTGCAAGATTTAAGAAAGAAGCCCATTAAAAGTTGTGATAATTCCAATCAGACTTAATACAATCATACAAACCGTCAAAGATAAAGTAAAAAATGTCATTTGCCAAATGAAAAACTTGCCAAGATAATACCTACGCACTTGATATATAAAATAGCCCCCGGCAAAATATGCACAAACGAAAGCTAATATTTTTTAGAAAACAGGCACAACTCAGGCCCAGCTTTTTATTACTAAAGAGCACAAGTTTGTGTGCGTTGCAAAGGCTGCTCAAACTATTATAAGAAAGCGCTAACAAAGGTCCCTAAAGGCATGGAGGCAACGATGACTATACAGAAACAGTACAACAAGCACCTAGATCCCAAGCAACTAAAACGAAACAGACACCACGAGGTTTGTAGGAAACGGAAACAAAGTGCACACCGTGAGGACGACAAGTCTACAAACAGGAACCAACTACCTACAATGTGCATCCAATAATATGTCTAGGTACTTGGTCCAGCAGTAGGTGATGAACCAGTAAAATCAGCGACATTAGTTTGTCATCAGACTGCAATATCAGTTTGTGTTTATTATCAGAACTAGATGGTAGACCAAAAAAGTAATATAAGCTCTTATTGTTGTATAGCTACCATCATTTTCATGCTCGATGCACTACCATCAGGAAAACCCAACTGCTATAGCTCATCCTTGGATAACACCACTTCTATCCTTTTAAAAAAAAATCTTTTTGAGAAAAAAAAATCATACAACAGCAGCATATTTATACAGACACAGAGGTAATCACAACCCGCAAACCATAACAAAAGCTACACATAATCCATACGGTCCATTATACTAAACATCACAAAAACAATGAACCGGAACATCACTTATCAGTCCATAATGTAGGTATCAAATTTACGTTTACAGGTATTAGATATTATTTCTACCAACAAAAAACTCTAGTATATCCAAACAAATCTTAATCATACAACCATACCATTGAATCCTAAATTAGTGCATCAACAACACCAAGATAGCTGACTATAATCAATAATTTGCTTTTGAAAAAAAACACATGTGGGAATTGGGGTGTAGCATACACAAATAGACAGATAAAAACATGTGCCCATACCAGCACTAGTGCTATACGCAGCTTCAAACTACAGAAAACATGTGTTGTTTTGGTGTGTGCTCTCTTCTGTCCTGCAGAATATATTGACACTTGCCTCAAGACACAAGCACCGCCCAATTTTACTAGCAAAATTTGTGACGAAATTCTTACTCTGCCCTAACCTATCTCTCGCATTGAGCAAGAACATAATGCACACAAATCACCATCCGCAGCAAACATACATACAAAATCAGCAAGGTTGGAGACAGTGAGATTACCTCACCGCCGTACTTGATGGTGATGCTGTCCATCCTGGACACCTCGTGCTCGAGGATGTCCTGGTCGTCCACGGCGAGCAGCAAGACGCCGGGGCGATTCTACAGGAAAAAGTCTTAATTAAGAACTGAATCCTACAAAATTGATTTGCAACGAAGAGGCCCTTTAAGGCATCAATATACCTCAAAGTAAAGACCCACAATATGCATCTAATAATCTGTCTAGTTACTTGGTCCCGCATTCGTTGATGACCCGGTAAAATCAGCGCCATTCGTTTTTCATCAAACTGCAATATCAGATTGCGTTTCTTGTCAGAACTACAGGTAGCACATAAATAATTTAGGCTCTTATTGAAAGTTTCAAACTGCACTATGCCTCTATCAAGTCATTTATTTTGTCAGACATATACTCATTAGCTAAAATTAGAATACCCTAGTTTTTAATTTTTGCTCCAGATTCATGGTCTAAAAAAACAAGGAACACCCATTGAATATTTCCCTAATTAAGATGAACCCCATGTATACGATGGTATTTACAGTGATGGTGTACCCAAACATATCTACCCTTTCAGTTTGGCTAGCATGGATTCACAGTCAAGAAAAGTAATGAAGACTGCCTCCAAGATTTAGAAGATGAACACCAAACATATGATGGCTTCTACAGTGACTCGTACACGCTGCAATGAAGATTTAAACAGCAATAACTCATAGATCAAGGATGCGTACTCCCATTTTGATTTTGATATGAGTAGTAGAGTTTGCAGAAGATTTGTTTGCTGGTGGTTGAAAAGACTACCTAATCGAGTTGAGAACCTAGTCACGTTCAAGCCAACAAAATTATGGTTAAGAATCTTCACAGGTGCTGATGTTTCTGGCAGCTATGTTTCTGCAAATAGTAAAATGCAGGGTCAACTTGTCAAGTCTCCCAATCCTGCATATTTTATTTGAAGCCAAATAACAATCTTGCCTCTGGAATAGAACATTTGGTTGGTTAAACTGGCAAGAGGTTCAGTTCAGAAGGCCTCAAGTAGACATTCAAACATGATATGATCTACAGTTTACATCATCAATTCAATCAACTACCAACGTGTAAAAGAAAGGTGGATTTATTGCGAGAGAGAGGCAGGATTCCATTTCTTGATTCAGCAAACTGAGGAGCAACAGTCATATTGGAGCGGTCGGAAGAAAACAACTTGACCTTTGGATGCCGATGTCGACTGAGCACCTGAACGGCGCCAGCAAGTCGTCGCACTGGGACTTGGGGGCGAGCAGCTTGCAGAACGTGGCCACCCCACCTGGCCTTGAGAGAGGAGAGTCGTCGCACGGCCGTGTAGACGCCTGTGCTGGCCAGCGGTCCTTCCGTCTCAGCAAGCTTGACCAGGAGGCTCCGGCAAGCGATGTCCTTGGTGGGTGGCGGTGTCCCTAGAGTCACCCACCCCCACCCTTGCTACACTCCTTCCTTACACAATACAAGAGAACAGTGTGACTAACCTATAAAAATCTCAATCTTTGCCGATTTGATTTGGACTTGGAGCTGAAGGGAAACGGATCAACTTACAGAGTTGGCAAAACTGTCGCTGTGTTCACCAGCCTCCGGCGAGCTGCACACCTCCTCCTCAGGCTGAACCACTCTCCCATGTGCTCAGATAACGTCTTGTGCAAATCTGAAGAAACAAATCATGCTTATCGTCACACAAGCTACCCACTAGTCGAATGACAAATGCACTTTAATGAAGGAAACTGAGACAGATCATGTAGAATAGAGATGGCAGAGTCATTTCCTATGCATCGCAGAACAAACATATCAAAAATTGACCACATACATTTCCTACGCATCACCCAACAAGTTTTACTGAGTGAAACCAATTCCCATCCACAAATTACTTAACGAGTGGGATCCGTCCTGGTTAAGTTGAACAGGTTGTTACTTTTGCGGGAGGATGACTAGGCATGGTTTACGTTACCAATGTGGGCATACATATCAATCTGGGCATGGTGTGCATACGTGATGTACATGAAAATGCAGTCCACATAGCAGTGTGCGTCACAAGAAATAGAGCAAGCTGCTGCATATCAAGCAAGGATCATAAACACAATAGGAGCAAGCCTGAAGACATAGGCTGGGAGGGAGCATTAGAGTTGCTGGCGATGTTGTACTCCTTCCCTATACAAAACCAGAGGGGCACGGTTGCCTCAAAAACCGAGTCTTGGTTGATTTGGAAATGGACCTGGAGCTAAATGGTGGCGTCGAGGTCGACGCGGTGGGCCTTGAGGGAGGTGCTGTGTCGCTGCGCATCCACAAAGACACCAGTGCCGGCCTGGCGAGCTTGAGCTCCTCGCCGAGGAGGCTCCGGCAAGGGATGTCCTTGGTGGGTGGCGGTGTCCATGGAGTCACCCACCGTTGCTGTACTCCGTCCTTACACAACAACACAAGTGTGACCTCAAAAACTCAATCTTTTGCTGATTTGGATTTGAACTTGGAGCTGCAGGGAAACGGAGCAACTTACAGAGTTGGCCGAATATGGTGGGTCGTCTACAGCCGCCGGTGACGAGCAGCGGCGCAGCTGAGGCCGGGGCCACACCAGCGCATCCTTATCTGCACGAGCAAGATGGAACCCAGTGCCATTGAAGGCCAGCATGAGCTCCGGCAGCGCCTCCCCTGCAACTCGTTCTCCTCGTCGGCCACGGTCCCGGTGCCGGCCGGCGGAGGAGCGTCTGCGGGAGACCAGGTACCTCCTGGAGAAGAGAGTGCCAAGGCCTGGACCGATTAGGCACGAGGGCAGCAGCCTCACCGCCGACAGCCTCCGGGCCCTCTACGGATTTCAGCAATGCTCCTGCGCCTGAGCTAGGGTTTGTGGATGGGCGGCGGTTCGACGCCATGGAATAGGGAGATGAGGAGTATCTGGTGCGGTGGCAGCGTACTGGACGGAGTTGGCCGGATTGACCGGCGCCGGCGGGCGAGGAGGTGCCGCCGGAGAGGAAGGGGATGGGGAGAGGAGGGTGAAAGGCGATTGAGGGATTGGGACGTAGCGTACGTCGTGCGTGAAGCAGCTCCGTCGACCGGCCCATGGCGGCTGGAGGAGCAACAAATCAGCCACGCCGGCGGGAGAGAAAGGGGATCGCTCGCTCGAGGGATTTTGTTGTGCTGTGGGTTGGATGGGTTCATGGGGCGAGGCGATCAGTGTCTCGATTGGTTGCTGTTTCATCTTCCCGAAAAAATAACTACACAAATTGGTTGCTGTTTCATCTTCCCGAGAATTTTAAGTGCATTGATTGATTGGCGTCACACACACCACCCGTGCTAGTACTTTTTTCTCCATCTCCACTACTTATAAACACCAAAACTGTTGTTCGGCTAAAGCCACACGAACACATGCACCAACCACCGATCAAATCCTGCCTCACCCCCACTAAACAACTAACGATGGTCCCACAAAACAGAACTCCGGGTGCACTTAGCAATTTCCAACGACGGACTAATACTTCACCCCCGAGCAGTCCGTCCCGAGGAAAAAGGAAAAAAACTACAGGCCCAATTAAACCTCCCACTAATTGCTCAATTCATAACTCCCCAATTAAACCTACCACTAATTGCCCAATTAAACCTCCCACTAATTGCTCAGTAGTGGAGATAGGGACAGGACTAACAATTAGAAAAATATTGTGAAGTTATTGAAAATACGTGCGTGCACGTGCACACTAACTATGTATTATAGTATAACAATTTTAGGGAGGCGTGCGTTGCACGCGTGCATATTAACTAGTCATCTACAAAGTGGACAACATTTACCGAACGCATGCTATTCTTTTCATCTTAAGTCCCAAAAAAATTGAACTTGGACTGTCCAGAAAATTCAAACTCTAGCAATTTTGAGATTCATCCTCGTTCCAACTTTATTTCCTTATTTTTTTACTCGACTGACCGTCGTGCCGCCGATGTATAGAGACCGTCGTATGGATGAACGGAATATTTCATTTCAACTGCACGTGTGCAAGAAGTGGATAAATAACTCCAGCGCCTTCCTCGAGAAATACTAGGATAATCTTTACTTTGCCAAGCGCAAAACCGCGAGTTAAACAATTAAGAGATTCTAAAACACCAACATGAAGGAGAGAAAAGGTGTCGTTCGACGGACCTGGGGAGGGATATCTACACACAGTCTTTCGTGTGCCTGCGTTTTCTCAAAGAATGATGTGTGTTGGATGAGATATCTGAACGTACTCGGTTGAGGTTGTTTTCTTCTCGGGAATCCACGGGGAGCTCATTCTCGCCATCTCATTGGCTGCGGACCATTCTCCGCGGATCATAGTGGGGAGTAACATGTATGTAATGTCATATTTATTAAGTTGTACACTTATATTGCATTGAAATTTGTGATGTTATGGTAACATAGCTCGTTAGCACAACAATCTTTCTCCTCATTAATTAGCCGCCACATCAGATTTTTTGCCTATGTGGCACTGATGTTACTACTCATGTTACTCCCACTGTGACTAGTCTAATAAGCATTAAACTGCGAATGAGGTAGTTCTGGTGATTAATTGAGTGATTAATTAACGCACTGACAACGCATGCCCCGGGGGGCTCATTCTCATCTCTCTCTTCTCTCTCCTCCTGCTACAGTAGTTTGAGAGTCGTCTCCCTCTCCCCGGACCGAACCGAGGTCCTTCCCGGCGGCGACTGAGGCGAGGCTCCGGCCACCGTGTTGTACATAGTAGGTTTAGCTTGCTTGCTGTCTGGTCCTATATGGCGTATTGGAGTAGGTTGCCGGATCTCATCGGCTGGATCTGGTGCGCCCAGGCCACGGCTACTTCTGCTGTCCTGCTCCGGTGGCGGGAGCAGTGGCAAGTGGATGAGCTCAAGCTTGGCATCTCCGACAATAAAGCCGTCCTCCCTCTCGATACCTGATGCGGTCGCTAGTGAGCGGCGTCTGTGTCGGGGCGAAACGCATCTGCGATGTGCTCCCATGGTGGGAGTTTCAGTGGAGGCGTCAAGCTCAAGGTATGTTCAATAAGCTCGAAGTTGGGGTGCTGTCAAGGAGAGATCTGAGCTTCTCTCCTGTTCCTAGCCGTCGTGGTGATGGAGGGATAGGGGATATTCAAGTCCGGGCCAATCCTGATGCGGTTGCCCAGAGGGAAAGAGAAGCGCGTGCCCATCTGCGCGCTATGGAAGCTGCGACGACCTCAAGCGGAGCTCCCAAGTGGTGGCAACGTTCTGCCACTGCTATTCCTGGTCAAGGCGACCACTCCGCGCTCGGCCTAGTGCCTGAGCATCTTATTCCTCCATGGCGGAGGATCTTCAAGGATCTCCACGCGGGAATCCCTGCCGGCGTGGCCCCAAGTGGCAAGTTCCCCGGCGGCTGCGCAGGTGCTCGCTTCTGGAGTTCATGGCGACTCGGTGGAGAAGACAATGGACCTGATTGCGTTTTTTCCTTTTGTTCCAAGGTCTTCTATGTAATTTACAAGGGCTCGCATGTAATTCCTACGGTTTACAGGGGCCTTTCTGTAAGGTTGTACCCACCGACAGTTTAATGCAGTTTCCTGGACGTTCAAAAAAAAAAAAAAGGACAACGCATGCCCTAGTTTATCGGGTTTGACTACTCCGTACCAATTTCGTTCAGTCTCGATACATACAAAAGGGCCGGTGGGGTTTAATGTGAGCAAATGGTTGGTTGTTGTTTCGTCTCCCAGAAATAAGTACACAAATTATGGGGGTTAAATGAGATTTTTAAGCCGGTTCATTAGCTGAAATAATATGAATAGTATATATCATTAGCTGAAATTATGGGAGTATTTTTTCGAAGTGGAGAACCGACCTTATCACAAGCATGTTATTTTTACATCTGCAAAAAACTAAGCTTGGACGGTCCAGAAAATTCAAGTTCTACTATCAATTTTGAGGTTCATCCATTCTAATATAATTTTCTTAATTGCTAGATTGACCGTCGTGTAGATGCATAGATACCAGGCAGCTCACACTAAAACATGTGTGTGCGTCACTGCTAACCTGGTCTTTGTGCCACTCATATGTGTTGTGTTGTCACCGACTCTAAGAGATGTGCACACGGATGGGTGGGAAGTGCTAGACAATAAACTCAAACACATATGGGGCATGGCTATCAAGTGGTCAGCCACGTGCGATAGGTTTTTGACATGCTAGCCGGAAAAATAATTGTTGCCCATGCCTTTTCTTCGTAGCTGCCGTGACCCGCTCGCCTCCACCGACGTAAACGTCTACCCTTGCGCGCCCTCCCCGCCCTATTGGAACCACCATCGATCACTGCCGCTCCCTTTGGCCATCCATCTAGGCCAATAGTTATGTTTGTTATTCGACAACAATAGACATGCCACACCCCACCCTATGTTTTCTTCATCTGCTATGCCAGCGCCATGGGACTCTACACGTATTTCAAAGTAAGCGTCGGACTCGATATTCAGCGGGTGATGATGTAGAGGCATCCCCATACACTCTCATACACATATCTTAAAATAAGTTTCCGACTAAGGGAAGTCAGGGGGGTCCTAGAGAAGTATAATGGGGCTCAGAGGCGCGGAGTGGATAGCGGCGTGAAGCGTTGCCGAACACGTAGAGAATTATGTATTTAAATAATCTAAGTAGAGTGGACGGTTGCACAAGTAAGCACAACAAGTGGCTAAGTTAGCACGTGGATGAAAAAAGCGTGCAACACTTTAATGTAAGTTTCTATTTCATGCTAAGAAGTAGAACGCCTATTATCACATGTGTCATTCACTTGATAATTTTTCTAGTACATTTGTCACATTGGAGTCACATCCGGAGTCGAACACACATGTGGGTCGACGAGCTTCCTCTGCATCGGGCTTCACCCCTCTTGTGTAATAATCGTCTCCTAGACATTAGCACGACATCATGAACAATATCTTGCCTGACTGGCGACTAAACCATGGACAAGAGCGACATTCATAGAATGAGTCGGTTTGGGACGACGCCGGTGAAGGCGAGGATGAATCTTCACTAAAATTTGAAAGAATCTTTCGCTCCAACTTTGTTATTCTCCCATGTAAACAAAAAAAAAACTAGGAGAAAATGGTAGAAGAATTTGACAGGGTTCAAAGTTCAACATTGGTTTCTTAAGAGAAAATAATAATTAAAAAAAATTCTTCACACAAGAGAGCCATCGTGATTCATAAGGAACTGGATCCTAGACACAAAAATCCAAGGAGAAAAAGAAGAACAAGTGGAGGATTCGTATTTCCGCCATCTAGTGTTGTAGCTAGCGTTGAGTACACACGGTACCACGACTTCTTGGACTGATATGGTGACAGCCGCCACCTACGTACATTTTTTTTTTTGACATTCAATGATTTTTGGTTTGCTAAGTGCATCGAGATGACAGCCCATCGGGAAGCGCAAGAGATGAGTATACGGTATAGACGAGTGAGGGGAGTTCGGACGACCTAGGGAAGTGTACGTATGCGGCACGAGATGACCGTCCTGGAGTTGGTGATCCATTTAATTTGTTTTCTTGGTTTTTAATTAATGTGCTTCACTAGTCACAAATTAGCTAGTCTTTGACTGCATGCGCGCATGAATTTTGGCGAATCCTTGGAAATTTGAAGAATATAGGGCCATGTGGAGCTGGTGTTCGAAATGCACTTTGCCCGGAGGAGGCACTAGCTAGCTAATTTTATTTTACGTGCATGCATGCAGCTTCACGTATCCATGCAGCTAGCCAAGATCGATATACATCACGTACGAGTCTAAGCTGTTGTGGACCGTGGACGCAAAGAAGCAAGCCGAACGGACCAAGACTTGCTCGCTCGCAGTTTGGCTGGCTGCGCGGGCCTCCGTTTTTGGTCGCACCCACCCCGCGGAAGGGAAAAAGAAAGGAGCTTAACGTGACAGACCTGGCGCGCCATACTCCGCCCTGCGCGCTTCTTGCAGCTGGCGGCTCGTACGCATTAACTAATTCGCGATGGAAACAAACCCACACATGCATGATCCCCGCCTTGCAGCTGGCCAGATGATGGCAATGGGGCTCGTCACCGTGTGTGTGCCGTCGCTCCACTCAATCGACCCAGACGTGTATGCCTTTTTCACGCTCGCCGTCGCTCGCACGGCGAAGGTGACATGACACTCATGTGTCTCCTGCGTCGTGCTGAACCGCAGCTTCTGCGGCTTCACGGTGACGCGCACGCCGCCGGGGCTCATGACCACGGCTCCATAAGTGGCGTCCACATTGCTGCCGACGTTGCGCACGACGCGGCGCTGCGTGATCATGGTCTCGTTGCGTGAGGTGAACACCGCCGTGAAGGCCGGGTAGTTGTGGTCTCCCACGGAGGAGGAACCCGAGCAGTTGGTCGTCGACCCGTCCTCTCTCGTGAAGAACATGGCAACATCCTCGGCGGTGTACCTGAGGGCGCACAGGAAGTCGACGTAGTCCTCGGTGCCGGCGTCGTACACGAGGCCTGGGTCCATGGCGCGGTTGGCGTCCACGTGGCCTGCCCCGCGCGAACGGTGTGGACTCCTTGCCGGTGGACATGTCTCCGATGACGTGGCCGGCATTGTCCACGTTGTATGCGGTGGTCATCAGCGCAGACTTGATCGCGGCGGGACTCACCTGCCGGAGCAGCGCCGCGATGCCGCTCACGTGCGGGCACGACATGGACGTGCCTGATACGACATTGTAGTGCACTCTCCTCGTGTCGCTCTTCAGGCCCGAGGGTGAGGCAGCGCCGGTCCATGAAGCGAGGATCTCCACGCCGGGGGCCGTGACGTCCGGCTTAAGGATCTCCGGCGCATGGAGGTTGGGGCCACGGCTCGAGAAGGATGCCATTCGAGGGCATGGAGGAGGCGGGCCGCCGATGACCGTGCCGTGGAACACGATGGTCGCGGACGGGGATGTAGTACTGTTGCTTATGTACGCTTTGATCCTTTTCGCAGCGGCAAATGTGACGGTCGTGGCAGGGAATGTGTGGGGGTTGCCGACGACCAGCTCGCCGAATGCTTTTGTGGTCGTAAGGATAGCTCCGACGCCGCCGGCGAGTTTGACTGCCTCTCCTTGTGCAACATTCAAGCCTTCAAGGTCGCACAAAACGATTTTCCCAGTGACCAAGCTGGGCTTCAGCTTCCCGGCTTCGCAGAATTTGGAGCCGACTGTCTTACCGTACACAAGGGGTATCTGGTCTGCGCCAAGCGGCGGCCCGACATAGAGGGACGCGCCTGAAAAGGTGTCGCCGTTGCCGAGCACGACGTCCGCCGGGAAGCGGCGGTTGATGGTGGACGCGCCGACGGTCAAGAACCAAGGCGCGATGTTGTTGGCGGTTGAGTCGACGGGGCCGGCGTTCCCCACGGAGGCAGAGACAACGATGCCCTTGCGGACGGCATTGAAGGCGCCCACGGCGGTGGTGTCCATGTGAAACGGCTGCGCCTAGCCACCGGAGCCGAACGAAGCGGAGATGACGTCCACCCCGTCCGCGATGGCCTCGTCAAACGCCGCGAGGATGTCGGAGGTCGCGCACCCGTATTTCCAGCACACTTTGTAGGAGGCAATGCGCGCTCCCGGGGCCATGCCCACGGCTGTCCCTCTTGCGTAGCCGTAGAAAGAGGCGTCCAGGACGGCGGAGCCGGCGGCGGTGGAGGCGGTGTGCGTGCCATGGCCGAGGGTGTCGAGCGGCGACCTGGACTCCTCTGTCTCATTGATCGGGCCTCCAAGATCAACCTCATACCCCTTATAATAGGCCTTGGCGCCGACGAGCTTGGCGTTGCAGTAAGCGGACGCGTTCCACGACGGAGCCGAGACGCAGCCACCACGGAACTTGCTGGGTGGCGGCGGCAGCGTTGAGTCCGCAGCGAATGCCGCGCGGTCCATGGGGTACACACCGGTGTCGAGGACGCCGATGACGACGTCCATGGTGCCGTTGGACGCTGGCAGTAACCAGACGACGCCGACAGGCTGAGGAAGGATGGCGTCAGCGTGGTGTGCAGCTGCTTCATCTCGTCGGGCACGACGGCGAGCACGGAGGGCTGGGCCGCGAGGTGCGCGGCCTGGCGCCCCGTGAGATGCGCTGCGAAGCCCGTGGCGGCGTGGGAGTAGGAGTAGAGCACCCGCGGCGCCGGGAGGGACATGTCCACCGGTATGTGGTCACGCAGGAATGAGGTGTACGCCCGGGCAGCGAGCCGGCCGCCATGGCGCGGCAGCGGCGGCGCGTGCGGGTGGGCGACGTGCACGATGTAGGCAGCGGACAGCTCATCCTTTTCACTCCCGGCGGCAGTGGCGACGAGGAGGAGGACGCACAGAATCGCTAGTGGTCCGACTCTGACCATCATCATTGTTGCACTGTGAGAAATATGGATCCGGCGGCAGTGCAGTGCAGCGCATTGCAGTGCGGCGATCGGAGGCGCGAACAAATAGGAGCCAGGGTTGGTGGATCAGTAAAGGCGTTAATTTCAGTAGGGTGAGTGTGACCATCATCGTGGAGCCGACGATCATGTGCGATGTTCACCGATCACCAAATCAAGCCAAGAATCTGCTGCTTAATTGTGAGTCATCCGGAACAGGCAATTCAATCGTGTAGCCCCAATTCCCAACTATATGGAAACACTTCAATGCTAATGAAACCTGGATCGTTTTGTTGGATCTGTATTGTGTACTCCGCCTATTGGCACACAAACTTTGATCCAAATTTAATACTTGGTCCCAATCTGATATTTGATCCCTTATAGTACTACTAGTTGGCATGTACATGCAATGCACGTATTCACAATTGAAAGAGACAATTTACAAATACGAAAATACCAGGGTGTACGTGGATTACTTATTTTGGTGCAAGTCAATACCATACCAGTACAAAAATCTCAATAATGTGGTACTATAATAATTTATCATCTGCAGGAAAGTCATGGCAGTACATGAAGCATTCCAAGCATGAAGCATTCCAAGCTTTGTGTAATTAACTTGAAACACTCAAAGAACTAATTGAAGTAAACATTGCCAATACAACATGTGTGAATCTTTAGCGAATAATTCTGCATTGGTGCCACAAGTTATTATTTCAACACATTTTATGTCTCCCACACTAATTTGAATTTTATTTATTCAAGCACATGTCATTTTTCTAATAAGTCCCTGCAAAAAAACTGAATAAACCACTTCTTCTACACTTTTGGGTCGAACCTAGATTTTATACTGCTCATGTAACATGGAGCACGAAAAGCTCAGACATAACCCAACAAAACTCGTGCGCACATGACGTCATGCTCCTTGGGCAGCTTCTTGGCACAACATATGTCATATACTCAATGTCTCACCCATATCCTGCGTTACAACCTTCAATGGCGGCACCGTCTCGGCATTTAAGTGATCCATTAACTAAAGATCTCAAGTTCCGATAATTATTAATAAAAAAATGTAGTGTGAAAATATATATTACTTATTCACCAAAATATCTAATGTGAAATAGCTTACGTTATGGTGATATATACTAACATAACTAATTGATTTCATAAATCTAGAGACCACCGCTGAAACCAGCTGAGAACTACTACATGAGCGATATGGTGAAAACCGGGATCGGTCGAGCAACCATTTAGTGAGCATCGATCACTGAACCAGTCGAGGCGCCAAGCCCAGGGCAACCAGCTCCATAGAAACTGATGAAAAACTTGTACAAGTTCTACAAATATATAGCACGAACTAATGTAAATCTCAATCACAATTCTGCTTTCTATGCATCTTTTCTGAACTCTGAAAAAATCAAATGAACCTGCAATAGCAATACATAACGATGGAGATAGCTGCACAAAAACTGAAGGCCCTCACCTAGATGAGAGACGCCGCGTGACGCTGCAGGCACCACCCCCGGTCCGTGGGCTGTCGATGGAAACGTACCTGATCACGGCAAACGTTTGTCCAAGCGCGGCAGTCGATCGGCAACGGCGGATATTCTGGCTTGTTGGCAGCTCCACGTTTGCAGAGAGAAAGGTCGTGCAATGGGAGGCGGGGTTGCAGCTCCATCTTGTCCATGCGCACCACAACGGCCGTGGTGCCGCTCTGTTCGAGAAGCTCGACGCGGTACGCCGAGGTCCATGCCGCGAGGAGCCGGCGGTGCATGGCAAACCTCTCGCCGGCCATGGGAGGGCGGGAGGCAGAGCTCAGCGCGGACACACCGGCTGGCTGCGGCCGCGGGCTGCGCGTGGAGGATCTGGCGACGACGTGGAGCTCGGCGGCTCCGGGATTTCGGGGAATTGTCGCAGTCTTTTTCCGACTGGGGGTTGATTTCTTTTTAGCGGTGGCAATACTCGTAAATACACGAAACTGAAAAGGTGCGTTGAGTTGTCAAACATTAGGACAATCTGGATCGCTGATGGACAGTTAAATGGTTTAGATTTGATGTATCCCAACAAATTTGCTCTTTTAATAGTAGTACTAGTTGCTTTGCACGTGCAACGCACGTCTCCAAAATTTAACACGACATACTTTTTGTTGAATATCATTCCTTTTCTAACGAGTTGCTTTTTATGTAGTTTAATATGTTATATGCAACTTTGACAATTCTAATGCACTCATGTGTTGATGTGCATTATCTCTTGAAAGAGAAAGAATGTGGCTACACTACGCTACGCTAAATAACTTCACTTCTACCGAGAAAAATAACAAGCCAAACTGCTTCTCAACTTTTCTAAAAAACACGAACAAGATTAAACCATAACTCTCAAATTATATTAGAAAGAGTAAAGATACATGCACACTTTTCAGGCTACCCTTTTTAACCGGATAGAAGATTGTTGTAACTTGTAAGTGCTGAGAGGAGCGATTACCAAATGACATGAAAAGATAAAAGGACATAATGAGACACTTGAATCTTAATTCATTCATACAAGTAGCAGAAAAAATTGCTTCACGCCATACCACTTTCAGTTCCTAAGTATATCGTCCTAATTAAGTGGGTTGGCTCAAAACTCAAAACTGCAGACATATTTCTAACGTTGTGTAATTGCACCACACCGAGACAGCAGTACAAATTCTAGCTCTTCTCACCATAAGTCTAGGCACATTCACCATAGCTCCTAAAACGATATCTTATGTTTCCGCCTACCAAAAAATAAACAAAATTTGCTAGTTACACAAGCAGTCTTAACAAAAGCCGTTCCTGAACTCACATCAAAAGTAACCTACATATACTGATATGCAACTTAATGAACCGTTCTATGTTCAGCTCTGTACATAGTTTGCCTTGTCTTGAATTGTGCTTCAGCTAGCTATAGCAGGCTAGCAGCTCACCTGCTGGTTACAAGGCAACTATCTCCAAAAGAAAACTTTTACAAATTTGGATTCAGAAACTCGGAGCTGTAGCCACATGGAGATAGCAAGCAAATAGTCGCACACACCAAACAGATAGGCAACTAATCCACACCTTCAGAATGAGAGAAGCTTCGGCACCCAAATATCAACGCCCACGAGTCATCCATCCAGAAGTATTTAGAAGTGACTTCACGAATCAATCATCCAACAGGGATAATCTGAGCTGAAGTTGACAAGCAAACCGCTCGAACCTGCACGCAGTGACATTAGATGGAGGTGGCGCAGCATGCGGGCTCGAAGCCGCATCCACAGCCCGGAACCAGCGTGAGCGCAGGTCGGCCGCGGAGACCGACGGAATTGGATCCGTCGCCCCAGGTCGCGTCTCCGCGAAAGCACGCCGGTGGCGTCAAGCTGATGTCCCGGCGGGATGAGTCCGTGATGCGGTGGCTACGAGTACTTGGTCGCCGGCCTGGCGGAGGCGTTGTTCTGGTAGGATTGGGGCACCCAAACCGTCTCAGCCGCTCGGAGGACGGAAGGGATTTTGGGATGCATAGGGCGGCGTCGACGGCGCGCGGGAGGAGTGAGTGGAGGCGGCGCCGTGCCAGGTGGCTGGGACGGAGGCCACCAAAATCACCTCCGAGCCCTCGCATGGGCGGGGCAGCGGCGTCCTCGTGTGGTTACGACGGTGTGGGGAAGTGCGGCGTGTGCAGACGTGCAGTGCGGTTTCCTGTTCGGATCGAAAGTCAGAGGAGCAGCACGTGCGGCCCGGCGCTCGCCGGCAAAGGTTTCCGGTCACCTCCCATGGCGCCGCGTGCGACGTGAGCAGTGTTTCGGTACAAAAATAACGATTCGGAGATGAGTGGCAATTTAGTAGTATTATGTGATTTGGTGGGAGGGTAAAACGGGAAAAATCGGATATTGTTGAGTTGTCAAACATTAGGACGATCTGGGCTGTTTGATCGGATATTGAACGGTCCAGATTTAAAGTATCCCAACAAGTTTGCTCTTTTAATATTAGTATAGATATAGATAATATTTGATCCCCATTTGGCGCACACACTTTGATCCAAATTGTATTATGACGTCGATCGTGAGAGAAATATATCTGATCCCAATTTGGCACACACACTTCCGCACACACACACTTAAGAATCTGCTGCTTAATTGTGAGTACTCTCTTTATCTCATATGTAAAATGTTTTACAACGAAGCACTATGGTTGTAATAACTAATAACGTTTTACATTATGTGACAAATCACAAATGGAATACTACAGTAAATTACAATCTGGTTGTACTGTGATTTGTGAGGAGGGTTATAATGTGGAAACTCATGTTGCTTTTCTTGCAAGAGTTTACGATACTTGTATGGCGCCAATATCCAGTGTCTTGTGATTTGTGAGGAAGGTTACATGGAAGCTCTAGCTGCTTTTCTTACACGATTTTAAGGTACTTGTATGGCGTCAATATCCAGCGTCCTTAGAAGCATGGAGAATGTTTTCCAACTGATGAAGAGAAGTGGACAAATTATTAAACCCTCTCCCAGCCCTCGCATCTAGCCCTTTTGTAGTCGTTAAAAGCTTTATCATGTCAGCCGTAAAAATCTTTAATATTATGTGGACAGGATGTTAAAACTCGACACCTCTGCACTCTTATGCCATATTGAGTTCATGTTCCACTCAGTTCATCCAAAATTTCAAACTGATAGAGAGACGACGGGAATATTTTAACATTTAGCGAGATATGATTCAATACGCCACGAAAGGTTGAGAACCTCCATTTTAAATACAAAATACTCACTATGCTTACTACATGCTTATCCCTCAATAGGTCATGGATATTAATTCACAAATATCACGACAAAACCAAAAGCCCATAAAATATCTAATGATATATGCCCACTTAGCTCAGTTTTTATCTTACGAGTTTACAAAACCAGCCTTTATCGGAAAAAAAAATACATCCACTCAGCTCAGGTTGGAATTGATCCAAATGAACTCCTTGTTTTTTGGATAAAAGAGGGAAAATGCTTTTATTCATGACTATCTCAAAAAACTGAATAAGAAAAATATAAGATTAAAGTGTCATCTCCTCTTCAATCTAATAGTACGATAAGACCACATAAATTTGGATAAAAGTGTGTCCGCCAAATTGGGATCAAATATATTTCTCCCATGATCAACATAATACAATTTGGTATCTTTTTGTTTTAATATTTATTTCATTTAACAAAGTGTCCTTCTACCGTCTAATTGGGAGAAAAATTCAGAGGAGGAAGAACAGCCGGACGGTGGAAGAGTGCCTCCGATCCGACACTCTATCCATTGCATCCAAGATGCAACCAAAAAACATGGTCCCCTCAGGCCATGTACAATGCAAATTGCTTAGTGAGGTTCTTATAAAAATAAATCAACACTTTTCTAAGTACCAATGCTTATTCCTATAGAAGTTGCTTAGTTAAGCATTTTCTTGTGCAAATAAGCACTAGTGATTAACCAAAAGCTGGTTTATTTTGCTAGGCAACTCTATAAACACCTTGCATTAATTGTAAGTGCCTCATGCCACTCCTCACAGGGAGCACCAGGAAAACCCTCGCGCCCACACCCTGTAATCAAACCGTTAGAAAAAAAAACAATTATAGGAGATAAACCCTCGATTTTAAATAGGTAGGGAGTTTATTTTTTATGGAAAAACATGGTTAGGAAAAACAACTCAAAAAATTAGTCACCGATTAATTGACCGACCCAAGTACAGTACTCTCTCCGATCCGTTAGAAGTGTTGTGAAAACTCGGGAGAATATCGAGTGATCCAAGCCCCTTCCATGCTCCCGTCCTCCCATTTTGAAGAAATCAATTTTTGTTGTTTGAAAAAAATGTGAATGTTCACACGGAATGTGTTAACAAGCTCCAAAGATTTCAGATCAGAAATAGAAATACACATTGAGAAACAAAAAAGAAAAATATAGCATGAATAGTGTCACAAAAAATACAAACGAGCAAAAGTGACATTATTCACATATAGATTTGTCTTTTTTTCTCAATGTGCTTTTTGAATTTTTATTTGTAATCTTTAGAGCTTGCTGACACATTCCGTATGAACATTCATGTTTTTTTTTGCAGAATTTTTAGAAACACATAATGTTGATTTTTTTTTAAATGAGAGCATGGGAGCATGTAAGGATTGGGATCACTAGATATTCTCCCGTGAAAACTCATCATACCACGTACAAATCGATAAGCACAACAGCGACACATGGATCAGAGGGAGTAGTTCATATAGTGAAATGGGCCTTACAAAACCACAAAAGGGCAATATGGGCTTTCTGGCCTTCGGTGGTAGGTAGGCCAAGCGAAAGGGCCTGGACCTCGAGCCCACAGCGTGCGGTGAGAACAGCAGCCGCGTCGCCCCCGACACTGGCGCGGTTGGGAGTTAAGCCACCACCTCGCCGTCCTCCTCCCCGCCCACCGCCACCTCGCCCCTTCTCGCTCTCGATGATACTCCGGCTGCGCGGCGGCCTCTCCCACCGATCCGCCGCTCTCCTCGCCGCCGTCGCCCGCGATGCGCTTCCCACGCGCCCGCTGCCCCCCGCCGTGCTCCCCCTCCTCCGGCGCCTCGACGATGCCGCCGATCACGGCCCAAAACCAGGTACATCCTCGCGATCTCCCCCTCCCTCTCCCTCTGTTCGTAGTATAGAGCTCTGCCGATCATTCCAGTATTTTAATTCCACCGCCGCTCCACACCGTTCGCCACCAGCCGAGTGACACAGATGTCCATTCAATTCTGGTAAAAATTAATGGAAAACTGGTCATGTATGTGATTGTGTGTATTATTTGAGTTGCTGATGCTTTTACTTTTGAACTTTCACGAAAATTCCTCTTGATTATTGTGTCTTCTGATTCTGTTAATTGTATTCTGTACCTGAAGGTGGCCCTCTGACGCTCTACAGGGACCTGGTGAGTCAGGGGAGGCTCCGGCACGACGCGTACCACGAGAACGTGGCGTCCGAGCTGGACGGCCTGCTCCGACGGCTCGAGCTGTACGAGATGGAAATGGAGGACTACCATGTGAGTCGCCCATCGCTTCGCGTTTCACCGATTGGTTGTTGCGAGTTGCGACACCTCTGAGTAAGTGCCTTTGTGCAAAGTGCAGGCGAAGCTGTCTTCGTGGGACAGTTCCAGGGAGAAGGAGCGGCGGAGGCTCCTCCTCGAGGAAGCCGAGGATAAGCAGCACGATGGGGTGTGGATCGATGAGAAGAGGGGGTTTCTTGATAAGTTGATTTCGCGGTAATACTTAGTCTCTTGCGTGCTTTCACTTTGCAGTGGGGCTGTTCGTATAGCTTCAAATCCTCTTCCAATGATTGAAAATTTGCTTACTGATATCTTGCAGTGAGGCATTAGTGCAAATAGATGAAATCCTCGTACCCTTGACTACTCACTTCTTTAAAGAACAGTAAAACTTTAAAATGGCGGTTCTGCAATGCATACTCTGTTGCAAACTTTTCCTGTTACTGTTAGATATTAGATCAAATCTCTTGTACATGTTCCAAGAATAATGTCACCAGGCAGATCAGCAACCTATAAAGTCTGTTTAAAACTGATGTGTTTCACTGCACTGAATGTCGCTGTTTGACTCATCTTTTGCTGACTAAACCAGGAAAAGAAGAGGAAATGTAGAAGCTGGAGTTGGAAGATAGGTTTCATATTTGAACCGAGAGAGGAAACTAGATACATTGGTTGGCCAGAAACCTGTAGCTCCTGTTGCTCCAAAAGGATTGTACCTTACGGGAATGTTGGAAGTGGTAATTCAATCAATAACTTCACCTGGCCTCATGCTCAGATTTAGGGATTTGAAGTCGGTTTTCTCCCACATATCTATTAATAGATTAACAGTACTTTGAAAAAATCATTATCATCATAAATAGCTGGTGACTATTTTGAAAACAACATTATAAATGACCCAAAGAGAAATGTTTAATTACTACTGCTGTATCTAACACAGGGAAGACAATGTTGATGGACATGTTCTATGGGGCCACAGAAGGTGTAATCAAACACAGGAGAAGGTTTCACTTATGACTTGGAAAGCTGACAAAACAGAGTGATGTGTGGCTTGGCAAGAGGTCTTCCGGCTGTCTAGGATTTGTGTAATCTTGAATTGCTCTGTTTTATGCAGGCTATGCTTGAAATAAATGATCATATGCATGATGTGTGGAAGAGACGCGATGATGACAAGTCTATTGACTCACCTACTTTTAGTTGTATATCAGACCTCCCTTTCGATTCCAAAATAAAGGAGTGGCTGATCGGGGAAGAAAAATACAAACAAGATAAACAACAAAAACATATCCTTTTAGCTGTTGCTGATAAGTATCTTGTGGATAGACAAGCAAATAAATGCGGTGCAAGCATTCTATGCTTTGACGAGATACAGGTACCTGAATTTCACACTTTCGACAATTTCCCTTTTCGACTTTGTAAAGGAAACTGCTATTTCTTTCGTCACACTTAGTACAGTATATGCCAAATTAAATCTAACTATGGACGAGTAATTGTTCATATAGCAATCGGCTTTTGTTATGGGATGATTTTAAAATAATTTGTTAACGGAATAATTAAGCTACATGTCATTCTGAAACCACAAGGTAGTTATAACAATTCTTATAGCTTGCAACCAAAAGGTAGTAAGGTCCTGAAACTAGGCAATTGCGTACAGATGTACTGCCATAATTGAACTGTATGAAGCGAAATACTACTTTTGTGGTAGTTCTAACTCGCCGTGTGGAGGTAGTGTTAATCTTTGGTATTGGAAGGAGCAGATATGGGGGATTTTTCTTCCCAGCTATCATGGTCTCTAGATGTGCATGCAGTTACATACCTGACATAATGTATAGTGATATAGGCTACTCTTTTGTTTACTAGGAGTCTTGGGATGTCATATGCCGTTACTATATTTTAGACGTCCTAACCATGTAACACTATTCCATACCTTTTGCATTTTATTCACTGTGGTTCTTCAACTGGCAGCTCAAAGACGGACACAAACAGGCGCCAAAGCGGAATTCAACAATTGCTGGCTGCAGAGCAAGAGGCTCAGCAAATTGTGACTACTGCTAGAGCTGGTAAAGTTCTCATGTTTTGGCTTAATTCATTATGGGAAGTAAGCATAACATTGGGGAGTGAGTATTTTAATTGCTCGTTTGTGTGAGTTGTGTTCTGTTGGTTAAAATGGATATAATATACTTTGATAGATCCACCTACTTTTGTATGATTTTGAACGACGCTGTAATGTCATTTTTTAGCTTATTTGATATGTCTTGCCTGCCATACTCATTGCAATCGTATTGTAAATTCATGATACATCTTGTTTGTTGGCATTCTGTAACCCATTTCGTTTTTTGGGTAATGTTTCCTTTATGACTTGATAGGCCACGCCTTCTAATTCCATTGTTGACAAGAAGTAATGCAAGGACTGCCCTTCACCATTGCCACTTGGAACGTGATCAACTCTTGGGACAACAATGCAAATCAGATCCATGGCCACGGCTTTTCTTCCCTATCGGATTGGTGGGACGAGCTGATTATGGGTAAACCAAAAAGCATGCAACGTCACACGAGTGGTCGTCTGCCTTACGTGCTTTGGAACGTCTGGAAAGAAAGGAATCGATGGATCTTCACGGGGCGTCGCTTGACGTTTGTCGAGGTGGCCTCTCTTGCGTGGGAGGACATTTTGTAGCGCGGCCACGCTTTCGCCGCCTACACGCCAGCCATTCCGGCTGAGCCGGATTAGTTTTCCACCATTTTTTCAGTTCGGGTGATTTCGGCATGTCTTCACCTTTAATCTAAACATGCCATCTATGTGCAGTGTGGTTTTCTCCCTTCTATCTATATGAAAAGGCAGTGCTCCTGCCGGTTGCTCCAAAAAAAAAAGTATACTTTGCGCATGTGCATACATCAACAAGTCATGAAAATAAAGTGAAATATGATGTTTCCTTGATTTGTTAAAATGGCAAATTATGTTTCTTTATTTATCGTAGAAAGGCTTGATCCTGTATGAATCTTATCCTCAAATCTGGAGTTGAAATTAGATAATGCTTATCAACTGGAATATGATGTCTTTGGCAGCTAATTCAGGCTTAGGCGAGCAAAATAGGCTGAGATAGAAATAGCGAGTACCATGCGCAGATGGAAGCTGAGTTCTAGAGGAAGCTGCCCATTGAATATTTCTCTTTATAAGATAATAACAAGGTTTCATTTCATTTATTTATATTCCTGTATTTTCCACTTTCGAGAGTAGCGCATAAATGTCAAGCACCTTGATAAGGAGGAGACAGATGAAAAGGTAGCGACGCATCTCTCCAGAGGCAATTCAGATGCTTCTAAGGCATGTCACCACTCTGAAAGTCTGAAGAACTAAAGATTGATGCGCATTTTGTCTTGCATATGATGCCAAATTTTTATTTTCTGTTTATTTATTTGGAATGTGTGATAAGAATTAGCTTTTTCCACTTCCAGTTGTAATTCCTTTTATTTTGACTTGGAATAAGCTGCCGCGGTTCAGCAGCAGCCATGTCTGATAGACTGATAATACTTGCCAAATAACTGGTGATTAGTTGGTAACTTTTGTCGATTTTACTCATGACTGCTTGTAAGCTACAACTATCCATATTTTTATTGCGAAACTAAGCTTCCAAAGTCACGACGAAACTTGGCAAGATGTGGTTTATACAAACACCATGACCATAGATATGAAAATAGACATAATATTTTTCACAGTCCAATAGGTGAGCAATAGATCGATGACAGAGGATCCCATAGATCAATCTTTAGAGAAGGCCACCACCGCGTCGTGAGAGAGACATGCTCCGGCTCTATCAACGATAGCTTACTTTGTGTAACTCCATGACGATTTTTTTCTCCCATTGCAACGCACGGGCATTTCCTAGTTTTCTATATAGTTGATCAAATTTTAGAAAGTTTGACTTAAGACAAAGGCTAGAAATACACTTATTTAAGGACGGAGGAAGTAACGTCGGCGGCGATAGAAGCTGGGGACGCCTCTCGATGCAGCACTACACAGGCACCGGTTTGGACTGGACCACTCACGCACTTATCTAACTTGTGAGTTGTGAACGCAGCGTAATAGTGTGGTCACCTAACACCTCTATAGGTGGCCGCATGCCAACCCGGTAGCACGCATGCCGGGCATGTAACGGGCCCGGCCCGACACACGACCAAACGGGCCATCCCATGCGCACGACACGCCATGTGCTCGTCCGCCGGGACCTGCCTCGTGTGCCAACTGGCGGGCACGGCATGACACGGCCCTGCCAAAGACACGCCTGGGGAAGGGGGGGGGGGGGGGGGGGGGGGGGGGGGGGGGGGGGGGGGGGGGGGGGGGGGGGGGGGGGGGGGGGGGGGCCATAAATTCGAAATTTTAGCCATTGGAGAAGGAAATTGGTCTGAAATTTATCATATTGCTGCTATATAAATAGGGCTGCCCACCCCTTTTTTTTGCCATTTTTTTAATAACTTTTTCTGATTTTTTCAAAGTACTTGGGCCAAGAAAGGCCACACACATAGCCGGCCCGTTCAGTTAATGTGTCGTGCCCGCACCTAGAGATGAGGCCCGTGTGCCGGCATGACAAGACACACTTATAAACAAGTAAAACCGTGTGCCCTGTCGTGCTAGACCCGTTTATGGGCGGCCGGCCACTTACCCATCATGTTCGCGCTGGTTTGGGCAAGCCATGGCTTAATTTGATCCATGAATATGTGTGATGTTTCTAGGCCTGAACATATTCGGGAAGGGGCGGGCTATGAAGATCCAAAGTCTGGCCTTTGATTGAACACACTTGCAAGGATCCCTTATGAAGGCTTTGTGTTGGAGTAGCGTACTTTTTGTTGGGACTCCTGCTATTTTCATCAATGATTTGTCAACGATGACATGTTGTGGTAGATATTGGAGAAGACGACTCTTTGACATCGGGTTATTTTCCTTTTCCTTTTAGTAAGACAGTTAATTTATTCGACATCAATTTCTTGGCATTGTTTAATCTTTAATAATATATGGTTGCCTTCATTAGCCGATGTAGAGATTGTATGTTATCCTGCTGTTTGAAAAAAAAATGTATGCAACTGAATTCTGATCAAATTACTTCTAGAATCTTACCCCATGTAACTTTTTTTTTTTCGAGAATGCCGGGGGGGAGATCCCCACCGGTTGTTATATTACTCGAAAGGACCCAACCAAACACAAACACTGTTTTTGTCATAGAAATACAGGGGGTAGGGGGGAGAGTTACAAAGCTGAATGTCGAAAGAAATTACAGAGATCATTAATATTAGTCCTTTCGGGCTGGGGGAAACGGTTTCCCCAAAGGGCGGCGTCATCCGCAATGCGGCGAAGGATCTGGGCCGGCGAGATGATGTTCGCATTGAACGTAGCGTCATTCCTGGCTTTCCACAGGTTCCACAGGCTTGCGGCGACCCCAAGGCGCCAAGCCTCGGGGCCTGCTGACGACGAGGGGGGAGCGGGGATGTCCCAAAGCGGACCGGCCGGCGGATCGGCGAATCCGAGTCTTCTCCAGGTGTCGGCGGAGCAGGGGCAGTCGAAGAGGATGTGGGTGCATGTCTCAGGTGCGGCACAACGAGCACATGCATCCGTCGGGTGCATGTCTCGGGTGCGCAACGAGCGAGCAAGGTTCACCCGGCAGCTAAGACGATCGGCGGCAACGAGAGAGCAGAAGATCTTAATCTTGGCGGGCAAGCGCGTACTCCAGGTGACGAGGGCGGCGGCATCGAGCTGGCCGCCAGGCGCAAGAAGGCGGTAGACGGCGCGGGAGCTGAAGGTGACGTCTCTCCCCCATCCCATGCGACGCTCGTCCTCAAGGGAGTCGAGGCGAACGTCGGCGATGATGGTCTGGACGAGGGCGAGCTCACAGGTGGCGGCGGCGGAGAGGCGTGGCTGAAGAGGAACCCCGCAGAGACAGCTGTGGCGACGGTGAGGTGTGGGCGTGTGCAGTGCGAAAAGAGGGCGGGAAAGCGGTGGTGGAGAGTGTCGGTGGAGGACCATTTGTCAAACCAGAAGGAGACGCGTGTACCATCATGGACGGTGCAGCGGGTGAGAGATCTGTAGAGGGGGAGGCAGTGGGAGATGATGTTATCGATGAAGGAGGGTGGGGTGGATGTATCGCCAAGATCACGGCCACTATGGTTTCTAAACCAGCTCTTCCAGGGAAGTTCCTCATTTTGGTGTAGTTTGTGGACAAAGTTCATCAGAAGAGCCGTGTTTTGCCGCCGGAGATCCCGCATCCCGAAGCCACCTGCCTGCACAGAAAAACAAACCTTGTCCCAAGCGATGAGGCAGCGAGCACCGGAGCAATGGTCCTTGCCCGTCCAGAAAAAGGCACGCCTTCTCTTGTCAATAGCAAGTATCACACCACTAGGTAAAAGAAAAGAGCACATAAAATAGGTGGCGAGGTTATTTAGAACAGCGTTACAAAGGACCAGCCGCCCTCCAGACGAGAGGAGCATGGCGCTCCAGCCGGCTAAGCGTCTGTCGAAGGACGAAATAAGCGAGGAGTAGGCGGATGTGGGAGCTTGGTGGGCGAAAGAGGGAGCCCAAGGTAGGGTTGAGGGAAAGAAGAGATACTGCAGCCAAGCACAGAGGCAATGGCTGACGCAAGGGAGGGTTCGGTGTGCATGGGGACGTAGCAAGACTTGTGGAAGTTGATGGCTAACCCAGTAGCTGCTACGAAATCGTCCAGGATTTTCTTGAGGGCAGTAGCGTTGTCAACCGACGCCTCGCAAAGAATAAGCGTGTCGTCGGCATATTGGAGGACAGGGGGGCAAAGGGTGCGGTCAATGGGATGGGAAATGTGGCCGAGAGAAGAGGCACGTCTGATCATTTTTTGGAGCACATCAGCAACGATGATGAAAAGATAAGGGGAGAGGGCGTCACCCTGCCGAAGTCCATTGCGACATCGGATCCAGGCTCCGGGAACACTGTTAAGAACAACCGCGGTGTGCCCGGTGTCCAGAATCCTCTCCATCCAGAGGCACCACTTCTCATCGAACCCACGAGCACGAAGGATGAGGAGCAGGCTAGCCCAGTTTACCGAATCGAAGGCTTTACGGAAGTCGATTTTAAAGACAATGGTGGGCGCTTTCCGGTTGTGGCAGCATCGAACAAGGTCAGCGGCATAGATGATGTTTTGGAAATGCGGCGTCCAGAAAGAAACCGGTTTGGTCGGGGTCAACCAGGGCGTGAATGGAGGATTGGAGACGAGTAGTGAGGACCTTCGTGATGATTTTAAGGATGCAGTTCTGAAGAGAGATTGGGCGAAAGTCTCCGGTGTTCTAGCAGCCTCAAACTTTGGGAGAAGGATTAGGAAAGCGCGGTTAATTCTCGTGAGGTCAATAGAGTGACTATAGAAGTCGTTGAAGATTTCAAGGACGTCCGCCGAAACCGTGTCCCAGAATTTACAATAAAAACTAGGGCCGAAACCGTCCGGTCCAGGACTGGAGTTTCGTTCATGGCGAAAAGGGCACTGGTAATCTCTGAGCGAGAGAAAGGCTCCGATAACGAGATAGGGAGAGGGCGCGGGGTAGAGGTCTTCCAGGTCAAAGTTCCACACACAAGGCACAGAGACCCCGAGAAGATTGCGGTAAAAATCTGCGAGGATGGTGGCTTTGGCATTGTGGTTCGTGAAAGCGGTCCCGTTGGAGTCAAGCACAGGAATGGTGTTTCTTCTACGACGACAAGAGGCGAGGCCATGGAAGTATCCAGTGTTCTCATCCCCTTCGATAGCGAAGCGAACTTTAGCTCGAGTCTTCCAGTAAATCCAACGCTCTTTGATCGAGATGTGAAGGGCGTCGGTGGTCAGGGAGCGGAGACGAAGTTCGAGGGACGAGAGGGGGGGCTTTCTTCCAGGAGATCGAGTAGCTTAAGGAGGATACGGGCTTCGTTTCGCGTTGCCCAAAAGGGTTAGAGTTCTTGGTCCACTTTTTGCAGGCAATCCTACACACCTTAAGGCGAGCGACAAGGCGCGCCGTGGCATCGGCACGGTGGGAGGAGGTCCAGGAGCAGCGGATAGAGTGGCAAAACTTGGGGTGAAGGTCCAGGCTTTGTCGAAACGGAAGATGGCTGAGCGGGGAATATTAGAAGAGATAGTGGCGATGAGAGGAACGTGATCGCTGGTATCCCGAGTCTCAGAGGCGAGGGAGGAGGAGGGGAAGTGGGCGTTCCAGGCATTGTTAATAAAGAACCGATCAAGACGCACCAGGTAGGGTTAGCCCTACAGTTTGACCAAGTGTAGAGACGGTCTCTAAGAGGGAGTTCGACGAGGCAAAGGGCGTGGATATGCTCATTAAACAGGTCCGCTTCAGCCTGGTTGAGATTGTCGTTGTTCCTATCGTTAGCGTCACGGCAGAGGTTAAAGTCGCCGCAAAGGAGCCAAGGAATTAGGTCACCGGGGTCATGGAGGGCGAGACTTTGAAGGAAGGGCTCCTTGAGCGCGTGAGTACAGGGGGCGTAAATGTTTGTGACACGGCATTGCGTGTTATCGTTAGCGGTAATAAGATCAGTAGAGAGCGTGATCAGTGGCGAAAGAAGAAGAAGCGTGAAGGCTGACTCGTCCCAAGCGGAGATAATTCCTCCGGAGGAGCCGACAGCGTTGATGTGGGCAAAAGATCTGAGCGCAGGAGGGAGAAAGGACCGAGCTTTGGCAGGAGAGAGCGAGCTAAGTTTCGATTCTTGAATAGCTATGAACTGGGGCCGGATGTTGGTAATGTCAGCAAGGACGATTGTGCACTTGCCGTCGTCGCCGAGGCCACGAGTGTTCCAAGAACAGAAGCGGTAATCTCTACTTTGCATAAATAACAAGGCAAGCACCGGGTAAGTAACGAAATAAAGTTGCAGCTTCCATAGAATTGTTCGGTGGCTTAAGGCCGTTACAGGGGTACAACTAGTAGAGGGCAAAATAGACGATAGCTTCGGCTTGAGCAAGTCAAGGCCGAGAGCTTGGAGCAAGCAGCAACTAGGGCCGGCGCAGCGGCAGGGGTGGGCCCCGAGTCTCACAGCTAAGGTAGGAGAGGCACGGACGGGGGCCCCCAGGACCTGAGGTCCGATCATGGAGCACGGGAGAGCACCGGTGCCGCCACCGCGGCGTCCAGGTCTGCCGGGTCAATGCCGCAGGGGACGGCGAGCTCCTTCAGCTTGCGCAGCGGGAGGGGAACCACAGCGGCATCGTCAAGGTCGATGTCGGCCACCGCGGCACGGAGGCGGGGCGAGCCCTTGGCGTAGTTGAGGCGAGTGGCTTTGGCGTTCTTGGCCCGGGTGAGCATGTCGGTGAACAGAGGAGGTTCCTTGGAGGCAAAAGGCCGAGTCCGAGGCACGCTTGGTCCGTGCACCGCGCTTGCGGGCGTCAGCCTCGTGCTCCTCGACGGCGGCGGAGAAGAGGATCGCGGACATGGCGCCCGTCACCGCTGAAGCCGGCGCATCCAGAGAGCTAGGGCCACCGAGCGGCCCGACGTGGTCAGCTGCAGGGACCATCGGGGTTGGCTGCGTGACCAGGGTGTCGTACCACTGCAGAGCAAGGGGACGGGGAGGCTCAGTCGCGACATGGTCAGGGGTGGGAGAAGAAGAAGGAAAAAAACAGGTTCCGGTTCGAGAATCACCTGATCAGCGTCAAGGCCTTCCTCTGGAAACTGGGCCGCCATCCTACGGCTCAGGATTCTGTTCCAGAGGTCAACGGGAGAGGAGGTGGGAGGCGCGACCTGGGCCTGGGCCTTGCGCGCGAGGATCCTGGACCAGAGGTCCATCACGCCCGAGCCAGAGGGAGGGCCGGAAATGGGCCCGGAGTGGTCCAGCCCAGCAGAGGCCCCAGGGAAGGGGCCCAGCGGCTCCTTGTCGATGTCGTCCATGTGGCCCATGACGCTAGGCAGGGGGCCAGCAGGCCAGCGAGCGCACCGGGGAGGGAGCAAGTGTCGATGTCGTCCAGGCGCGGCGTAGCGCCGCCGCCTCCAGCACCGCAACGCGGCGAGCCAGTGCCACTTCCCGCACCGTGACGCAGCGATCCCGCGCCGCTTCCAGCACCCCTACGCGGCGTGTCGCCGCCGCCGCCGGCGTAGTGGCCCGCGCGGGTGAACTCACCAGGCACGGAGGCCCACGAGCGGACGACGCGGAGCTCGACAGCAGTGGAGGTCTCTCCCTCAAAGTCGCGAAGGAGGAGGGTGTGGGGGACGCCATTGCCGCGCTCGAGGTGCAGCACCACACGGACCGCCGAGTAGTCCAACTCGGTCAGGCAGAGGGGGTCAATGCAACAGACGCTTCCGATGGGAGGGAAGGCTGCGCGAATTCCGCCCTCGTTCCAATGCTCGAAGCGGTTCTCGGCGTGCTCCGGGCGCTCGAGGGAGATCGTGTGGCCGTTGAAGACGAGGGGGAAGCGAGCCATCGTTGCCTCGCGGACCTCCTCCGAAGGGAACAGGACCATCAGCGCGCCTTAGTGCGACGCCGCGAGCCCAAAGGTGGGGTTCCCGCCGAGCTCCTCCAGAGCGCGGCGAAGCACGAACCCCGGGCTTGCGGCCGGAGGCGAGAGAATCGTGAAGGCGAAGCGCCGGCTCCCGGAGCGATCCCCCACCATGGGCATGAAGCACTCAGCGGTGGCCGGGGGAGGCATGGCGAGCGGCGTTGCCGCGGCGCGGGGCGGCATGGCGTTGAAGATGGGCGGGCCCCAAGGCCGAGGCGTTGCTGGCAGCAGCAGCCGCGGTGGACGGGGTGCCGAGCGGACGAGGGACCCCGCACGGGTACGGGGTGGGTGGGCGGAACAGGGGAGGCCCGCGGCACTGCGTCTCGACGTCCTGGATGTACCGCGACAGCCAGACCCCTGGGGTGAGCGCGGCGGCGAGGACGAACGGCGGGGCGAGGCCGAGCGACGGGGAGAGGAGGAGCTGGAGCTCCCGATGTTGATCACGTTGGACATCCTGGGAGGGGCAGAGGCAACAAAGTGAGCGGGGGACGGGGGAGATTCAGAGAAAAGAGAGAAGTGAACGGGCTCGAGCTTACATTTCCGGCGCCGGTGGCCGTATCTCCCGCACTTGCAGCGCACGGGATCGCGGCACTCACGCACCGGGTGGGCGGCGCAAAGGCAGCGGAAGCAGGTGGGCCGGTCAGCTACAGGGGAGAAGATGGTGGTGGTGCGCCGAGGAGCTTGAGGAGAAGAAGGGGTGAGGAGGGCCTGTAAATAGGGGCGGGGAGGCGAGGCTTCATCATGGCTCGAGCGGCGCGGGGAGGTGACTGGACTGGCATGCGCGGCGCGCGCCATGCCGTTGGTTCCCTCGTCATCAGCGCCGATGTGACGCTCAGCGGCGCCAGCAGAGAAAGATGAGAGAGGCAGGTCGCAGGGGTAGCTGGTAGGGGGAGGCGTGCGAGGGGAGGTAGGGGATGGGGGCGAGGTGCGGCTGGTTCTGCAGCGGAGAGGCGAGGCTATCGATGCGCGGCCGTCCGCGGCGCTGACAACGGGAAAAGAGGGGAAGGGGTGAGAGAGGGGGTCGTGCGAGGGGACAGATCGGGCGTAGGCTGAGTCAGCGGTGGTCTAGGGAGAAAGACCTGAGGGTCCGCCAGGAGTGGACGGTTGGGATTGAGCGGAGCGGGGCAGGTCTGGTTGACCAGATATGCACCACGATCTCCTGCGGCTGCGGGCCCCGTGGCGCGGGAGGCGTGCCGGGCATCAGGGTCACAGGCAGGTGGGGACGGCGGACGCCCACCCCTCACTTGGGGTCTATGGGCCGGGAAAACGGCAGAGGCAGAGGAGGCGCGGGGCCGGGTTGAGGGATCTCGTGGACACGGTCTACGGGAGAGAGAAGCAGCCGCTCAGCTTCAATGGCGGCAGGGCGAGATTGGTGAAGAAAAAACTCAGAGCCGCCAATGGAGAAAGAGCCACGGCTAGTGATCATCGCGGCGACCTTGTCCGAGGCCGCCAGGGAGGAGAACACGTAGAGACTAATTTGCCAAACATCAAAAGAGTCACCTAAATCGGTAAAGACAAAATTCAGGGCGTTCTTGACACGGTAGGCATTGCATCGGCCAGGGTTGGAAGCAGGCGTAATCCAGAAACGGCAAGAGGAGCGGAGGTGAGGTGGGAGGGGGGAGAAAGCTACCATGGTGTGATACTTGCGAAAGACAGAGAGGAGGAAGGCCGAACCTGGAGTTTTCCGGAGTTTTCCGGGGAGCCGGGGCCGCGCACGGCGGCCCAGCACCGGGGCTCGCTGCCCATCGCCGAGGACGGCGGCCTGAAATTTGCAGCAGGATGGGCGGACTCGGGCGTTGGGTTCACCGGGTGGCTAGCATGGCCGACGACGGCTTCGGTGAGCTGAGGTAGCTCGGGTGGCGGGGCTGGGACCCAAGGGAGCTGGAGCTGGAGGGATGAGGAGGACAGGAGGGTGGAGGGGATGGAACCAAGCGGCGGCGGCGGCGGCAGGGGCGCCGGCGGCGGCAACGCGGAGTTGCGGGGAGGCGACGTGATGTCGCCTCCGCAATCGCCGGAGCGTGCCTCACTCATGCATGCAACCCTGATCCTGATTACACTCACGAGGACACCCCATGTAACTTTGTAACTCATCTTCCTAAATAATTACTTGATCTTAAATAGCACTCCTCTGGTTGTTTAACAACTAGACATACATGATACATGTGATAGATAGAATGGGTCGTACAAATGAACAGCCTGGTCGACTTATATAAATCAATCAAAATATGAAGGCTCGCCAACATCGAATGATTCTCCCTTGGCGACCTTTAAACATCCCACTCATCATTAGTATTTCTCATCATTCTCCTTGCTACCAGCAGGTTCTTCATGGGCGACTAATGAATTTCCATGATTGCCAATCCACCTTCATGAGCGATAGCCACACTGCATGTGGACGATGCTCCAACAATGTTATTTGCCGAATTCCACGACACCGTTTAAGACTTTAAAAAAATCTTGATTGTGGTACTACAAGTCGCAACATACACAAGTATAGGTGCCATAGACAAGTATGATGCCTTATAAGAACATAAGAGAAAACCTCGAACCTTGTTCAATCTATGAAATTATTCCAGGAACCGGGTTGGCAAAAAACTATTTCGAGATTTTTTCCATGTAAGGCGCATCTGTTGTTGCGGCAGATTATGATAAAATATTGGAAATTTGTACTACAGAGATGAATCTGGTATCACTGTGTGGTTTCGCAAAAAAAAAGAAAGATTTTTCCGATGTTATTATTTGGGTAAGCAGGTCTTACCTATTCCACCGGTCATTTACATGTGATTAAAATAAGTTAACTTAATGTAGTACATAAATAAAAACTAAGAATTCGAGAAAGGTTTTGATCAAACATATCCATATATTAGTGATCCATGTGATCGATATTTTAGTTGGTACTTTTGGATATACCAGACAAACAACAGATATTTTATTGACTTTGTGTTTCTTGATTTTTAATGGTTTGCCAAACTAAATACATCCTCCTTCTCAAGCAATAAAGCACAGCATGTTTTGATTCTCAATGAAATTATCCACCAACAAAATATTAAAACACATTATATGTGTGTTTTTAGGACTTTTCACCATTTTACTGTAGCAGCATACGAAGGGGACATTTCAGGAAACATGCACACTAACTATTACTCTTTATTTTAATTATATATCCACAGGTAATTTTGGCAGATCCTTATAAAATCTTCATTGTGTACAAGAGTAGTAGTTGAGTGAAATTAAAGTTATAGAAGCTACTTCTAGCATAAACCTAGTATTTAGTTTCCTTGGTCCTACATTGCCTACATCGTCTTGGAGCGCCTCTACTTTTGATTAAATATATGAAAGGATGTGAAGGTGATTTTACCAGAAGATAAAAAAGCTGGGAATACTTATTGTCGTGTTTATTCTGAGCAAATGGCAACTGCTAAAGAGAGACAAACGGCAGTCTCTATACTTGGACGCATGCTCACCAAAATGTTCAGTTTTCGAAATTAGCATCTATCTATTCCAGAAAAAGGAAATTACGAAATAAATGGATGGGGGTAAGATATTGTTACCTTCTTATGGCCTTGATGTACACAAATCTCCGGATCCTCCGGAATTTATGTATGAAAATGTTCTCGTACCTACAAAATGGTGAAGCCTATTGTTATCCATGAAAATCGTGCATTCAGTAACCTTTATACTCTGAACCAATAAACAAAGGGAAGTATTTCCCGATGTAACTGTAACATCTGATGAGAAAGAAGGAAGCACACTTGTGGTGCTAACCGGAGTGCAAGGCAAAGAGAAAATTCCTTATATGACACTATCTTAAAATCATGTTCCTTATTTGACACCGATGAAAATTTTCTTCCCTATATGGCCTCTCACTAAAATTTCTTTCCCTATATGACACTCTAGTGCATTTTTTTCACCAAAGAAGTATGAAAAGACCTTTTTACCCCGTGAATACCCAAGGTTCACGCGAAAATAAAATTTATATGTAAGTATTAGTTAATGGCCCAGTGGCCCGTACAGCCTACCAGGCCATATGCTATCCAGCTCGTACGTCCCAGCGAGCAGCGAGCAGCCTGTCACGCACGTCTCGCCGTCTCCACGTTTCGACTCACACAGCACAGGCAGCAGCCTGTCAAACGATCGCGGCGACCAAGTAACATGCGACCAACCGATCCCGGGCACGGGCACCCCTTGGCCGGGCGACCAGGTATGCGGCGGCAGACGTGTTCATTTTTCCGCGTTGTCCACTGGCCACGGTTGTAACAATAATCCTAGCTATATTTAGCGGCCTAATATCATTTAGCTATTTTTAGCAGCATGTAGACTTATTAACACGCATCATGTTTGCATATGTACAACCAAAACCTACCCATCATAATATTACTGCAGCTATTGTCCTGTGCATAGTTTTGAACACATTATGCACCAGGGGTAAAACGGTCTTTTCATGTCTATTTGGTGAACAAAATGCACTAGAGTGTCATATAGGGAAATAAATTTTGGGGAGAGGCCATATAGGGAAAAAAAAATTCACCGGTGTCAAATAAGGAACATGAATTTAAGAGAGTGTCATATAAGGAATTTTCTCCAAGGCAAAATGCTAGCCCCGGTAGAGGATATAGAATTGTATGCACTAGCCATATAGACCAAATGTCCGAACTGACAGAAAGAGGCTAGACTTGTATTTATATTTTAACACTCTCCCTCACGTCTAGGCTATTTTAGTCCTTAACGTGGGTTCGGTGCAGGCCGCAGAATTTTTTCATTTGTTTTTAATACTGCGCGAGCAGGGTCTTGATCTTGAGACCTCTTAACTTTGATACCATATACATTGTATGCACTAGCCATATAGACCAAAAGTCCAAACTGATGGAAAGGGGCTAGGCTTGTATTTATATTTCAACAGAGGAAGGAGGGCACACACGGTGCATGCATGCCTGGATATACTTGTGAACATTTTTTAAATAAGAATCATTACCTGTGGGTATTGAGGTTGTACACACCAACATTGTTGTGTGGCAAACCTACAACCAATAATGGAGTGTCCGGGGAGCGATCTACCAAGCAAACATTGTAACCACGCGCACGGCCAGTCAGGAGCCCCGTGATTTGTTCAACGCATTTCTGTGTCTTCAAATCCCAGACCTGAATCGTAAAGTCATTGATAAATCAAGTACTATAAGACTGGAGTGGAACACTAGCAGTAGCCATGTATATTAATTTAAGGGTATTACTCCGGCGGTCCCCGCAGAAGTCCCTGTAACAAGATACTCCCCACCACCGGCCTTTGGAAGATAATCAAAACAAGTCACCTCCTCCTCCAGTTTGCAGTTATATGTGGCGATAGGTAGAGGATGAGAAGTCTTCCATATCTGTGAAGCTGAGCATGTTAAGAAAAGCCCGCCATCCAAGTAGAATTTTTTTTTTTTTGAAAGATCCAACAATTGTTGGCATTTCATTGATAGCAGAGGGAAACTTGTACATAGATCACCCTACCACGGAAATTACGTGAGTAGGTTAACCAGAAAGCAAAAGGAAAAACGGAAAAGGAAGTAACAGAGGAATTCGATTACGGGAAGAAGACTATATATGTGGTAATAGAAATTTTTCATCTGCCAAGAAAAAATATAGGGAGATAAATTTCTCACATTTGCTTTGCCATCCATTGAAACAGTCATAAAAGTGATTCTGCTAGTGCTGTCATTGCTTGGGGTAAACATGATAGTCTCGTGAGGCCGGGTACTCATCCTGAATGTCCGCAGGCACTTCCAACCTTGCTTCCAGTCCCAAAGTTTGATCAAGTTGTCCTCACCTGCCGATAGCAGTAGTGGGAGGTTTGGGTGAACTGCTAGTGCGAAGATCCAAGTCGAGTGAGGCTGGAATCTCGTGACCTCATCCGTTGTCATGCATGAACGTACATGGATTTGACCTTTGTTATCACCGGCCACAATCCATTGTTCACGTGCTATGAATATAACTGAACGAACTGCACCCTGGACAACTCTAAACTCCATGATTCTCGCCTACATGCAGAGAAATAAATAAATTCACAATCCATTAGATATTCTGCCCCCTCAATGTTTATGCCGATGTTTCTACATACCTCGGTGTCATAGTTCCATACGGAGATTGACCCATCGAAGTGACCTGCCACTATCCTGCTTGACACAAGAGGATGAAGGTATATAGTTAGCATTCATACGACAGACAAGTAGAGATGTTTGTTTTCCACAACTTGGATTTTTATACCACATAAAAGGTAGTGCTGTCCACCCAACACATCCACCATCCGTTCCATTTTTGGATTATAGTGATTTGTGCAATATATTTCAACTACTCCACTTTGGGAGTACACATATTCTCTATCTTCACAGGTCAATACACATTTCTAAATTTAAATAATAATTTATTTTAAAAAAGATTTTTTCAACATATTCTCTGTCTTCATAGATACTTTTGTCACGCTTCATGCACTAGGAAGCGCAACCAAAAAGTCTGAACTAATGGAAAATGATATTGCAATGTACATATACACATCAACAACACATGATGGGGAAGACAGGTCAACATGCGGAGAGATTAGATGTAGGCTCAGAAGGCCTTGTACGTGGAGAGAGAAGCTACAACAATTTTAGGATGAATTGCGAAAGTTAGGACTGAAACTCGAGACTCTGGGCTCTGACACAAAGTCAAACTTCATGCACCTACCAGCGCAACTAAAAAGTCCGGACCGATGGAAATGGGCTAGCGCAATCCACATATACACATAAACAATTTCTATTATCCGTACTACTAAAAAAATTATATTGTTTCAGGAGTTGTGCTCCTATTAATTGTACCATTGCAACTAACATGTTGCACATGTGGTATTATTATATATAGTTGTGTCATCATTATCGTACTCCCTCCGTTTCAAATTATAAGACGTTTTAACTTTTTTTTTTGAAACGCAGGTATCTAGACTTGTTTTAGTGTGTACTTTTACTCCCATTCCGGTCCTGTAGTCCATAATAAAATATCTACAACATCTTATATTTTGAAAAGGAAGCATTATTATATAAATATGACTATGATACTCATGCTCATGGCATATTGCATTTTTAATTCTATGTTTATACTATATTACTAATGTGACACTCAGGGTCAACCTACACAGAACCTCCAGTCAGGGAGAAATAAAACGCCCCCTATGTCGCTCTTCCCAGGGCGACCCATATGGCTGCAACTCTAGCAATTATGGCCACCCCAATCATTAAGCTTGTACGTGTAGCGATAGTTGTCGCTGGTTGACTGATGTATTCCTTTTTAAGGCTTTGTTAAATAATATAATAAAAATGTTGTGTGAATCTTTTTGAGGCAGAGGCGAGAACTTTCAACCACTTTTGAAAAAAAAATGTCACTCCATAATACTAACATGATGCAAGAATTATGTGTGATTTTACTATGCTTTTCCTATATTACTCATAAGGTACTTGTATGATCGGATCGGCAATATTACAGTGGAAGTTTCGAGGTACTGATATGTTACTCACATCATACATGTTTTGGAGTGGAAACCATGTCTTAGATGATATTGTAATGATTTTCTTGTTTTAATGACATTGCATATATATTAAAAAATGCCCAAACGATTATAAATCCCATGCACTTAAATTGTTACAAGCAAACTTTGCAACCAAAATAAAATGCATGGACTAGTGGGAAACAAGCATACATGAAAAGTAAGAAGTAAATTTCAATATGCCTGATCACAACTACAAATACATGTCAAGTTTTCGTAAATAAAATCGTATGAAACAAGATAATACAATCAAGAGAGAGGATTTGGTGTTAGGGGGCGAGTGAGTACCCCCCCCCCCCCCCCCCCCCCCCCCCCCCCCCCCAAATCTTGATTTTGAGTAAGAAAACTTTTTCGGTTCCGAATCGGTTCCTTATTGCTCCTTATGTGCTATAATAATGACATTCTATTATTTTCGTGGAGCGATCATTTTTTCCAAGTGTGTGGGCCTCGTTTAATGGGAGGGTGCACACCCTCCCCCCCTCCCCCCTCCCCGGCGGCAGATCGTTTCCGATACAATCAACATACACCATGTGAGAATACAACTTTGTTATAGAATTATAACCTTTTGAAATTACTAATAGCATTTTAGCTACCTAGTGGTAACATGACATGTTGAGTGAAGTATACAATTTCTCTTCACCAACTGATTAGGATATGGAAGCATACACTCACCACGGCTCTGTTGGATGTGTCTCCATTATAACTATGTAACGTCGTTGCTCGATATTGCTGCATATGATCTGAAAAATAATTGTTTTTTGGCAAAATAGTCGACTACAAATAAGTAGTCCAATATGGACACAAGAGGAAATGAAATGTATTTACAACCTTAGTTTGTCGTCCGCTTAACTGCCATGCATGGATGCACCACCAAAGCCAGATCGGAAATGAAAAACATGAACACGTATGACACGAGATCAAATTCATGTCTGTAATGACTGAATATGTAAATCTCATCTCTGAAAGAAGGTACTAACCTCAGAGGTCATATGTTGTCCTGTTGGGTAACAAATGGTGGCCATTAATGTTACCTCATGCAATTTGTTACCATCAGTTAGTTCTATGATATTGGTATGAAGTTGTCGTCCACGTCTTCTATATCATTGTGTGCTATGCAGCTCTGTAGTGTCACATCAAACTCTGCAAGGTTCGCGGGTGGCTGCTTTTCCAACAATACAAGGTAGGTGCAAGTGGATCTTGGCCACACAATGCCACTGACATTCAATAGTCCATCAATGTATCTCTCGGGGTGTTTCGGGAGAACCCTGAAGGCGACATTAGCATTGTATTGTTGCTTAGGCGGACAGGGCAGGAGATCGACTTGTTTGGCTCGAAGAAGGGGAAGCGCAACCGGCGGGAATGGACGTTCAACAGCTCATTCTCCATGTTTTCAGGCACATCGACCAGTTCACTATTAGTGGGCATGAAGGGGCTCATCTGCAGATAATAGAAGAACAACTTCAAACTGGAAAGCCAGCAATGAAATAAAAAGTAACATAATAGGCAAAGAAAGACATGATGCCCTCAGTGATCTCACCTCCTCCTCCACTGCCATTGATCCCTGGTTAATTGTTAATGCATGAGATAATTGTGTTGTGGTCTTTGTGTGATCCAGCTCATTGACAATATCTCCTATTGTCGGCCTTTTTCCTCGATCATCTTCCAGACAACTCAAAGCTATTTTGATGCAGGTCTTCACTTGTTCGCCATATGACTCGTTGGAAACATTTGATGTCTGTTGCAACCTCTTTCTCCACTTGCCATGTGTCTAGCAATTTGGGATGTAAAGAATGGTAGTACATTTGATAAAACAATACATTCTTCGCAACATGTATAATTAGTATTGATAAATTGAGTCAACTTATATAAATCTTACAAGCTCAATGAATTCTTTAGATGACATTTCTCGACCTTGGGAGTAGCCAACAGGACCCGTCATTAACTTTACGATTATAACTCCTAGGCTGAATATATCCAACTTTTTTGATACTATATGATCTTCTATATATTCCGGCGGCAAGTACCCACTGCACAATACATTATATATGTATTTCGATTAGTTATATGCCTGTACTACATACACAAAGTTTGATTTGACATGAAGAATTCAGCTTACTGTGTCCCTACGGCGCTTGCTAGTTCTAGCGTTCGTTCATCTCCAAAGAATCTTGACAACCCAAAATCCGCAATTTTGGGAGTCATTTTCTCATCTAGCAATATGTTGCCAGGTTTCAAATCCAAATGGTAAACAGGAGGATTTAGTTCTTCGTGAAGGTACTTCAAACCCTTGCATATCCCCTTAATTATTGCGTACCGTGTGTGCCAATCTTCTCCGGTTGATTCATCTGTAACACCAACAAAAAAAGGTATCCACGATATCTCAATTTTAATTCTTAACGTGTCATTCAATAGAGATAGAGCACGTTCGTACCTTGAAGATAGTTGGCAAGGCTTCCGTTACGCATGAACTCAAAACATAGGGCCATGTGTTGAATATCAGTAAGAACCGTCCTTCCATGAACTCTTTGTATTCTTGCCGTATTTCACTGCAATAACCAACTAACCTAACAATATTCTGATGTTCGAGATTCGCAAGATTATGATATTCCTTATCGAATAGTTTATCATTGAGTGTAAACATGTGACCATGAAGCTTCTTTACAGCAATAATCTTTTGCCCATCTTTAGGTCGTCCCTGTTAAACATGCGACACACAGTTTCATTTTTGATCTGCTTGCGGCAATATATATATCTAGAATGTATACAACAGAAAATTGTCCTGATCACTAACATGTTGTGACCCTGTTGATACTATGGTGGTACATATACATATACTAGTGTGTTCTGATAGACAGAAAAGAGCTTAGCGGCGCAAACTGAGGCACTCAAGTTAGACATTAACACAGTATTATCATGCAAAGAGTTTTCTGTAGGAGAAATAACATGCCATCTCCTAGGCGGCTTTTCCCCCTCCATTTGTCGGCGCCGCCGCTGGTTCCCATGCCCTCCGCCAGCCGCTTCAGCGGCATAAGGGTGGGGGAACCACGGATTTGTGTGTCCGGCTCCGTAGGGTACTCGAATTCTTGTCGCTGACGCCTTCTTCAACTTTCCCCAGATCAATATCCTTCCTTGGAGTAGCGTTGATGAGTTGGAGGCTGGTGTCGATCGTCAGGTACTAGATCTTGCGTGATTAGTGTTTGTCTACAACAGCGGTGTTTAGCGGAGGGGATGATGTTGGAACGTATCGGTGTTCTCAAATTCCGTCTTTGTCCAATGAAGCTCGGCTAGGTGCCCCATCTCTATCTGGCCGGAGTTGGGTTTATCTCCCGGCCCACCGCGGTACCAGCAACTTCGGGACGACGAGCTCTCAAGATCGTGGTCGCCGACATGTTCTAGTCTACGTCGACGACTTCCAGGCCACTGCTTCTTCAAGCGCCTGGGGTTTTTCAACTAGTTTCTGACACAAGGTTTGCTACGCCGGAGGCCCAGAGGCGACACCGAGCTTTGCTCATAGCGCGACATCGAGGGATGCAGAAGTAAGTTGGTGCTCAACTTTTCAAGGACGTTTTTTTCTTAATTATTGTAAGGATATTCTTGTAAGGGTTGATATAGGATAATATAATGGTCTTAGGCTTTTCTGCAAAAAAAGACATTAACACAGTATTATAGCTCGTGAATCACTCTGTTATGTGTTGTGGTCGAGGGTGAAATGTGTCATCATTCTTTGAACAGCCAGTATATCTATTCGTTCATCATATGACTAATGGTGTACATATAATAATAATTCGCCATATTTAACTGCAGGATCAAATCCGGCTCTAGTCGATGAGTTTCAAGCCCAAGGATCGAAATGTCACAAACCCGAACTGCAAAACCTTTAAATAACGAACTGCCACCCGAAAAGACAAGTGCGCCATACTAATCGAGATCTCGGATAAATTTAGCTCAAGGTTGGACTAAAACAAAGTTCTTAAACGTGTACCTCGTAGACACTTCCAAACGCGCCGACACCAAGCCTTCTTTCCTGAGAGAAATTATCCGTGATTTCTTCTAGGTAATGGAGTCGTAATGGCCTAGGCAGCACTCTTGCATGCTCCATGTTATTCCTTGTCCTGGTAGCTAGAAGAAACAACCGAGCTTAATTAAGCAAGATCCAAAACACAATGAAGGTTTACAAGTTTGTGACGGAGCATTTGTTGACATGGAGAACGTTGATTGCTAGTAAACGGGTGCGTTGCTAGCTAGAGTAGTACTCGATGAGAGGCATACCAAAAGGTAAAAGCACTAACCTGGAAAAATGAAGGCCTGCGGTACGAACACTGTGCGCTTTGTAGTCAACTTAGAAGAGAGATTGTTTCGTATGGAAAGCAGTGCAGACGAAGGTCGGGCGATTTGTGGCTTTAAATGGACGGAAACCGAGTTGGTGAGATCAGGCCTTTCCAAATGAACTATAGTATCTTAACACGTTATTCTAATTAGTGGTGAGAGACGGCAAGGCTATCCAAAGTGGGAGTAACATAAGCGGTAATACTCCATCTGTTTCTTTTTACTCCGCCTACTCCCCGTTTCAAAAAAAAAAACGTTGCAAAGTTTGAGCAATTTTATAGAACAAAATATCAACATTTATAATACCAATTCGATAAAATATGAATGTATATTACATGGGGAATCAAATGATATTTATATGGTAATGTGAATGTTGATATTTTTTCCTATAAAATTGGTCAAACTTTAACAAATTCGACTTTGGACAAACCTAATACGTGGAGTAAAGAGAAAAGGAGGGAGTATTAGCTAGACTAAATAGATTGTATGCCAAGTAATTAATAATGAAAGAGAAGGCTGTGTTAACATAATATTGAACGCTGCTAGGCGTACGCCGGTTTTCATCCGACATGGCGTGGCTAAATTTAACCATGTTAATTCCAAACCTTCTTGGACAACCAAGGCCATCGATGCCTGTGTGATGCATGCGTGACCGCGCATCGTACCAGTATCGGATGAAAGGCATAGTACGTATAGCCTAAGAAAGAGTTAATATTTTTCTTAGATCCACGCGTTTTGGCCCTCCACACTTATATTCCGGAACGGAAGGAGTACAAGCTTTACATATAGCCATAAGCAAAAAAGAGTTGTTAGCCCAATTATATGTAAAGCATATAATTGGGCTAACAATACATTGGACAATGAAAGAAATGCACTAGACAACAGTATACATGAGACCAAAATCATTAAATCACAAAAAAAAAAATGCATTAGAATAGTTGTACTCCTATACAAACGCGATAAAAGAAACTACTCGTGGACCCTCTGTGGGCTGCGCGAGCGTGTCCTCCTTTTATTCTATCGCTGCTGTGCTGTGCTGTGCTGGTACAATGAAAGAAACGTATGCATGGCCTACTTCTCGTCTCACCTACTACTGCATTGACCTGGTAGCGGTAGAAACGGCATGCGTTCAGTTTAAACTAGGTTAATTTGGTGCGGCGGCACCGCCGCACCCGTGTGGTAGAATTCAAATTTGAAATCAGCGACGTTTAAAAATTATGTAGATTTGAGAATCGTTGTAATGCAAAGAAAGATTGTGGTTAAAATTTGTTCAGATCCCGAAATTAGTTCAAAAGTTTTGGAAGACATTTGGAAGTTTGAAATATCCAAATTTGAAAGTTAATCATTGTTGGCGAGAATTTTGTGGGGGCAGTCTCAAAATTTGTTAAATTTGGAACTCTTTTTGGGTTTTTTTTTATTCAGGATGGAATGCTTGTGCAACTCTTGTGTGAGAACTTTGGAAATCTGTTTTTTTTTTTGTGTATATATATTTGTGTAGACTGCGTGCAAATAATTAGTTAGTTGAAACGTTCAATTTTAGTTTGTAATTAGAGGAAATGCATTGTTTGAGCATTTAATAAATTCAGCTTCATATATTTCGAGGAAGTGCATGTGTATGTTCTTGAAATGTTGACTAAATTGGAGTTTTGAAAACATGTTTGTTTTTTGCCATAAATAGGCAGTATTTATATTTTTCTGATAGTTCGGATATGTATTTATATTTTTTCAGACGGGTAAGTTCGAAAATGTTGTTTGTTTGAACACTTTTTATTTTATGCAAATTGTTTAAGTAAAATGGTCCAACATGTTAGGAATATAATTTATGTGTAAACATATTTTTAAAAAGAATAACCTTGACGCTAATTCGTTTGATGTAGTCAAATATTATCGTGTCGAAATTATTGTGTGTGAGGTTTGTTTTTTTTTTATTATTATTGTGTGTGAGGTTTTTTTTTTGGTCTAATGCATATTTTGTGTGGAGAGTTTGGAAGTTTCTTAAAGTTGAATTTTTTTCGATATTTTGTATATATTTTTTATGAATAACAAAGTCAAATATATTATCGTGTCGAAATTGGTGTGTGCGAGTTTTTTTTATAATGTATTTTTTGTGTGGATAGTTTGGAAGTATGTTAAATTTGAAATTTGTCGATATTTTGTAAACATTTTTCTGAATAACTAATTAGAAGTTATGATTTTTTTCAATTTAAGTATTCTGGTGGAATTGTGGTACCTATGACATGTAGGGCCCACACGTCATTTTTTTTTGGTGAATTGTCTGTGGAGATGGGAGACAGACAGTGGGACCCGCGATGACGTCACAATGTGACGTTGGCCGTCGGCGAGCTGCCGCGCCTCGGACGTCCCGGCAGCCGATAATCGGCGAGGAGGAAGGGGGAGCGGTGGGGAAGATCGCCGTGTCCTTCGATCTGGGCGGGGAGCAGTGGTGCGGCGGCGGCGAGCGTCGGCGACGGGGGGGGGGGGGGAGCTCGGCGGCGCGCGGAAGCGAGGAAGGAGAAGGGGGAGTTGTGGTGGCGTTTTGCAGCTAGGCCCCTGCAAGGTCTACAATTTTCAGTTAGGTCCATCTACGTGCAAATAGTGGGACTGCAACGCAATTTCTCGTGAACTGAAGATTCTTTTTGTAAAGACGCCACGACGGCCGTTCGCTGGACGTCCGATGGACGATGGACGGCGCGGATGCGATTAAGCACTGTAGAAGTGCGAACACTGTTCTTAGCACAGTGCGGGCGACGTGGCTCAATCTGGGCCGTCCATTCAGTCGATCGGACGGCCCAGAAAAGCGGGTGACGTGGCCACTATGAGGGGAGGTTGAGGAGGTGAGATTTGATGTATTTGTAGTTCTATATATAATTTATGGAAGAACAAACCAAAAAAAATAAAAAAAAAACTAAAAAAAAATTGCAAAAAAAGAAAAGAAATACTGTAGAAGTGCGACTACTGTTCACAAGAACAGTATTCGGTTACGTGGGCATGCTGCGGTGAAGGCTAACTCGGTTAGCTTTGATATAGGTATAGATATTAGTACAAGGCTGCGCTAAAATTAAATCTACTTGCACACAGGGCCTATCGAGTGGCGAAGCCACGTATCAGCAATGTAATCATTTGACTTTACTGTTTTTTTTGTAACACAAAAAAAAAACATGCAAAAAAATGAAATAAAAACTATAAAAATACGTGTACTTAACTACGTAACTTTGAATTGACTATCGTGACTTGTGAGGGGCCCTAGATAGGCCCTAGTGGAAGATAATAAACAGGCCACCACTACTATAAGTACTCAGCTGCTAACTTGCGTACGAATGTTTGAAAGAAAAAAGCTAGCGCTACCCAGACAAAGTCAAAGTTTCTGTTTTTTAAGAGACGCAAAGTCGATGTTGGGCAGCAATTCAGCGACCAAATCAAAACCGCTGCGATCCAAAAACTGTGGGCGCTGGCTAGTGGGGACTGGGTGTCGATTCATTTTACCGGCTGGTTCAGTTCAGTTCTGCTCATCATTTACTTGTTATTAGGGGAGTACTTTTCATGGGTCTGAATAGCTGTAATCCTGGCGCTTTGGCTATTCCATGGCTTTATGTAACATGCACTTCTCCTTGGAAAAATAGAGTTGGGCAGCTGCAAAGACAAGGGGCTCTGTTGTTGATTTGTTACTGTCCAACGTGCTGCCATGTCTCCGTGATGTATGCATCCATGACTTAGGTGCAGCACCCTCGCATACAGGCTAGATTACCTCTGACTCTGATCCATGGAAAACAACCACGGCACGATATCAAACAAACATATTATGATGACATTTTCTACCAGCTAGAAGCACACGTCTGAACAAAAAGTGAATCTGCTACCGATTGCTTAGAAACAATAATCAATTTCTTTCGATGCAACTACTAGACTGTTCTGACCATTGTACGGGTTAATCAGTTGATTGGCTGATTGACCCGCACCAAAGTTTGCCGCAACAGGATTAGTGCTAACATGAGAATGAGATGTATTCTTACTAGCATTAACATACCCGATCATGGCATCATATATCAAATTATGAGTCATTAACCCGCTTATTGATCTTTGCTAATTGATCATCATGAATGTGCTAGTATTTACAGAGGGTTCGTTGACGAGCGGCGTCAGCTTCGGCTCGTTGATTGAGGTGATGGCGTCTTGATGATCCTTCATGAAAGTCGCCAAAAATGACTCTAGGTCCTCTTTCTCCTTCTGCCTCTGCAATATCTCAAATTTCTGTTCAAGCCTTTTCTTTAGCGTCAAGTACCGCCCTATTGACGTTTGGCGGAAATGATGACCTCGTTGGAGCTCTTGGGTACGTCTAAAAAAAGCCAGGAAAAACCCCTGGCGCGGTTGTTAGAGCATCTCCACTCGTTGTGCCCCCCAGGCGCTTTTTTCGGCACGAAAATACACCGCTTGGGGCTGCGTCGGTGAAAGTTTTGGCCTGGGGGGCGCCAAATTCAGCGAAAACATGGAAAATTCAAATTTAAAACATAAATTTAGATAATTTTATAACATAAAGGCCAAATATAGGTCAGTTCGATACATATCCGAATTTAAAAACATAAAAGTTAAAAAAAGCCTAATCCATGCCGAGGCTGCGGTAGATCGCCTCGTCGTAGTCGCCGCTACCGTTGCCGTCTTCGCCGTCGCTGGGCGGTTCGTCCTTCGGGGCGCGGCTGCAGCCCTGGCCCACGTCGCCGGTGCGGAACGGCTTCTTCGCCAGCGGCGCCTCGTCCTCGTTGCTGTCGTCGAGGAAGATGATACCGCCCACGTCACGGCCGCGGCGGCGAGCTTCGAACACCTCCAGGGCGGCCTTCTGGCGCTCCACCTCGGTGGCTACGTACTGCTCCCTAGACCAGGCGAGCTCGTCCTCCAGATCGGCGGCCATGGCGTCGTACTCCTCCGGCGAGGTGACAACGCCCTCCTTCTTCACGGCGATGGGCTCCTGCTTGACGCGGCGCTCGCCGATAACGAGGCTGCCGCCGTGGCTCGCAGTGAAGGGACGGGCTCCTTCTTCACCCTCGCCGGAGGTGCAGAGGCGGTGGAGCGGGGCGCCGATGACGAGGACGCCGAGGCCGCCACTCTCGGCGCTACCTTGGGCGTAGAGGCGCGGCGTCGCTCCAGGTGAGGGGCGGCGGCTGCTGCCGGCCAACCCAAAGGGGGATTGTTGCCCGCCTCAATGTGGTTGAGCACGGCGGTGTGCGCCCAGGCCCGCCCCACCACCGTGTCCTCCCCGCCGAGTTCTTGTTGGCCGGCGCCGAAGACGGGCCCTGGTAGTCGGCGAGCTGCTCCTGGCAGCGTGTCCGGAAGAACTCGACCCACCAGGGGAAGTTCTGGTATTGCCTGGTGGGCTCGGCACGCTGCTCCGGCGTCATGGCGGCGTGCGCCTCCTGGATCGCCGCCGGGAGATCTTCCGTCCTCGGCACGGGCGACACGGAGTACCCAGCGGCGCTGATTCGCCAGTCGCCCGGGACGCGGGTGTCCGGCGGGACTGGGTACCCCACCTCGTAGAGGAGGTGAACCTCGTCGTCCTGCAGCCAACGGCGGCCGAAGCCGTTGGCCGCCGCGCCATCGCCGGGGTAGTGCTCTGCCATGGTGTTCGAGATCTCTCCGGCGAAAGGAGCAGAGGGAGGAGGCGAGGAGCAGAGAAGGTGAGGAACAGAGTGGGAACGGCGAGGTGTGGCGATGCGCTTTTAAAGAGGCGAAGAAAGGGTCGGGAGCGTGTCAGTCGCGACCACGGCGGCGCCATTACTCGCCTCGGAATACTGACCGGCGGCCACCATAATGCCGTGAGGAAACCGAGGCGCCGGGGCAACGACGCGTTCACCCACTGCCAGAGAGGGCCCACCAGCGGGGAAAATGGCGCGGGCGTTTTCCCGCGTTTTTTCTTTCGCCCAGCGCCCCCAGCTGCCCCCTAGCGTGCTGGGTTCGGCTTGGGTTCGCCGACACTATTTTTGGCCCAATCCGGCGAATTTTGGGCTGCTGGGAGGGCGAGTGGGCGAAAAACAATTCGTCGGCGCCCAAATTGGCCGAAAAAGTGGCCTGGGGGGGGGGGGGGGTGTGGAGATTCTCTTACAATGTTGGTGCGGATACGGTGGAGTACTACTCCATAACGTAGGCGCCAAGTACAATTCAGTTCAACACCTTCCCTTAATCTAAACTTGTACAAATGTTTAGATTACACTTGAACTCATCTAAACTCCTAACAGGAAGAGCTTTGGTGAATCCATCAGCTCCTTGATCCTTACTAGAAATAAATTTTCATTCTAGTTGTTTATTTGCTACTCTTTCTCTTACAAAATAATGATCTTTTTCTATGTGTTTAGTACGAGCATGAAAACCAGGGTTTGGATGAAAAATAGGTAGCACCTAACTTGTTACACCAAATACATGGTTTTTGTGTCATCTTTACTCCAAGCTCATGAAGTAATGCTTCAACCAATATCAACTCTGCATCAGCATTTGCTAATGACTTGTATTCAGTTTCAGTACTAGAACGTGATACTGTTGCTTGTTTACAAGCACTCCAAGAAATCAAGTTGGGTCCAAAGAAGATAGCAAAACCTCCAGTGGACCTTCTGTCATCAAGACAACCAGCCCAGTCTGCATCTAAAAAAGCACTCAAAAGTGTAGATGGTGAACGCATGAAAGTAATACCAATATTTACTGTGTTCTGAACATATCTCAAAATTCTCTTGGTGGCTGTCCAATGAGTAGTTGTGGGAGCATGAAGATATTGACATACTTTATTGACTGCAAAGGACAAATCTGGACGTGTGAAAGTTAAATATTGGAGTGCACCAACTATGCTTCTATACTATGTACTGTCATCAAGGCCAAGAGGTGTTCCTTCATGCAATGACAAGGTTTCCATAGAGGACAATGGTGTCACTACTTGGAAAACCCCTACCGCCGGCGCGCCAAATACCCCTACCACCAGCACGTAGGGCCGCGCCGGCGGTGATCACGCCGGTGGTATGCACATAGCGTCGGCGCGCCCCTATGCGCCGGTGGTATAGCCATTACCGCCGGCGTGCGCGACACCTTTGCACCGGGGGTAAGTGAGTTAGCGCCGGCGCCCGTGTCCCCCTATGCGCCGGGGGGTAATTTGAGTTAGCGCCGCAGGGGGTAACTTTTTTTTCGCAAATTTAATCGTGTATTTTTTTAAAATGTTTTTTTTCAAATTTAATCGTGTATTAAAATTATTTGAATTTTTAACTGAGCAGTTTAACTTGGTCAATTTCCCAGTCGGTCACCCATTTCAAACTACTTCCTCCAGCCCCAGCACGCTTAACATCTTAGTTCCATTCGACTTCAATACCAAGAAAGAAGTTATAACTTATTGATATATGTATCATATCAATCCTATTAAGCCCTTGAGCAAGATGTCACATGTTTACCGTTTGAGTTTGAAACTATTGTTTTTTAAAAAACAATAATTATTTAGTAACAATAATCTTTATTGAATAAGTAGTTTGACCACAGTTTTAATAGTTTGACCACAGTTTGATCACACATTGACCAGAGTTTGATCAAAAATTCAAAAAAAAAATCCAATTTTTTTGAAAAAGTCAGAAATGTCAAAATACAATGATTGTGAGTTAAAATTTTTTTTTCGATTTTGTAGGAAAAATCATCTGTTTGAAATAACTTTTTTTCCTTTTGGAATTTGGAGGATCTAAGAAAAGTTCACCGGTAAACCCTGGTGAAGTTGAGTTCCAAATTTGCTCTAGTTTTTTTTAAGGTATTAAAATTTAAATTTCGACGTCGTATGCAAAAGTTATGGCCGTTTTACTTTTTTCACCTACTTTTGCGTAGAGTCAGGTCTAATCAGGCCCTCTTCCAAGGTCATCATCAAGGTCCTTATCGTTGTGAAGAAGTAGAGTTAGTTCTAAACTGCATATTGTGTTTTATTGCTGTTCTTGGAGAACCGTGGTCGAATTAAATGGCGTGCTGAATTGTGTGGTGTCAACAGCCCTCGATTTGATGTTAGTGTTTAGGAGATTGAGGGATGGACAGCGAGGCTTATTCCATCTCGGCATGTCACTTTCTTGATTGGTCTTATTGATGGTTGCATTGTGTATGGAACCTGTCTTCACAAACTTGGCAATGCTATATATATGTTCTAGATGATCTTTTTAAGGTGAAAAATAAGTTTTCAATGGTAAGGATCCTTATTTCTAATACTACAGATATGCTCTTTATGACATACATTTGAACATGACCATTAAATACCTGACAATTTATTGGATAACGATATAGACCAACTATCATAACTTGTAATGTGTTTATCGCTGTTACTTACTACTGTATATGCCAAATTAAATATAACTATGGACGAGTAATTGTTCATATAGCAATCGGCTTTTGTTATGGGATGATTTCAAAATAATTTGTCAACGGAATAATTAAGCTACATGTCATTCTGAAACCACAAGGTAGTTATAACAATTCTTATAGCTTGCAACCAAAAGGTAGTAAGGTCCTGAAACTAGGCAATTGCGTACAGATGTACTGCCATAATTGAACTGTATGAAGCGAAATACTACTTTTGTTGTAGTTCTAACTCGCCGTGTGGAGGTAGTGTTAATCTTTGGTATTGCGAGGAGCAGATATGGGGGATTTTTCTTCCCAGCTATCATGGTCTCTAGATGTGCATGCAGTTACAAACCTGACATAATGTATAGTGATATAGGCTACTCTTTTGTTTACTAGGAGTCTTGGGATGTCATATGCCGTTACTATATTTTAGAGGGTTCGTCGACCTGATTGGATCGCCTTCGGGCAAAGCGAAGGTCGATCTGATTGCTACGCCGGGGCGGCGGAAACAGGGTGGTTTTGGTGGCAACCTGGATAGAGACTGCGCGGGCAGAGGGTTCGCCGACCATGACTGGATCGCTTTCGGGCAATGCGAAGGTTGATCTGGTTGCTACGCCGGGGCGGCGGCCCCGGAGAGGGTGGTGTGTATTGTGGCGTTTGGTCGACTTGTGTCGTGTGGGTGGCGGGTCACTACATCTGTGTGATTCTTTTGTACAGTTTGTATGGTTTTTGGACCCGGTTTTCCTTATAAACTGGGTCAATTCTATTCTATCTATTCGAGCGGTGGAACGACCACCTTGTCCTAAAAAAAAACAAAAACAAAAAAAATATTTTAGACGTCCTAACCATGTAACACTATTCCATACCTTTTGCATTTTATTCACTGTGGTTCTTCATCTGGCAGCTCAAAGACGGACACAAACAGGCACCAAAGCGGAATTCAGCAATTGCTGGCTGCAGAGCAAGAGGCTCAACAAATTGTGACTACTGCTAGAGCTGGTAAAGTTCTCATGTTTTGGCTTAATTCATTATGGGAAGTAAGCATAACACTGGGAAGTGAGTATTTTAATTGCTCATTTGTGTGAGTTATGCTCTGTTGGTTAAAATGGATATAATATACTTTGATAGATCCACCTACTTTTGTATGATTTTGAACGTCGCTGTAATGTCATTTTTTAGCTTATTTGATATGTCTTGCCTGCCATACTCATTGCAATCGTACTGTAAATTCATGATACATCTTGTTTGTTGGCATTCTGTAACCCATTTCGTTTTTTTGGTAATGTTTCCTTTATGACTTGATAGGCCACGCCTTCTAATTCCATTGTCGACAAGAAGTAATGCAAGGACTGCCCTTCATCATTGCCACTTGGAACCTGATCAACTCTTGGGACAACAATGCAAATCAGATCCATGGCCACGGCTTTTCTTCCCTATGGGATTAATTGGTGGGACGAGCTGATTATGGGTAAACCAAAGAGCATGCAACGTCACACGAGTGGTCGTCTGCCTTACGTGCTTTGGAACGTCTGGAAAGAAAGGAATCGATGGATCTTCACGGGGCGTCGCTTGACGTTTGTCGAGGTGGCCTCCCTTGCGTGGGAGGACATTTTGCAGTGCGGCCACGCTTTCGCCGCCTACACGCCAGCCATTCCGGCTGAGCCGGATTAATTTTCCTCCTTTTTTTTCAGTTCGGGTGATTTCGGCATGTCTTCACCTTTAATCTAAACATGCCATCTATGTACAGTGTGGTTTTCTCCCTTCTATCTATATGAAAAGGCAGTGCTCCTGCCGGTTGCTCCAAAAAAAAAGTATACTTTGCGCATGTGCATACATCGACAAGTCATGAAAGTAAAGTGAAATATGATGTTTCCTTGATTTGTTAAAATGGCAAATTATGTTTCTTTATTTATCGTAGAAAGGCTTGATCATGTATGAATCTTATCGTCAAATCTGGAGTTGAAATTAGATAATGCTTGTCAACTGAAATATGATGTCTTTGGCAGCTAATTCAGGCTTAGGCGAGCAAAATAGGCTGAGATAGAAATAGCGAGTACCTTGAGATAGAAAATACGCAGATGGAAGCTGAGTTCTAGAGGAAGCTGCCCATTCAATATTTTTCTTTATAAGATAATAACAAGGTTTCATTTCATTTATTTATATTCCTGTATTTTCCACTTTCGAGAGTACCGCATAAATGTCAAGCACCTTGATCAGGAGGAGACAGAGGAAAAGGTAGCAAAGCATCTCTCCAGAGGCAATTCAGATGCTTCTAAGGCATGTCACCACTTTGAAACTCTGAAAAACTAAAGATTGATGCGCATTTTGTCTTGCATATGATGCCAAAATTTTATTTTCTGTTTATTTGTTTGGAATGTGTGTTAAGAATTAGCTTTTTCCACTTCCAGTTGTAGTTCCTTTTATTTTGACTTGGAATAAGCTGCCGCGGTTCAGCAGCAGCCATGTCTGATAGACTGATAATTCTTGCCAAATAATTGGTGATTAGTTGGTAACTTTTGTCGATTTTACTCATGACTGCTTGTAAGCTACAACTATCCATATTTTTACTGCGAAACTAAGCTTCCAAAGTCACGACGAAACTTGGCAAGATGTGGTTTATACAAACACCATGACCTATCTAGACATACATTAGTGTGTACATACATCCGTATGTGGACAAACATGAGTCATCTAATTCCGAATGGAGGGAGTCTCTGTCTTCCTTAAAGTGAATTTGGAACTGAATTCTAATGCCATATAGAGAGAGATTTTGTTTTATATATTCGATAAGCCGTGCTTCGATTATGTTAAATATTAATTTGTATTGCTCGTTCCAATGCTTAGGTTGGAGCCGCCGATTACATATCAATAGCCAAGAACTACCATACAATTTTCATAACAGACGTTCCAGCTATGAGTATGAAGATCCGTGACAAAGTACTTGTTCATCTGTTGCTTTTCTGATCCTCTGACTGTTAAGAAGTACTTAGTATTTCTTTGATTCCATATAAGTGTTATGTTTTTTCTAATATTATCCTCATCTAGGCAAGAAGATTCATCACCCTTATCCAGAAAACGCAAAAAGCCTTTGCGTTTCATTTCATTGAAAAGGGAGAAGGTTCAGTACAACCTTCTCCCTTTTCCCTGCAATGATGAAAATTTCCACTGAACCTTCTCCATTTTATTGAGTCTCATTTCATTGATCCCTGCAATCGATGAGTTGTACATTCATCACTGCAGGGATCAAATTTTTGAAATCGGTACTCAATAAACTATAAGATGTTGCCACCTGGCACACAGTCCTGTGTCCTGAATCAAAATTTAGGCAAGGGACTCCCCCTTCCGATTTCCCCCAAAAATATAAAATCCTGTTTAAAATGGCTTGCTGAACTTTGTTGTATACTGTTTCTCTTATTCTGCAATGTCTTGAATAAAAATGACATAAAAATTTGTTTTAAGTACTGGCATGATGCAAGCTCTGATGGGAACTGGCCGGAAAAATTGTTATGTGATAGCGAAATAGATTGCAACATTGGGAGGTTAAAACTTTGATTACCTCCAATCGTTCCGGAAAGGGCATTCTTTGTGAACCCAAGATTTGCAACCTAGACATGTTGTAAATGGCTCGTGGAACTATGCCGGAGAGTTGATTGTCTTCTAGGGCCAAGACCTCAAGCATGGATAGGGATGCAATGGCGTGTGGTATATGACCTGTCAGGTCGTTATGGTAAAAAACGAGGTACGTCAAAAAAGGCGTGTTGTTAAATAAATAGGATGGTATTTGGCCAGTCAAGTGATTTTCGAAAAGCGTAATTTTCCTGAGATTGTGCGTATGTAGCAACATCTCGGGAGGAATCTGCCCCGAGAGATGGTTGAAAGATAGTGCGAGAGACTCAAGCCTCGTCAAGTTTCCTAGGGCGGAAGGAATCGAGTTCGTCAAGTTATTCCCGCTAAGAGTGAGGTATTTAAGACGAGGTAGCCTACCAAGTTCGGCCGGGATGGAGCCGGTAAGAGTGGTGTTGGTGAGGTTAAGGACGGAAAGGAAAGAGAGGTTACCGATTTGAGGTGCCACTTGTCCAATTAGAGGCATACCCAGCAACGATAGAGCGGTGACGCGTGGCCTGCGCCGGCTGCACGAGACGCCCACCCAGTGACAGAAAGACGTGGCGGTGGTCCAATTGTCGGCAAGGACACCGAGAGGATCGGCAAGCTGCGCTGTGAGGTCGGTGTCACTGCCATTGTTCGGACTGGAGGAAGATTCCGAGACGGCAGACAGCAGTACCATGAAGAAGATGGGAATACGGGCAGACATGGACAGAGGGGCCATTGAGCTGGGCTGTTTACTTGTGCAGTTTACGGCGAGAGTGGTGGTGAATTTATATTGGTTTCCTGCAGAATAGCATCCTCTCTTTTCCTGTGTGTCGTTTCACAAGTGCATCGATCAATCATGACACCCAAACATGTATGCAATATCATAGTTGTCTTACATACCGACGGCGCAAGCGCAGCAGTGCGGAGCTACCGAACCTTGACCCGAGAGATACTCCACTAGTTTTTTTTTTTTTTTGAACAATACTCCTCTACTTCCAACTCGTGCGGACCTACCGAACCTTGACTGGATCACCCGAGAGATACTCCACTAGTTCCAACTTGAGGATAATGAAATGCAGGAAAGATATACTGGGTATACTAGTTGAAATGCCCGTGCGTTGCCACGGGCTATTGTGTCGTTGCTTATATCGCACATGTAAATATAAACACATATAAATATTAAAGAATCACATATTATATAATCACCAAGAACTTCACTTATCTTACAACTCATAAAGCTACGCACATCATATCTTGCTTATTCATATATATATAAATCATTACATAATTAAACCCTAGGCACAGAAAACTACATGACCAGACCGTGATCCAGTCCCTGTGAGCTGTGGCAACTGAAGAACACCTTTGCAAAATCAGAAGGGAATATGAAGAATACCTAGTACAATAACACTACTCCTTTCGCCAATCCAATTGGATGCAAAAACACATACACCATCATATCCACCAGCAGCTTAGTATATACCACAAGAGAAGCCTCTGCGGATCTTCGGACAATCTCTGCAAGTCGATATGTCAAACTTATCGTCTCATACTTTGCGCTGTCATAAATGAACTATATTCATCCATCTTTGTAGTAACTTCAATTTTAGTCCTAGATAAATTCTATTTTGTCAGGGCTGTGGGCTGAGGCCATCTCTCGAATATGCAGAGCAGTGGTAAGATTTTGCTGAGTGAGGCTTCAGATGGATCATATCAACCAATATACGATGAATCTACTATATCCAGGCAATACTCGTTTGTTGCGGCTCGCTGACGGCCCTTGGAGGAGCTGGTCAGTTCGCATTCAGACGACCATAGCAGTCTAGCATCGTAGACAATCGGGCGGTGTTGTTCCCCGCCACAACCAGGAAGGGAGAAAACCACACTGTATTATATAATCACCAAGAACTTCACTTATCTTACAACTCATAAAGCTACGCACATCATATCTTGCTTATTCATATATATATAAATCATTACATAATTAAACCCTAGGCACAGAAAACTACATGACCAGACCGTGATCCAGTCCCTGTGAGCTGTGGCAACTGAAGAACACCTTTGCAAAATCAGAAGGGAATATGAAGAATACCTAGTACAACAACACTACTCCTTTCGCCAATCCAATTGGATGCAAAAACACATACACCATCATATCCACCGGCAGCTTAGTATATACCACAAGAGAAGCCTCTGCGGATCTTCGGACAATCTCTGCAAGTCGATATGTCAAACTTATCGTCTCATACTTTGCGCTGTCATAAATGAACTATATTCATCCATCTTTGTAGTAACTTCAATTTTAGTCCTAGATAAATTCTATTTTGTCAGGGCTGTGGGCTGAGGCCATCTCTCGAATATGCAGAGCAGTGGTAAGATTTTGATAAGTGAGGCTTCAGATGGATCATATCAACCAATATACGATGAATCTACTATATCCAGGCAATACTCGTTTGTTGCGGCTCGCTGACGGCCCTTGGAGGAGCTGGTCAGTTCGCATTCAGACGACCATAGCAGTCTAGCATCGTAGACAATCGGGCGGTGTTGTTCCCCGCCACAACCAGGAACCGGGGAACGGACCTGGAGGCTGAGGATGGAGTTCGTCTCGGCGTGCATGCGGCGGGTGACCCAGGGCTGCGCTAGCGCGCACGCCCGGCCCGTGACTCCGTGAGGTCGAAGTAGGAGGCCGCCCACACCCACCCGGCCACGCCCGACAGAGCTCACCGCCGCCGGGGGCGCGCTCCCTGGCCTTGGCATCCTCCTCAGAGGGAGAGGAGCAGAGGTGGGCGAGCTCCCTGCGGCGCGCGGCCATGAAGCGCCAGAGCGCGGGGTCGTGTCCATGCGGCGGCACATCCACCGGAGCGCGCCGCGGATGTCCGTGGGAGGCGGCGCCGCGGACCCGGCGTCGGCGACGGCGACGGCGGCGGAGAGCGCGTCGGAGGACTCGGCGAGGCGCGCGGGGATGGAGGTCTCGCGCACGTCGAGCAAGCTGAGGCGGCGCTGCTGCGTCGTCGCGACACGGAGATGGGGAAAGAAGCTGACATCGATTTTGTTTCTTTTGGTCGGTCAAAAGAAGTGAACCGGTATATGGGAGCGCGGGTTAATTCCCAAGAAATTGAGGGGGTAAAACGCAAATATGCCCGACGTACCAACACCTCCTGTGGCTATATTATATAGTAGAGATGACGCACTACATCAAATAAATATGAGCAATAATTGTGCCTGCATAGTGCATACGCTGTATATTCGATCTTGAGGAGCATTTGAAATTAACAGAAGGTCCATACTTGCGAGGTTGGGACTTGGGATCGTCTATATTTTCCAGTCCATCCATTCATCCAATTAATGGCCTCTCAGGGCGATTGGACCGTACATCATATAACGTCCGGGCTATCATGTGATTTGTGAGGAGGGTTATATCGAAGCTCATGTTGCTTTTCTTGCATGATTTTAAGGTACTTGTATGGCGTCAATATCAAATGTCTTGCGTTTTTCGGATATATCACCATGGAGAATGTTGTCCAAGTGAAGGGCAAAGTGACATGTGAGATGAGCTGACAATAACCAAAAGTAGTTTTGTATTGACTTCATACTCCTACGAACCAAAAGTAGTTAACAAAAGTACGAACTGATGGTTTGAGGTGGATTTTTTTAATACCGTGTCCGTGTTGGCAAAGTTTTAAACTCGAGACCTCTAATGCAATATTGAATTCATGTTCGAGTCAGTTCATCCAAAATTCCAAACTAATAGAGAGGGACAGTAAACGTATTTTAACATTTAACAGGAAAAGATTCAATGTGCCACGAAGGGCTGGAACCTCCAATTTGAATACAAGATACCCAAATATGCTGCACGTTCTGAATCCCAAAAATGTTCTTGGATGTTGAGATTCACATATATCACGACAAACCAAGAGCCCACAAATCATCTAAATATATATATACCCACTCGGTTGGGATGCTAGCTAATGAGTTTATAAAACCACCCTTTATCAAAAATAAAAATAATACCTACTCAGCTCAGTTTGTAATCGATCCAAATGACCTCCTTGTTTCTGAAGAAAATAGGAAAATGCTTAGGACTTCTTTGATTCCCGAGATTCCCAAAAGGAAGTAACAAGAAAAATAGAGGATTAAAATGGCATGCTCTCTTTGATCCTATAGACTACAATACTATAAGACCACATAAATTTGCATAAAAGGTCGTGTGCAATACTGAGATAAAATATATTTTCCCGATGATCAACACACTATAGTTTGTTCTCTTTTTGTTGAAATATTATTTCAGTTTGGTTCTTCTATCGGCTCCCCGTGGAGAAAAAATTCAGAGCAACCGCAACTTGTATGGGAAGAACATTGCGAAGGCCGAAGAGTGCCCCTGATTTGGCACTCTAGCCATCAGGAGACAACCAAGTTAGACAATCACATTTTAAATACTAAGTTAGGATTGTTAGGGCAAAAATCTCAAAAAAAATAAATACATTGCCCTCATTAATGGGCCTACCCAGGTATAGTACAAATCGTGCAATGGGCCTGGAGAAACGGCAAAAGAGCTTTCTGGCCTCTACCATGGCGTAGGCCCAGCGACAGGAGCTCGACCTCGAGCCCACAGCGTGCGGTGAGAACAGCGGCCGCGTCGCCCCGACCTGGGCGCGGTTGGGAGTTAAGCCACCACCTCGCCGTCCTCCTCCCCGCCCACCGCCACCTCGCCCCTTCTCGCTCTCCGATGATACTCCGGCTGCGCGGCGGCCTCTCCGGCCGATCCGATTCCCTCCTAGCCGCCATCGCCCGCGATGCGCTTCCCCCGCGCCCGCTCCCCCCCGCCGTGCTCCCCTCCTCCGTCGCCTCCACGACGCCGCCGATCACGGCCCGAAACCAGGTACATCCTCGCGATCTTCCCCTCCCTCTCCCTCAGTTCGTAGTATAGAGCTCTGCCGATCATTCCAGTATTTTAATTCCACCGCCGCTCCACACCCTTCGCCACCGGCCGAGTGACACAAACGTCCATCCAATTCCGCCGAAATTTAATGGCAAACTTTTCATCTATGTGATTGTGTGTAGTATTTGAGTTGCTGATGCTTTTACTTTTGAAATTCCACGAAATTTCCTCTTCTTTTGTCTTCTGATACCTGTTAATTCTGTTCTGTACCTGAAGGCGGCCCTCTGACGCTCTACAGGGACCTGGTGAGCCAGGGGAGGCTCCGGCACGACGCGTACCAGGAAAACGTGGCGTCAGAGCTGGACGGCCTGCTCCGACGGCTCGAGCGGTACGAGATGGAAATGGAGGACTACCATGTGAGTCGCCCATCGCTTCGCGTTTCACTGATTGATTGTTGCGAGTTGCGACACCTCTGAGTAAGTGCCTTTGTGCAAAGTGCAGGCGAAGCTGTCTACGTGGGACAGTTCCAGGGAGAAGGAGCGGCGGAGGCTCCTCCTCGAGGAAGCCGAGGATAAGCAGCACGATGGGGTGTGGATCGATGAGAAGAGGGGGTTTCTTGATAAGTTGATTTCGCGGTAATACGTTGTCTCTTGCGTGTGGGTTGTGATATAAGGAGTTATGTGCTTTCACTTTGCAGTGGGGCTGTTCGTATAGCTCCAAATCCTCTTCCAATGATTGAAAATTTGCTTACTGATATCTTGCAGTGAGGCATTAGTGCAAATAGATGAAATCCTCGTACCCTTGACTACTGACTTCTTTAAAGAACAGTAAAACTTTAAAATGGCGGTTCTGCATTACATAATCTGTTGCAAACTTTTCCTGTTACTGTTAGATATTAGATCAAATCTCTTGTACATGTTCCAAGAATAGTGTCACCAGGCAGATCAGCAACCTATAAAGTCTGTTTAAAACTGTTGTGTTTCACTGCACTGAATGTCGCTGTTTGACTCGTCTTTGCTGACTAAACCAGGAAAAGAAGAGGAAATATAGAAGCTGGAGTTGGAAGATGGGTTTCATATTTGAACCGAGAGAAGAAACTAGATACGTTGGTTGGCCAGAAACCAGTGGCTCCTGTTGCTCCAAAAGGATTGTACCTTTACGGGAATGTTGGAAGTGGTAAGCTAATCAATAACTTCACCTGGCCTCATGCTTAGAGTTAGAGTTAGGGTTTGTAGTCAGGTTTACTCCCATGTATCTATTAATAGATTAACAGTACTTTGAAAATAAATCATTATCATCACAAACAGCTTTTGACTATTTTGAAAAGAACATCATAAGTGACCCAACGAATTTTTTTTATTACTACTATATGTAACACAGGGAAGACAATGTTGATGGACATGTTCTATGGGGCCACAGAAGGTGTCATCAAACACAGGAGAAGGTTTCACTTCATGAGGTAAACCATGTACAGATGACTTGGAAAGCTGACAAAACAGAGTGTATGTGTGGCTTGGCAAGAGTCTGTGAATCAACTTGGTGATTATAATGTTTCATTTCGGATCCCCCTGTCTAGATTTGTGTAAACTTGAATTTCTCTATTTTATGCAGGCTATGCTTGAAATAAATGATCATATGCATGATGTGTGGAAGAGACGTGATGATGACAAGTCTATTGACTCACCTACTTTTAGTTGGATATCAGGCCTCCCTTTCGATTCCAAAATAAAGGAGTGGCTGATCGGGGAAGAAAAATACAAACAAGATAAACATCAAAAGCATATCCTTTTAGCTGTTGCTGATAAGTTCCTTGTTGATAGACAAGCAAATAAATGTGGTGCAAGCATTCTATGCTTTGACGAAATACAGGTACCTGAATTTCACACTTTAAAATGCACTTTTCCCACTTCTTAAAGAAAAGTGCCATTGCTGCCGTCACACTTAGCATCATATTTATCGATTACTGATGTACTTTAGCAATTGTTGCGATTACATAGTAGATAGTTTTGTAGGAAGAATTTCTCAAATTAATTTCCCTTTATTTATGTCACATCTTCAATAGTTCTTACAGTCGACAGTACATATGTTGCAAAGCAGGCTTTCTATTCAAGTTTTTTAATGACTGATAGGCAATCTTGCTGAATTTGAATTGGACACTAGTGCCCAGTTGACTTAGCATAATCCTAACTTCAACTTCTTAGAAAGCTTTCATGAGGTATATACATCTTATAAACTTTTACATCCAATTTCAGTATTGTGTCTCAAGCATTTGTAAATAAACCAAAAACTTTGACGAAAACCTATTGGTACTTTACTCTGTCTACCATATTAGCCTGCACTTAGTATAAAATATTTAGTTGTCACTGTAACTTCCGTAAAGTATGTAGCCTCTAGATTTTAAATTTACTAATAAACTCCATATGTGCAGACAATTGATGTATTTGCTGTCGTGGCCCTATCTGGTATTCTGAACAGACTCTTAAGCACAGGAACTGTACTTGTTGCTACCAGTAATAAGGCACCAGAAGATCTGAATCAGGTATGTACTTTAGTGTTTATTATTATTATTTGCGTAATACAGTAAACACTTTATATTTTCACCAAAAGAAGGTGGCAGTGAAAGGCATAAACACATCTGCTGAAAATGTTCCTTTGAACTACAGTACCTCGAACTTTTGTTCCTACAAACAGGGACGACTTTGCACCATTCTAAGACAGGACGTCAAATAAGATAAAATGGTAAAATTACCAGGTTGCTATCATGTTATAAACGAGTAACAATGTGGAAAATATGTAGAGGAGTTAAACTAGAGTTCCTCTTTATTTTTCCTAATTCTGGATATAGAATTGGCTAAAGATAATGTGGTCTTTTGAAATTCTTTGAAATTTATTTCTGAAACACATGCATGAATTGGTACTTGAATACAAAAATAGGTACCTTCAAGTTAGAATAATTCTATATTTTGTTTTAACCTTTTCACTCTTTTCTGTTTCTTTTGTAGGATGGGATGCAACGAGAAATCTTCCTTGAGTTCTTATCTAAGTTGGACGAGACCTGTAATAAGATTCTTGCTGGAACTGAAACAGATTATCGTCGCCTTATTCCAACTGATGGCTCAACTCAGGTTGACTTGTAATCTTACTATTTGAGATAGGAAATATAGGAAACTTGGTCCTAAGACCTGCATAAAACTTCTGCTTTATATGTTCTGGAGATAAACATACTGCATACTTGCAGATAGAAGGTTGAAAATAAGTTCCTAAGGTATTGTGATCTTTTGTATGTCTATGCTTAGATTGTCTAGAATTCAGTGACTTGATTGACAAGTTCAGGTGATTAGATCACATAATTTGAACAACTTAATTTACTTTACAAAATCATCTAGTGGGCACTCTCTTGAAATCGTCTGCCTTGTCCACAGTATAAATGGACTTAATACCACTGTCATTGTCTGGGCTTTGTCTTCTAGCTAGTCAGGGTAGTTTGTAAACAAGGAAACATTAACTCCCTTTCATACCCCGAGGTTAATAAATTACAGTGCCTGTAAAAATATATTTATCTTTGGTGATGCTCAATTTTTATTTATCATGCTGGTATTAAGGAAGACATTCAAGGATATATCTCTGTCTCAAATCAAGTATATCTATATGCTACATTCTCTGATCCCTAATTCCCAGTTCGAACTCCAATATGGAACCAATAAGGTTTAACCTATTATGAATACACTGCAGGTTTACTCTCATTTTGTTCGCAAAATTGTTATTGGTTCTGCTTGTATATATTTCCTTATTTAGATGTCACTTGCATTACTCAGTATTTTTTCATGTAACTTGTTGTTTTGCAAAATTGTCTGCAGATTCACTATTTTTGGCCTATAACATCTGAAACAAGGAATATGTATGAGGCTATGTGGCATGACATAACTAACCAGACAGGAGGAAACATTAGTGCAGTTACAATTCCTGTAATGTTTGGAAGGTGTGTTCTTAAAATCATATCTAAACCAATATACATGATTGTGGACTGTATTAACTTTATGGTACATGTACAGGTCTCTTGAGATTCCTCAAAGTTGTAGCGGTGTGGCAAGGTTTGACTTCGAGTATTTATGTGGCCGCCCAGTAATACCTCACTCTCTAAATTTTACATTTTATTTAGAATCCAAATAGAAGGAAAAGGAAACTACGTTATTCATGATCAAGGCACTGTTGGCTTGAAAAAAATGATATCTGGAGTAGTATATGTCTTTTTTAAAGTGTATGAATTTGAAGTGAATTCTAATGATACACAGAGGGTATTTTTTATAGATTTGGTAAGACTTGCTTTGAGTATGCTAAATATTAATTTGTGTTGCTCGTTCCAATGCTTAGATCGGAGCCGCAGATTACATAGCCATAGCCAAGAACTACCATACAATTTTCATAACAGACCTTCCAGCTATGAGTATGAAGATCCGTGACAAGGTACTTGTTTCATCTTCTGTTTTCTGATTCTCTGACTTTGTTAAGAAGTACTTAATATTTCTTTGATTCCATATAAAGTGTTATGTTTTTCTAATATTATTCTCGTCTAGGCAAGAAGATTCATCACCCTTATCGATGAGCTGTACAATCATCACTGCCGTCTTGTATGTTTAGCCGTCTCATCTATTGATGATCTTTTTCAAGGAACTGAAGAAGGACCTCTTTTTGATTTAGAGAGGTAACAGTTACATTTATACACACCATGCTCTAACAACATTAGTGGAGTACAAGTAACAGTCTCCCGATTCTGTAATATTTTTGTGAGTTTGCAGAGGTAGCGTGCAGATGGTAGTTTCATAGTTCGGTGTGAATACGATAGCTATCATTCAGATCTTCTGTAAAGAAAAATTCTCGAGAAAACACAAAAAGCCTTTGTGTTTCATTTCATTGAAAAGGGAGAAGGTTCAGTACAACCTTTTCCCTTTTCACTGCAATTGATGAAGATTTCCACTGAACCTTCTCCATTTTATTGAGTTTCATTTTAGTGATCCCTGTGAATGTTGAGCTGTACAATCATCACGGCAGGGATCAAACTTTTGAAATCGGTACTCAATGAACTACAAGGTGTTGCCACCTGACACACAGTCCTGTGTCCTGAATCAAAATTTAGGCAGGGGACTCCCCCTCCGATTTCCCCCAAAAAATAAATTCTGTTTAAAATGGCTCACTGAACTTTGTTGTATATCATGTTTCTGTTATTCTGCAATGTTTTGAATATAAAATTCAAATTCTAAGGAATAAAACATGATTATTTGTTTGTTCACACGGGAGGTCAATTATGCAGTTTCCAGTTTGAAACTGAAGCTGAAGGGACAAAGCTAAGGAGGGATGTGTCCGCAGAAGGCAATGTTGGTGTAGGGCCCTCTACTAAAGGCCTTGTGTCGATGTTGTCCGGTCAAGAAGAGATGTTCGCGTTCCGAAGAGCGGTAAGTAACTAGTATAGTACCTTTTCTATGTGCTTCTCGTTGCTACTCTGCTTGAGATAATTCAGAACCACTAATAAGACCCATTAACACTATGCCCTTTGAATTTTGTCCCGGAACCTCACCCTGCTTTATTTTCTTTATATTTCAAGAAACCACCTATTATAATGTTAATCTTTCACCGCATGACTGTCATGCCCAAGTAACCTCATATGCATCTTGTTTCACAGATATCTCGGCTCATAGAAATGCAGACCCCGCTGTACCTCGAGCGCGTCCAGCATTTCCATTCCTCTGCCCTTCATCAGCAACAGTGCACCCCTCTTCTTGCAAAAGATAGGACTATCTCCCAGCCTGCTCCCGCATAGACCGTAGTATCATTCTATTCTTCCTTACAGGGAAATCTATTTTTCAAATAGTGAGCAATAAGGTAGGACAAGCTGAGTTTGAGATTGTGTGTACTTAAGCTGTATGTAACACAAGCGACGCGAGGATGACGCATGCCATTGGATCTGTATATATTCTTACAGCCTTGCTGCCCAATTATTCTTCCATGGTAGATCTGATTAGTGATTTTCTTTCGTGTGCTTTATTTGGAACTAACATCTAACCTACTAAAGGCTGAGATAGTTATATATCATAAATCTTTGTGCATGCACGAATTGAGGTACTAATGCCAAATATATAATACAAGGCAATGAAGCTCTACCCATGAATAGTTATAGATGGGATGGTAGCAAGCAACAAAGGAGATCAATCACTGTGATGTTCCACATGATGTCATCGTTACTGTCTGTTCGATGTAGTAGGCTTTGATTTTTTCTCCAATGTGATCTCGGTAGCCATGTGTCAGGGTCTAGTAGTGGCATGATTAGTAATATGTTGGTAGTAGTGAGGGCATTCTAGGTATCTCACCTTAGTGGCAATTAGTAGTTGGTTTGGCCTTTATAAGCCCTCCATGTATCCTTTGTTCAACAACCAAGAAATAAAAACCCTAGTTATCTTTATTTTTCCTGAATTTATCTTTCTGTCTTTTATTCCCAGTTCATGTTTTTACCCAATCTGAGCACCGAGCTCCAATTTTCCCCCAATTTCTGTGATTCCTCCATGTCTAGGACCATCGGGTCCTGACAAAGTGGTATCAGAGCCAAGTTCGATCCGCCGGCCTGCTCCCTTCCTTCCCTCCCTCGATTCGTCGATTCTTCTTCTCGATCCGTCGCACCGGCGATTTCCCCTCTCCCAAATCGACTTCTTCTCTTCGATCCGCACCCATGGCGCCCGCGCCCGCTCCCTTCCCCACCTTATCCTACCACGCCGCCGCGTACCACCACCACCACCGCTTCCAACTCCCTCCTCCCTCCCACCCGAATGCCCACTGGCACCAGGGCATGCAGCAGATGCAGCCGCTGCCTCCCGCGCCTGGGAACCCCTGGCATCCTCACCACGCTGCAGCCCAGCCCCCACCGCCGAGCTCTCCGCCTCCACGACGGCCTCCCCCAAGCTCACCTCCTCCACTGGGCGCATCCATGGCCGCCGTCGCACCCGCGTGGCCAGTCCCCTCCGCCTCCGTCCCCGCCGTCCAAGAAGGCGCCGCCCCGAGCACCTCGTCGTCCGGCCGCCTCCCCGACGAGGTGAGCACGTTCCTGGCCTTTGACGGCTCCAGCCTCCACTTCCTGCCTGAAACAAGGCCGGCATTTGACCTGGAGAAGAGCAAGACATCAGCGGAAGCACAAGTTCAAGCAGAAGCAGCCATCAGCAAGGATATGCCCCGTGCGGTCCTCGACCTCAAACGCCGATTGGATGAGCAGCAGGCACGTGACAGGAATTCATTCGGCAGTTTGCAAGGTGAGCTCGCGAACCTCATGTCTATGGCCGCTCAGCTTGCAGTTTTTCTCGGCAAGGAACCAACTTCAGCACACGGAAGCGAACTTGAGCAGTCGCAGCACATCTCCGTCGTACCAGCAGCTCCTGCTCATGTTGCCCCACAAGTGTTTGTTGAAATGCCCACACCAACCTCTTTGCAGGAAACACATGGTACAGCTTCTGAGCATCAAAATCCAATTCGGAACTCATGTGTGAGCAATCTTAGTGAGCAGAATCCGGATGGAAGACCACAACGTTATGGTCTGCAAAATCTTTGTCAGCAAAGCATATTTCTATCAGACGGTACTGAACATAGCTATTTTGCTCTGGCTACCGATTATCTCTTGAAGCAGGCTACTCCACCAACATCACCTTCAGCAGAAGAAAAGGTTGGTTTCACGGCTCCGCAGTTTGTAACAGCAGCTGGTTTGGCTCCAAGTCCCTCCGTCAACGACAACGCCGCAGCCGGCTCTGACCTGATGCTTGTTAACAGACTGCAGGCTACACCCAATGTACGCAAGAAAGTTCCGGTCTATGATATACTTGTAGAAGAAGATAGTGCTTGTCTGAACTTTATCTCAGACAAGCCGGATTTCACTCTTGAGCTGAATGAACAAGATAATGAGAAGACACTAGTCAATGTACAACAGCTGAAAGCCCCACCATTGAACGTGTTGGTAATTGATGAGCCAAGAAATGAATGGGATCCAGGAGAAGATACAATCAAAGCTCAAAACGGAACTGAGGTAGTTGTGAAGTGCAACAGTTGGTTGACTACTCCTCTACAGTCGATGGGTGATCAAGTAAAGGGTCTGAATACTCTATCTCTGACCACACCTTGGGATCCCGGAGCTGCAGCAAGTCTAGAGACAACTCTGAGTCCAGCATCTGTAGCAGCACAAGTAGCACAGTCGACTCAAGTTCTCTGCTCCAGGGTCGACATCACGGCTGTTTTTGAGTCACTGCTTGTTCCAAACCTGCAACTCTCATCGAATGTGCAAGATGATTCCCATGTGTTCAAGGAAACCGCTGTATATGATACTGATGAAAAAGATGCAACTACTGGCTGGCATTGCCTAGATCCTTCAGTTAATATCATTGAAGCAGTAGCCAAAAATGTTGAGGTCAATGTACATAGTGCCAAGCCAACATTTAATCACGAGAGACCTCTTGATGTTGTAATCAGTTTGACAAAGCATGTGAAACCTGATAATGAACAGACTGTCGTGTGTACCAACAAGGCTTCAGATCATGCATTCAGTGAAGATGCTACAAACTTTACATCTATACTTGTTCCTTGTTTATTTGTTGATGGGGCTATCGAGTGTAGCGTGAGGAACCTCAGGATAGAACTTTGCTCATTGCTAGAATCTGCACTGTGCTGTACATCTGGAAAGCCACAACAAGTAAACAACCAACAGTGGAACATGCAGATGACTAGACCAGGAAGAAAGAAATTGGATCCAGGCACTTTGAGCCTAATGGATATGATGCTGGAAAAAATCGCAATACCAAATCTAGTTTGTACTGGCCAGACACTATGCAAGTTGTTAACTTTTATTGGGCAACCTGTTGACCTGAAGCAATTATGGGTTCAGTTGTTGCCGCAGTCTCATTCCTGGTATAGTATTCCTAATGTTTGCCTCCAGTCCAAATGGTGGTTACTGTATACAGAAGAAAATACCAATTGGCACCAAGACATCAAATGCTATGGAGTTGCTCTTTGGCTGATCCATTTTCAACCTCCCTGATAAGGATGAATTTATTCTCGAGGATAATTTTATCGGCACCAAGACATCAGGTTCTATGGAATTACTCCTTGGTTAATGAGTTTAAAGGTGAAAAGTTTCTGAAGAAACTTGTTCCATTGGTGACCAATGGTCTCAAGGGGGGAGTAATGTCAGGGTCTAGTAGTGGCATGATTAGTAATATGTTGGTAGTAGTGAGGGCATTCTAGGTATCTCACCTTAGTGGCAATTAGTAGTTGGTTTGGCCTTTATAAGCCCTCCATGTATCCTTTGTTCAACAACCAAGAAATAAAAACCCTAGTTATCTTTATTTTTCCTGAATTTATCTTTCTGTCTTTTATTCCCAGTTCATGTTTTTACCCAATCTGAGCACCGAGCTCCAATTTTCCCCCAATTTCTGTGATTCCTCCATGTCTAGGACCATCGGGTCCTGACACCATGGAAAACAGGTCTCGATCAACCTTATCACAAAGCAGTTGTGTACTAATCCACGGGTACTCTGGTGATTTTTTTTTAGCGGGACGACGCTGGTTTTTGTTGATGTTTATAGTAATTCCCAGATTCCCATATCTCGCTGTTCGTGGATGAAATCCACGTCCTGAAACTCACCCTTTCGTCCTATACCACCACTCCTGCATGTCCACTTGATGATGTTCGTCCAACTTCTACGTTGGAGCACCACTTGCAATGCAACTAAACTAGTTGAGAGTAAGCAGACAGGTGCAGTGAATCAGAATGCCAAACCGAGCATGCTTTGCTTGTCTGATCCTGCATACCTGATGGTCCAGTCTATCAGGTCCACTTCAATAATGCACGGCCTTCCCACATCCTGCACATCCTTGCTAATTGTTATGCAAGAAGAGCAGATTCTGGAAGCAACTACACAGTCCATCCACTCTCAGTTCTTTCAATTTCCTACCATGCATGGTGAGGAACTAATGGTCCGCTGAATTGTGTGCCACCTACCTAAAGATAAAACTTCTTGTTGTGCTTGGAGACCTGCTGTACAAGATTGAGTTATGTACAAGTAATTTCACATATTCAGGTATTTTAAATCCTGTTTAAAATGGCTTGCTGAACTTTGTTGTATATCATGTTTCTGTATTCTGTGATGTTTTGAATAAAAAATTCTAATTCTAATGGAATAAAACATGATTATTCATTTATTCACACGGGAGGTCACATTATGCAGTTTCCATTTTGAAACTGAAGCTGAAGGGACAAAGCTAAGGAGGGATGTGTCCGCAGAAGGCAATGTTGGTGTAGGGCCCTCTACTAAAGGCCTTGTGTCGATGCTGTCCGGTCAAGAAGAGATGTTCGCGTTTCGAAGAGTGGTAAGTAGCTAGTATAGACCTTTTCTATGTGCTTCTCGTTGCTACTCTGCTTGGGATAATTCAGAACTACTAATAAAACCCATTAACACTATGCCCTTTGAATTTTGGCTCGAAACCTCACCCAGCTATATTTTCTTTCTATTTCAAGAAACCACCTCTTACAAATGTTAATCGTTCACCACATGACTGTCATGGCCAAGTAACCTCATATGCATCTTGTTTCACAGATATCTCGGCTCATAGAAATGCAGACCCCGCTATATCTCGAGCGCGTCCAGCATTTCCATTCCTCTGCCCTTCAGCAGCAACAGCGCACCCCTGTTCTTGCAAAAGATAGGACTATCTCCTAGCCTGCTCCCGCATAGACCGTAGTATCATTCTATTCTTCCTTATAGGGAAATCTAATTTGCAAATAGTGAGCTGAGCTTGAGATTGTGTGTACTTAAGCTGTATGTAACACAAGCAACGCGAGGATGAGGTATGCCATTGGATCTGTATAGATTCTTACAGCTTTGCAGCCCAATTATTCTTCCATGGTAGATCTGATTACTGATTTTCTTTCGTGTGCTTTATTTGGAACTAACATCTAACCTACTAAAGGCTGAGATAGCTATGTATCATAAAATCTTTGTGCATGCATGAATCGTGTACTAATGCCAAATATATAATACAACGCAATGAAGCTCTACCCATGAATAGTTTTAGATGAGATGGTAGCAAGCAACCAGGAGATCCATCACTGTGCTGTGCCGCGTGATGTCATCGTTACTGTCCGTTCGATGTAGTAGGCTATGATTTTATTCAGTGCCACAACCATATCACGCATCGTCATCCTCTCATCAAGTGACTCGCTCCAACAGATACATGGTAGCAATCAACAAGGGAGATCCATCACTGTGGGGCGCTGTGTGATGTCGTTGCTGTCCTCTTGGTATACTCAGCTTTTATTTTCTTCAGCGTCATGACCACATCGTGCATCTTCATCCTCTCGTCAGGAGAGTCGCTCGAGCAGACCAAACCCAGCTCCAATACAGACGCGAGGAAGCCATCGTCTAAGCTGCAGCTAGAAAGAGAGGAGCCTTGCAGTAGCCGACAATCGACAACCTATGCAAGCTCTACAGGAAATGCCCGTCGAACCCACTGCCTGAGGGTTAGTTGTGCGCCAAACATAGAGCCATGCTTTTCCATATGACCCGTACTCTGCTCAAGAAAAACATGAACATGAAATATTTGAAATTTCTTAACCATGTTGTTCTGACTAAATCCATTATTTATTAACGGTTTAAGTAGTAGTTAGTTGAGCAAGACAAGACGAGCTAGCTAATGAAGTACCGAATTGTTTCAGGCATGCTCGCACTAATCATAGAGTTGTCATCCAGAAGTAACCTTGCGATGCCAATAGGATTTGCCCAGAAAAACGGACAGCGGTCTGTTTGCGTCGCCACGTTGGGCCGTGTTTTTGACTCGCGCGGATAAGAACGGACGCGGGAGACTAAATGCGTCCCGTTGGAGTCATCCTTACACTGCTCTATGGCACGCGTGCGTTCATATATGAATTTTCTGCATCACCGGTGCGGCATCGATCATTGCATGCAGTGATGGTAAGGCATGACCTTGTCAGCTGCCACATCACCAGGCGAGCATAGTAACAACGTAGTGGTCATATGCTGACTTGGAACCTAGCCATAGAACACTTTACTAGTCATGCTGACTTAAACCTCTACGCTATCCTTGCAACTAGACGTGGCGATCGACGCAGTACTGTTCGTCCCTAGTCGTTGTGACCTCCGTTTAGAGGAGAAAACGCCGAATTTAAGCACAACTTGTCCAGTTCTTTGTTAGTCCGAAATTGACTGCTAACCCTCTTGGATATAGTTTGTGCATGCTAGTTGCCATAATTTAAGCATCCTCACCACGATCATGGGCACATTCACGAATCTTCGTCCCACGCACATGCGTCGCCAAGTGGCATGATCGAGACTTGGTTTTCTCTATTTTTCATGAGAAGAACCGACCCCTCTCCTCCTCCTCCTCCCCAGTCACATTGGAATTGAGAAAGATAGGAGATAGCAGCTAGCTGTGTCCCGCAGACTCTCGCTCCGCCTCCCAAGCACCACGCCACAAACCACACTACATCAGTTGTCAAGGAAGAAGCAGCACAGATCGTCATCCTTGCAACAAGATCGTGATGATGGAGAGGCAACAAGATCGGCCGATCAACATGACGGCTGTACTGGAGGCACTGGCCCCCTTCGTCAACAACCCACGGCGGGCCGTCATCCAGGCGGAAGCTTCCACGTCAGTGGTCATGGTGCTGCTGCTCCTGCAGCTCATTCTCGGTTCCTTCAGACGGCTGACGAGCAGTGTCTTGGTCAAGGCTGGAACCTGGGTGACGTACACTCTGTCGTTCCCAGCTATCGCCTACACCCTCGGCATGATGCAGTCCTCTCCGGTGAAGAATGTCCTCTACCCAATCTGGGGTTTATCCTTGCTGCTGGCCGCCGGGTGCACCAACGCCATCAACGTCTACGAGCTCGGTGAGAACAAGGAGTGGAAGCGAAACTTAGTTGACTACTGTCAGTATTTCTTCTACTTTATGATGATAAGCTTGCTACTTGAGCCTAGTACGCTGGACCTCAAGGAGAATTATAACGAGAGGTACAAAAATGGTTTCAGTTTAATTCCCAAATCCTCAGACTTTGAAAGTTACAAGACTCCTGTACTTTTGCTCGTGCTTCTGTCTCTCACTATTTATCATGGTGCATTCTATGGGAGAATTAATGCATGTCGATTCATTGAGTATGGCCATAGACATGTCCGTAGAGTTTCCAAATTCATGAAGGACCTACCAGCTAATGATGACGGCTTCGATCCAGTGAGCATGAAAGGCTACATGTATCCTGTTCACATCACAGATGATGAGGAAGCAATCACCATCGACCAGATCTGGCAGTGTGAAGGAAGGCTCCTCCGCACCTCAGGTAGTACTGATCACGGCTGCAATGGACTCAGGGACGTGTGTTTGGCCTACGCCATGTATCAGCTACTGAAGCGTCGCTACTATGGGATGGCATGCGCCGAGGAACACCTTGATGAAACCCGTGATTTTGTCTTGAAGGGGTTGCTGCGTGGTACTGATGATGACTATGAGAGAGCCTTCAGGATTGTTGAGGTGGAGTTGGGGTTCTGCCATGACTATTTCTTTACCAAACATGCTATCATATTTGAACATGAGACGAGATTCTTCATTCTGTTGTGATGAGGACTATTCTCACTCTCATGCTTGCATATGTAGTCTGGATAAACACACTATCTGTCAAGACACTCACCGCTATCATTGAAGTGCAAAGCACAAGGGCTGACGACATCATCACTGTCCTTGTTCTGGGCACAATCGTGCTGATAGAACTACTGCAAGCTGCATTCTATATGTCCTCAGATTGGTGCAAGGTGTCGATTGCTTGTAGGTATGTTACAGGATCTTGGTACCAAGGCAATGCTTTCTTTGAGAAGATTATGGGATGTCTTACCAGATTTAAGATATTCGGGCACTGGAAAAATAGAATCAACCAGTACTCGGTATTGGCGAAAAATAGAATCGACCAGTACTCGGTATTGTCGAAACTCAGTGCTGCTGATACGGCTGATGAAAGGGACCTGCAGGCTGTCAAGCTGGCTATTGTTGGGACACTAAGATCATGTGATGGTTTACCAACTAATGGGGAAGGGTTACTAAGGAGGAATGGTGTCTTTGCAGAATTTTCATGGGCATTGCCGGATCAACCTCAGGTAGAGATCATGTTAGTCTGGCACATTGCGACTGAGCATGTGAATGCCATATCTGGAAAGGAAGAAGAACCAAATTTCCAAAGGCAAGTTTCGGTCTGCCTATCAAGATATTGTGCATACCTGATGAACTCGGCGCCGGAACTGCTTCCCGGGTACTTCGGAGACACCAAGTATGCCATCCGTGATGTAAAGGAAGATGCAAGATACGACGACGGCATCCACATGAAAGGCGTGAAGCTTGGGAAGCTGCTCGAGGACATGACATGTAGTATTGCTGATCGCTGGAAGTTCTTGGCAGATTTCTGGACTGAGAAGATTCTATATGTCGCGCCTTCGGATGATGTCAAGGCACACATGGAACGTCTTGCGAATGGAGGGGAGTTTCTGACACACATCTGGGCCCTCCTTACTCATGCTGGCATCCACAAGATTAACGGCCGGGAGGATGGTAGGAACACCATGCCAAGACAACCATCCCAAGCAAGTGTGTAGTTTCGATTCAAGCAGCTGATTTTCTGTCTCTTTATCATGCGTGCGTTCTTTCCTGTTTTTCCGCTTCGATTTACTTGAAACGTTATGTTTCTGTTGTATTTTGTGATCTAGGGTGGCGCTGCATTCAGTTGGTGTGCATCATCTTTACTATTGATGTATCATTTCAGTATTTATATGCGTAACAAGCATTGCAGCATTGTCATGTACTCCACGAATTACCCAAGAATTGTAATACATTATTAAATTATCGTTTTCGTACACTTGACGTTAAGAGGCCCATATTCCAATTGTATTTCTTCAGAGTGAGGACGTTCCATTCATCTGGGCTGTTTCTTTCTGTGTGGAGTGAACAGCGTGTGAATTTATATTGGTTACCGAGATGGGGTGCCAGTGGTCTAACGAGAGGCACGTCAGAAAACGATAAAGCAGTGACGCGTTGCCTGCGGCGGCTGCACGAGACACCGACCCAGTGGCAGAAAGACATGTCGGTGGTCCAGGTGGCAGCAAGGACGCCGAGAGGGTCGGCGAGCTGTGCTTTGAAAGCCAGCAATGCTGCAAGGTCGGTGTCGCTGCCGTTGGTCGGACTGGGAGAAGAAAACGAGACGGACGAGATTAAGACTAGAAGGAAGATGGGAATACGGAAAGGCACGGATGGGGAGGCCATCGAGCTGGGCTGTTTACTTGTGCAGATTACAGCGGGAGCGGTGGTGACACTACAGCACGCGCCCTCTGTGCCGACGGTAAATAACCGTCGGCACAGACACCTTCCCCGTCGGCACATGGCTGTGCCGACGACCGTCGGCACAGGGCCATCGGCGTAGGTGCCCGTAGGAACAGGTTTTTTGCTCGTCGGCACAGTGTTTTCCCGTCGGCATAGGAGGTGCCTACGGTGAAAAAATGCCCGTCGGCACAAATTCCGTCGGCGTAGGTTCGGTGGGTCCCACGTGGGCGAGCTCGCCTGAGAAGCTGTGCCGACGGTGCACGTGGCGTCTCCTGGGACGTCCTGGCTGAGGGGCTGTGCCGACGGTATTATATGCCTGACCATTTGGCACAGACGCAAGGCCTGTGCCGACGGGAATAGCGTCAGCACAGGTTCGTCCCAGATTTTTTTTTTTGCGGTTTGGTTGCAGCAAAAATACCAGAAAATAAAATATAAAATCCTGACAATTTCATCACAAACAAGATCACACGTAGCTCCATATATCATCCGAAAGCAATATCATCAAGCAAAATGCTATATCATCAAGTAGATACACACATAGGACCGTCATCATACATAGCTAAATGTCTAGATCATCAAGCCCTACATCTATTGCGGCGGCGACGGGGTGTACCCCATGTCTCCCCGGGTGAACACAGGCGATCGACGGCTCGGCGCAGCAGTAGAACCACCAGAAGAAGGCGAAGCACCAGGAGAAGTCGAAACACCACGCGAAGCACCAGGAGAAGGACCATCGGGATGTACCGGTGTGATCTGACGCGAACCCGACGAAGCACCAGGCGAAGGATCAGCATCAGACCTCACCATCTCACGCGAACCCGGCGAGGCACTAGGAGAAGCACGACCAAAGTGTGGGTTCTCCGACGAGCATCCCGTTCCCTACATGTTTGAGTAAGAGTTAGCAACTTGCGAGGCAATGGAAAGCGGTAACCAGTGGTTTGGCATCAAACTTACCGGGGTCGATGAGTAGTAGGTGAGAGCGAACTCGTCCTTCGATGGAAACCGTGGAGACGGCCCCGAATCCGGAGGCTCCACCATAGGAGGGGGGACCCGCACTCCAGTGGTGAAAAAGTTCAGCACCGACTGCAAGATAGTTTAGATGTTAGACGTTGGCAAAATAAAGGTTCAAACTAGGGAAGTGGGACTTGTCATATTAGACAAAAATAAAGGTTGAAACTTACCTCACGGAACAACTTTTGATACAAGGAGTAGGCTGTATTCATCTCCAGCCACTGGGCATAGGCCACCTGATACTCCGCATTAGCGGCAGCGTAGGCTGCGTCAAGATCGGGCTACAATTTCAAAAATATGGTATGGAACTATCAACTTTGCCATGCAGGAACGAATGTCGGAAAGAGGATGAAAATGAGAAAAACTTACATCGGTGGAAGTGGGTCGACGACGCCGTGGACGAGGCGCGATAAGGGGCTGCCGTCAGGGAGGGTAGCTTTTGCCTGCGTGAAGCTCGTGGAAGGCCTGGCCACATTCTGAAAAAGGGATCACGTCCATGCGGCCTTCCATGCCCCGAGAGAACCATCGACCTCTCGTCGACCTCGTGGCTCAAGGGGTCATCCACCTCCGGGTGAAAAGACTGGAACGTCGTGGAGTACCTCTCCAAGTGCTCGTCGGCATTGTTGTAGTACTCAGGAAGCTGGGGCTGAGGCTTCGATAGATCGCGCTTCTTCTCCTTCATCTTCTGCCATGATTGCAACTCAGAGCTTACCTCCCCCCTATCGGCGTCCTGCATTGCTTGTCGTGCAGTACACGTCCGTTGGGAGACCCAAGAGGAAGGTATGATGCAGTTCAGCAGCAAGTTTTCCCTCAGTATGAAACCAAGGTTATCGAACCAGTAGGAGCAACAACTCTTCTGAAGGTTGTCAACGGAGAAATATGATGCGGCGCAACACCAGGGATTCCGGCGCTGACGTGGACCTGCACACAACACAATCACAATACTTTGCCCCAACGAAACAGTGAGGTTGTCAATCTCACCGGCTTGCTGAAAACAAAGGATTAAACGTCTCGTGTGGAAAATGAGTATTAAATTGCAGAGAATGAAAAAGGGACAGTTTGCAGTTTGTGGTTTAATCAGTTTAAAAGAATGGACCGGGGTCCACAGTTCACTAGTGGTGTCTCTCCATAAAGATAACTAACATGTTGGGTAAACAAATTACAGCTGGGCAATTGACAAATAGTGAGCGCATAACAATGCAAATACATGACATGATGATTACTATGATATTTAATTGGGCATTACCACATGATACATAGACCGTTATCCAACAGCGTCTATGACTAATAATCCACCGCCGGGTTGTCATCCGAGTCCCCCGTTGGTATTAAGTTGCCAGCAACGGATAATCGCATTAAGTAAAGCACGTAATGTAAACAAACACATATGCCCGTGGACATAGCATCGTTGGGTTACCCCTAGTGGCAACAGCACATCCATAACCTTAGAACTTTCTGTCACTGTCCCAGATTCAACGGAGGCATGAACCCACTATCTAGCATAAATACTCCCTCTTGGAGTCACAAGCATCTACTTGGCCAAAGCATCTACTAGCAACGGAGAGCATGCAAGATCATAAATAACATAGGGCATAGATTGATAATCAACTTGACATAATATTCAATATTCATCGGATCCCAGCAAACACAATATGTAGCATTACAATAATATGATCTTGATCATGTAGGGCAGCTCACAAGATCTAAACATGATGGCACAAATAGGAGAGACAACCATCTAGCTACTGCAATGGACCCGTAGTTCAAGGATGAACTACTCACGCATCACTCCGGAGGCAGGCATGGCGATGTAGATGCCCCCGGTGACGATTCCCCTCTCCGGCAGGGTGCCAGGAAGAGGTTCTGGACCCTCCCGAGCTAGGGTTGACGGCGGCGGCGTCTCTGGAACTTTTCGTGCATAATGGCTCAGGCACCTAGGGTTATTTTCTCAGGGGGAATAACTTGTAAGGCACATGTAAATGAATGAAGTGATCCAAGTCAATGTCTATAATTTGCTACCAAATAGATAATGAGTAAACAATGAATCACACAAACTAAACGTTTTCATGAATAGTACTTTCAAGACAAGCATCAAACTGTTTTGCATAGATGTTAACTCATAAAGCAATAGTTTCTAATAAAAGGTATTCAATCAACACAAAGGAAGAATTAGTTTCAGCATTTGCTTCAACTTTCAACATATTTATCTCATGGATATTGTCAACACAAAGTAGTATAACAAGTCCAATATTGCATATAACCATGTTGTAACAAAGTTGACACTAGTGTTTGCTTGTGGAAGACAGAAAGAATAGGAAAACTGACTCAACATAAAAGTAAAAGAAAGGCCCTTCGCAGAGGGAAGCAGGGATTAAATCATGTGCTAGAGCTTTTAGGTTTTTGAAAGCATATAGAGATTGCATAAAATATTTGATACTCCTCCCAACCTTGCTAACACAAGCCATGGCTAACCGAATCCTCGGGTGCCTTCCATCAATCACATACCATGGAGGAGTATCTATTTTTGAGAGGTGTTTGTTAATTGTCAACGAATGGTAGCGGGTGAGAACAGTATTCTACCTGTCAAACGGACTTTTAAGAGCGGCTCCCATGAAGGACGTTATTTCTACCAGCAAGGCAGATCATCCCTCTTTCTCTTTGGTTTACACACATGCAGGTATTTCACTGTTTGTCATTGCTTACTGATGAATCAGGGCAAAAGTGTGAAGAGAATTAATTGGTTAAAGTTGTAATTAATTGGGACTGGGCACCCCGTTGCCAGCTCTTTTTGCAAGTTATTGGATAAGCGGATGTATATGCCACTAGTCCAGGTGTAAAAGTCCATTTGACAACCAGAATAAAGAATAACCACACTAATTCCTCATGAGCTAGTAAACATTGACACAAAAAGGGAATAATAACATTTTGAATAATTTAAAGGTAGCACATGAAAAATTTACTTGGAGTGGCAAGGAAATACCACATATAGGTAGTTATGGTGGACACAAATGGCATGGATTTTGGCTCAAGGATTTGGATGCACGAGAAGCATTCCCTCTCAGTACAGAGTTTAGGCTAGCAAGGTTATGTAAGCAAACAAGAATATCAACCCGTACACCAAGTTTTATATGACAAACATATTGCAAACGTTATAAGACTTCATACCGTCTTCCTTGTTAACCAAACCCGTTATTAGAAAATATCTAGACCTTAGAGATACCACCGATGCAAACCAAATTTTCAACAAGCTTTACGGTAGTTCTTCACTAATAGGCTTAACTCATGTGATGCACAATTTAATCATGATCTACTTGTTAACTCAAAACAATTGACAAGCATCAAGTTATCCATTTAGTGATCTACAAGATTAAGCAAGTTTTTCCTTATACCAATTACCACATGCAACATTTTGAACCAACCAAACACCAATCAATTTATTTAACTCTCCAAACAAATATAAGTGAAGCAAGAGAGTACTTTCTACAAAAGAAAGCTAATAGCTCTGACAAGAGATACATGAAAACAAGAGCTAAAAGCTGAACAGCGCTAGATATGAATACTCAACAAATATAAGTGAAGAATAGGAGTATTCTCATGAAAAAGCGGAGCGTGTCTCTCTCCCAATCAAGAATGCTAGGGTCCAGTCAAGCTTTATTGAAAATAAAAGCAATACTGAAAATAAAAGCACACAGACGCTCCAAGAAAAGCACATATGATGTGAAAGAATTAAAATATAGTTTCACTAGAGATGACCTGATAATTTTGCGATGAAGAAGGGGATGCCTTGGGCATCCCCAAGCTTAGACGCTTGAGTCTTCTTGAAATATGCTGGGGAGATCCATGGGAGCCTCCCCAAGCTTAAGCTCTTCACTCTTCTTGATCCTATTATCATCCTTCTCTCTTGACCCTTGAAAACTTCCGTCACACCAAACTCAAAGTAATCTCATTAGAGGGTTAGTGCATAATCAAAAACTCACATGTTCTGTAAAGACGCAATATGATTGTTACTTTAAACATTAGCTACAGCCACTGATGTTATGTGAAGCTCTTCCACCCAAAAAAGAATTTCACTCAACACTAGTAAAAGAGAGAATGCAAAATAAAAAGGCATAATCTGTCTAAAACAGAACAGTCCGCAAAGACGAATTTTTTCGAGGCACTTACGACGCTCAGATAAAAACTTGAACTAATGAAAGATTCAGACATTCATAAAGATTACGCACAAAAATTTCAGATTTTTTAACAATCTGGTGATTTTAATTTCGTACAGTGAACAGCAAAAATCTGTTTCTGCGCAGCAATCAAAATTAAGCATCCTTAACATTAGAGGCTACTCTTGGCACAACAATGCGAGAAAATAAAGATACAAAGGAGTTGCTACAGAAGTAAACAAATCCTTGACTCAATAAAAGAAAAATTGCAGAAAAATAAAATGGGTTGCCTCCCATAAGCGCTTTTCTTTAACGCCTTTTAGCTAGGCACAAAGCATGCATCAAGTATTACCAAGTGAAGAAGCATCCAAAGAGAGGTCGGAAGTTTTCTCAACAATGCATTTATCTTATCTATATAGGTTTCAGAATTCCCTTTCTCAATACCCTCAGGCTCATCATATTCATCAAATGGGTTTTCAGGAACAATCCAATCAAAATTCTTTTCTAGTGCCTCATGCATTCCTATAAGCTTAAAAGGTATTGGTATTTAACTTCCCCCTCACAATTAGTTTCTTTAGTGTACTTGAGCCTCTCTTTTTCAAGTTTTTCAAGTGTATTAACAACGTCAATATAATACCCAAGCATCTTATATTTAATAAAAACTTTTCTAGCTTCCCTAGCAACATCACCAAATTCTTTAAGTAGGTTTCTAAAACAAAATCTTTCTTTTCACCATCTTCCGTATCATGAAGTTTTAGAAACATGTGCTGCATTATGGGACTAAGATTGACAAATCGAGCTTCCAACATGTGAACTAAGAAGCTGTAGCAATTTCATAATTTGGAGCAAGTTCTACCAAGGATCTATCTTCAAAATCTTCAACCATACTAACATGATTAAAGAATTCCTCAATGTTATCTCTTCCAATGATAGACCCACTACCCACAGATATTTCTTTTAGTATACTTAGGGAGAAGCATGATGAAATAAAAAAACTAAACGAAAATAAACTAGATGCAAGTAACTAATTTTTTTGTGTTTTTGATAATTGAAAGCAAACAAGATAAAATAAAATAAACTAAGCAAGACAAAAACAAAGTAAAGAGATTGGAAGCGTGAAACTCCCCTTGCAGAAGACTGCTGTCTCCCCGGCAACGGCGCCAGAAAAAAGCTTGATGCGTACACGTCGTTGGGAGACCCCAAGAGGAAGGTATGATGAGTCAGCAGCAAGTTTTCCCTCAGAATGAAACCAAGGTTATCGAACCAGTAGGAGCAGCAACTCTTCAGAAGGTTGTCAACGGAAATATGATGCGGCGCAACACGGGATTGGCGCTGACGTGGACCTGCACACAACACAATCAAATACTTTGCCCCAACGAAACAGTGAGGTTGTCAATCTCACCGGCTTGCTGAAAACAAAGGATTAAACGTCTGTGTGGAAAATGAGTATTAAATTGCAGAGAATGAAAAAGGAACAGTTTGCAGTTTGTGGTTTAATCAGTGTAAAAGAATGGACCGGGGTCCACAGTTCACTAGTGGTGTCTCTCCATAAAGATAACTAACATGTTGGGTGAACAAATTACAGCTGGGCAATTGACAAATAGTGAGCGCATGACAATGCATATACATGACATGATGATTACTATGATATTTAATTGGGCATTACGACATGATACATAGACCGTTATCCAACAGCGTCTATGACTAATAATCCACCGCCGGGTTGTCATCCGAGTCCCCCGTTGGTATTAAGTTGCAAGCAACGGATAATCGCATTAAGTAAAGCGTAATGTAAACAAACACATATGCCCGTGGACATAGCATCGTTAGGTTATCCCTAGTGGCAACAACATCCACAACCTTAGAACTTTCTGTCACTGTCCCAGATTAAACGGAGGCATGAACCCACTATCTAGCATAAATACTCCTCTTGGAGTCACAAGCATCTACTTGGCCAAAGCATCTACTAGTAACGGAGAGCATGCATGATCATAAATAACATAGGGCATAGATTGATAATCAACTTGACATAATATTCAATATTCATCGGATCCCAGCAAACACAACATGTAGCATTACAATAATATGATCTTGATCATGTACGGCAGCTCACAAGATCTAAACATGATGGCACAAATAGGAGAGACAACCATCTAGCTACTGCTATGGACCCGTAGTCCAAGGATGAATACTGTCTTGACATCTTCCAGGATGATTTTCGATAACTGTAACTGGATGCGATGGAAGTCTTCTCTAAGCTCATCATCGGTGAGATTCTCATCATATTTGGTCCATTCTTGGAGACTAAATGGCAACCTCGTTATCACTGCATCCCGGACAAACCCTTTCATGTGAAAGAGGACGTAGAAGGCATCCACGCTGCCAGACTTTTGCTTGAGGCAATGGAACCCAGTCCCATGGTGAAACTTGTGTGTGTTGTCCATTACACGTTCCCCTTTCTTCTCGAAGGGACCTCCGTTTTGGGCGTAGCCCTCGAGAGCCTCATCGAGAACACCCTTAATTCTAGTGTAGTCTTTCGGCACGTCCAAATTCCCTGAGTCAAAATATGTGGCAACTGACCACTTCGGGCTTACGACGATGAGTACTTAGTACTTGTCACTGCTCAACACAATTGAAACGGAATATTGGAAAGGATCAACACAACAGAAAAAATCTATAAGAAAGCATAAGATACGACAGCGGCGACTAGATGCGGACTTACTTGAAAAAGAAAGGCACAAGAAGGCTGTTCTTCGTGTTCATGTTCAGCATGATTCTCTGGAGGTACTCTGTGGCCCTGGCCCGTGTCGTTGATCCTTCCTCCAGCTGGCTGTCCTGCATGTAGTAGGGATCCACTACCTTGACGTAAGGGGTTTGTTCTCTCCTGATCTTCATCGCCTGGTTGAGCGCGTATAGGCGGACCAAGTTATAGTCCAGCCGTTTATAGTGAAACAAATTGAAGACGTCCTCGCACGATATGAAGAACAGATCCGCGGGGGATTCATCGACGAAGTCAACCAAGTCCTTTGGCACCTTGACAGTGAACACCGGGTAGTTTGGATTCTCGTCTTTAAGAAGGTTGTCCTCTAGCTTCAAGATAGCATGTTGCAAAGGGACCATGCATCCATCTGCGAGGTGGAGCAGCTCCGGAGGCAGTATCGTTTGACCAGCTTCATGCAATCGGGACGACAAGCCACCCGCACGGGGTGGTATCATGGGTTCATACCCCAAGATAGGTTTCGGCTTCGGAGCTGGCTTACTTCTCTTCCTGTGCTTCTTCTTCTTCTCTGGTGTATCTGGTGTATCTTCCGGAGGCAGTATTGAGTACTGTCTGGAGCCGAAGCTGATCACTGGGGGAGGCCCTTTTTTCCCTCCCTCAGTCCAAACCCTGACAGACTCACATATGGTAGTAAAGAGCGACGTGAGCGTCTTTGTCACCGCCTCTGCGATGAACGTCGGAATGATACTATTTTCCTCTATCGGTTCCTCGCCTCTTGTTCGAGAAACCCCGACCTCGTCATTGTCGGCCATGTTTGCACTGCATTAAAAAGAGGCAAAAAGTTAGTATAACAAATTTAAGATAAAAATATCACCTAACTAATTAGTACTAAGATACCCCGGCCCATGCATTAGTCGCAATACCCCATACGTCCTATTTTTAGCAAAGTCATGCCAAATTTCACGAAAAAATTCGGCATGACCTTTGCTAAAAAAGGGACATATGGAGTACCCGAATTTGCCGGAACGGAAGTTAATCGACGTTCCGGCAATCTCAAGGGCCTCTCGGTGTACCTGCAAGCATTTCCAACAAAAAAAACACATCTCTGGCCGGCATCTCCGGCCGGCATCTCCACGACACGATGGTCGGAGCACAAGCACAATACACCATATGTCCTTTTTTTTTAGCAAAGTCATGCCAAATTTCACGAAAAAAATCGGCATGACCTTTGCTAAAAAAGGGACATATGGAGTACCCGAATTTGCCGGAACGGAAGTTAATCGACGTTCCGGCAATCTCAAGGGTCTCGGGGTACCTGCATATATTTCACAAAAAAAAACACATCTCTGGCCGGCATCTCCACGACACGATGGTCGGAGCACAAGCACACACACCCAACTCCACGACACGATGGTCGGAGCCACATCCACATCTCCAAAAAAAAAATCCACATGTCCGGCCGGCATCTCCGGCCGGCATCGCCACATCCCACATCTCACCTGAAAGAACGCGGTGCTTCTTCCCAACTTCCTGCATACGGAAATACAATATATTAGTTTACAAATGAAATGCATTTCAAAAATACAAGTAAAACTAACCTAACAGCAGCAGCACTAACCTAGCAACACAACTAGAAACTAACCTAGCTAGCACTAGTAGCAGCAACTAACATCAACTAACATCAACTAACAAGCAGCAACTAATTAACAGCAAGCACTAACAACTAGCAAAAACTTAGCACTAACCTAACACTAACCTAGCTAGTAGCAACTAACAACTAGCAAGCACTAACCTAGCTAGTAGCAACTAACCTAACACTAACCTAACAGCAAGCAGCAACTAACAGCAACACACCTAACAGCAACTAAACTAACCTAAACTAACAAGTAAAATTATCAACTAACTAAGCTAAACTAACAACTAACCTAACAGCCTAAACTAACCCAAAGCACAAGCAAGCAAGCAACAAACTAACCTAAACTAACAACTAACCTAATAGCAACTGAAATTATCAAATTCGTACAAGAATTTTAGTGTAGGCATTTTGACAAACACCATCGGTGCTAGGAGGGAGAGGAGACCAGGGGAGGAGGAGGGGTCACCTTCGGTGCTAGGAGGGAGAGGAGGTGGTCGGCGGCGGTGTCGAGGGCGGTGCGCCGTGTCCAGGCGGTGGCGGCGAGGTCGTCGGTGGCACGGGCGCGAGGTGGGCGAGGCCGAGGCGGCACGGGCGCGAGGTGGGTGAGGCCGAGGCGGCACGGGCGCGAGGTGGGCGAGGCCGAGGCGGGGGTGTCGGCGGCGGCTCGAGGTCGACGGCGACGAATTGGGGCGGGCGAGGTCGTCGGTGGCACGGGCGCGAGGTGGGCGAGGCCGAGGCGGCACGGGCGCGAGGTGGGCGAGGCCGAGGCGGGGGCGTCGGCGGCGGCTCGAGGTCGACGGCACGTACAGAGAAGCGAGGAAGAAGAAGAGAAAGAAAACCGGCGGCGGGGACGCGAAATATGCCTAAGTGTTGGAATTCTGTGGCGCACCCCCTAGTGGATGCGCCACAGAATTTTGATATTCTGTGGCGCATCCACTAGGTGGTGCGCCACAGAATTCCTTCGACAGAACCATCTCAGTAGCCCACTGGTTAGCTGTTCTGTAACCTGGGGCAGCCAGGTTCGAATCCTGGCTGTCACCCATATTTTTTTTTTGTGTTAAATTTTGTGTTTGTCTTATATTAATTAATACACAAAAAAAGTTTCACACACACAAATTAATACAAATATTGAACTTGTGCCATATATCAAAATATTGAACTTGTGCCATATATCAAAATACATAGATATTCTTGTCTCACGCACACAAACAAATTATATATAATACACAAAAAAGTCTTCTTCTTCCCGTCCGGTTCCGAGCTAGCATCTCTTCTTTCCCTTCTTGGCGGTTGAATACTTTAGGCCGGTCACCTTGAGATTTCTTCGCGTGAACGGACAACCTTTCGTAGGTAGGGAGGTCTTCCTTTTTTCTTTACAAGTAGTAGGCATGTCGAAGTACTTGTCGAATTCCTCCTCGATCTTCGGATCGCCGTTCTTGTCCAAGTCCTCCTCGTTGGCGTCTCCTTCCATTCCGATGATGCTCCTCTTGCCCCTCCTCACGACAACACGGCTAGGCTTTGACGGGTCGGTAATGAAGAAGCATTGGTCGACTTGGCTAGCGAGTACCCATGGCTCATTTTTCGCGGAGGCGTTCTTCGATTTGGCTTCGGGTATAACCATGGTGGTGAAATACCGGCCTTCTTTTTCGACGTTCTTGGCCCATCTCACACGGAACATTGGCACCGACTCTCCACAGTAGTTGAGCTCCCATATCTCCTCTATCCTTCCGAAGTATCTTTGCTTGACGGTAGCCTCGTCATCGGCGTAGGATAGCATAGTTACTCCTGAGTTTTGATATTCGCTACTCCTGTCCTTTTCCTCGGTGCAGAATCTGTAACCACTGATGTCGTACGACTGATAGGTCTTCACGTTCTGCCCGGGGCCCTGTGATATGGAGAATATGAGTTTTTCATCTTTCGTACATGGCTTTCTGACCCGTGATTCAGACAGTTGCCTTTTCTTGAACCATCTCGTGAAGCTGGAGTTGTGCTCTCTGGTTACATCTCCGTTCTTCCTCGGCCGGCCCAGGTCGATGTAATTCTTCTCGATTAAGCTTCTGTGCTCTTCCACCCAAGGTTCGATCAATTCTAAGTGTTGTAGCGCGACCCGGTGAGCCCTTTCGAAGTCGTCGCGTCGACCATCAATGAAGACAGGGAGTGAGCGGTAGCCCTCGCGGTGACCAAAACCAGCGAGCCTGCCGAGGTGCGTCCTAGTGGGCAGACCAACATCCTCGTTCTCGGTGCTTAGATAACTCTGGCAGAAGGAGATGCACTCTTTGGTCAGAAAGCCCTTGGCAATGCTTGCGTCTGGACGGGCCCTGTTGCGAACGTATCCTTTGATGACACCGTTCTGCCTTTCGAACGGCATCATGTAGTGCAGGAACGTCGGCCCGAGCTTCAGAATGTCATCAACGACATGGAGAAGGAGATGCACGCAGATGTCAAAGAACGCGGGCGGGAAGTAAATCTCGAGCTCGCATAGTATCCCCACGACCTCATCCTGTATCTTGTGGAGCTGCCTCACGCCGATCGACTTCCGGTTGATGACGTCGAAAAAGTTGCAAAGTGCAGACAGCGTATCACGGACGTGCTCGTCCATTATCCCTCGGATCGCAACGGGAATTATCTGCGTCATAAGCACATGACAATCGTGAGACTTCATCCCGCTGAACCTCTTCTTTGTTTCGTCCAGATATCTGCTTATCTTTCCCGCGTAACCGTAAGGAAATTTGACTCCTAGGAGGCACATGTAGAACTGCTTGAGCTCCTCCGGACTCATAGTGAAGCAGGTAGGGGGAAGCACCACCGCGTTCTTCTTCCTCCTTTTGCGGCGACCTTGAGTCCCTTCCGTCTGGTCATCATTATCATCATCATCACTATCGGGGGCCTGAATATCTTTCTTGATGCCAAGCCATTTCAGATCGTATCTTGCTTTCTTCCCATCCTTGGTCTTTTCCGGCATGTTCGAAAGAGTGCCAAGAACAGCCTCGGTAACATTCTTCGTAATGTGCATTACATCGAGGCTATGGGGCGTGTGGAGGACCTTCCAGTACTCCAAGTCATGGAAAGCACACCTCGCTTTCCATACACCCAGCAGCGGATCTACCCTCGGTCGCTTCTTTCCCGGCGCAGGGCACTCCTCCCAATTTCTCAAAAGCTCATCAATTTCTATGCCGCTCCTCGGGCGCGGTTCTGTTCCGAGCTCTTCTTGACCATCGAACAAATCACCGCGTTTTCTCCAAGGGTGGTCCATGCGAAGCCACCTTCGAGCCCCTGGGTACACGGTTTTCGAAGACCCTTGATCTCTTGGTAGCTGGATATGCGGGGTGTCATCCATGCACCTGACACATGCGCAGAATCCGTGTCCCACCTGGGCCGATACATACGAGATTCCAGGATAGTCCTGCACCGTCGTGAGCAACGCGGCTCTCATATTGAAATAATCTTTAGTGTAGGCGTCCCACGTACGGACTGGCGTCTTCCATAACGTTTCTAACTCCTCTTTCAACAGCTCGAAATACAGATGTATGTCGATACCTGGTTGTTTCGGCCCCTGAATAAGCATACTCATGTGTATGTACTTTTGCTTCGTGCACAGCCACGGGGGAAGGTTGTAAGGCCATACAAACACGGGCCAGGTGCTATGTGCGCTACTCTGGTTGCCGAACGGATTCATTCCATCTGTGCTCATACCCAGCCTGACGTTCCTTGCGTCGCGCCCAAAATCTTCGAAGGCGATGTCCAATGCTTGCCAATTGCTAGCGTCTGCAGGGTGTGTCAGGATGGTGCCCTTCTCCGGATCTTCTGCGGGCTTCTCCCTTTCCGCGTGCCATTGCATGAGCTTTGCTTCCTTAGGGTCCACGAACCACCGCTGAAGACGGGGAGTGATAGGAAAGTACCATACCACTTTTCGAGGATTTTTCTTGTTTCCACTCTTGTACCGTCCGTGGCCGCACACCGGACATTTGGTCAAGTCCTCGTAATCGCCCCGATAAATTACGCAATCATTGATGCAGGCGTGGTATCTGACGTGCGGTAGGTCAAGAGGGCACAGGACTTTCTTGGCCTCCTCGATACTAGTTGGCAATGTGTTACCCTTGGGGAGAATATCATGCATGAATTTCAGGTTCATGTCGAAGCTCTTGTCGGTCCATTTGTTTCCCGACTTCATCTCCATAGCATCAAGCGTTACTTGCAAGCGCGTATCCTGGGGCCGGCACCCAGGATACAACGGAGTGATCCCGTCTATCCCCATTTGCGCTAGCTTGGCTTTCTCTCTGTCGTTGCTCGTCTGACTGAGAAGCAGTTCTTGAAAATGAGCTTCCTGCAAGGCCAAACTTAGCGGGGTCTGCTCGTCTCCTTCGTCATGATGATGATCTTGTCCGCCGCCGGCATCTCCTTCGTCATGATGATGATGATCTTGTCCGCCGCCGGCATCTCCTTCGTCATGATGATGATGATCTTGTCCGCCGCCGGCATCTCCTTCGTCATCATCTTGTCCGCCGACGGCATCTCCTTCGTCATGATGATGATCTTGTTCGGCTTGTTCCAGCATGAAACCGTGCCTGAGCAGGTGCTCCTCCAATAATCCAGAATCAGGGTTCATCCACCTCTCAAGTTTGCATTTTCGACATGGACATCTTATCTGGCTCCCGTTGGACCGAATCATGTCCGCCTTCGCTTCTTCCTTGTATGTTCTGATTCGACCGGAGTTCATCATTATGACCATGGTTGACTACGCGCTATACATAGAGCAGAAACGAGAGTACATATGTTAATTAGAACCGCAACATGCACACACAAACACACACATGCATGCAAGGTCGACGAAAAAATTCGGCATGACCTCTCTTAAAAGTATGACATATGGGTGGTGCAAAAATTTGCCGAAATGGAAATTAATCAACATTTCGGCAAACATCCATGCACCACGCCGACACAAGCAACAACAAAATGTTTTTTCCGGACCAATTCATGCACACAACACACAAGCTTCATTCATGCATGTCCATCCAACTTTCCTCACCTTGTAGATTCGATCCCGAGACGTGATAGTGGAAAAAAAAAGATGGGGAGAGAGGAGGAGAGTATATATGGGGGAGTCTATCAACCAAAATAGGTTTAACTACAAAAAATGGAGAAATCTATGGTCAAAATTGGATGGGAGGGAGGAGCACCACGAGTTGGGAGGTGGGTGGAGGAGAGGAAGAAGAAGAGCAAATGGGAAATGGGTTGGGTAAAGTGGGGAGATGCCCCTTTTAAAATATCTGGAACGCACATTCTGTGGCGCACCCTTTCCTGGTGCGCCACAGAATGTCACTATTCTATGGCGCACCGCAGCTAGTGCGCCACAGAATGTCTCTCCCCAATTATTGGTGGGGCCAGCGCAAGTAATTCTGTGGCGCACCCGCACGAATGCGCCACAGAATATGCATATTCTGTGGCACATGGGCAGGAGTGCGCCACAGAATTTGCATATTCTGTGGCGCATCTGACGCGTGCGCCACAGAATGGGCCCAAAAGTGGCTGACCCGTGGGTGGGTGTGGGGCCCGCACACTTTCGGTGGCGCACCCCTATTGGTGCGCCACAGAATAGGGAAATTCTGTGGCGCACCATGCTTGCAGTGCGCCACAACATTATGACATTTCTGTGGCGCACTGTGACAGATGCGCCATAGAATTTGTTTTGTGGCACACGGCTTGTTTCGTGCGCCACAGAATAGGGATCCATAGAAAAGCTTTTTCCTACTAGTGGTTTCCCGGATTTCAGCTGCTGCCTCTTTAGGCGAAATGCCGCCTCCTTCTCCTGCTTCTCCATCTCCTGCTTCTCCAGCATCTGCTTTCTCTTTCGGCGATATGCCGCCGTCTTCTCCTCCTTATCTTCACTAATTGTCTTGGAAAGAACACGGTCATAGTCATGCGGTGGCGGTGGCGGTCCACTCGATAGATTTTTTAACAATTTGTCAACTTTTTCCGATGGTACTACCTCCTTCTGCGGGCGCTGTTTTGGTCCCAACTGTTTTTTCACATTGGCACGCACCGACTCGTCGAGTTCCTCTGGAGTCAAGTCGTAAGGTCTCTTTGGAAGAGGCTTTAGCAACTCGCGTTCCTCTCGAGTTTCTGGCGGGTAGTTTAAAGCGCACCTCTGTGTATATGTCGACGGGGCCTTCACTTTCCGCGAAACAGTGCGCACAGTCTCTTGCTGCGACCGCGCGGGCGATGGGCTCGCGTTGGCCTCCCCACCGTCGTCACGAGGTGGGGAGGGTGGATCTTGAGGTGGGGAGGGCGGATCTTGAGGTGGGGGACTGCTACTCGGAGGAGTCGGTGGCCTTGGCGGCAAGTTTGGAAACATGATGTCTTCCTTCTTCCAGAGAATGATATGCCGCTTGGCTTCTCCCAGTGTCCTCTCGTCGTCACCTCCAGGAATGTCAAGATTCAGATCAGCATATAACGGCACAATGTCATCCACCCCGACACGAGCATAGCCAGCTGGAATCCCGCCGAGATGGTAAATTTCTCCAGGTTGATTTGGTAAAGCATAGCCGACCGCCACCTTGAAGGACATGTTCTTCATCGACATATGTAGGTCACATTCTGTCTTCTCCGTGATACCATCCACGGGTAGTGAGCCGCCGGCGCTTCATGTTCAGAATGTTCTACATGCGTGGAACCCACGCTGCTTTTCCGCTGATTAGATGGGGCGGCTTCGATTTCAGGACTTTCTAGCTGCCGCTGAGATGCCCTTTCTAGCTGCTGCACCTTGCGTTCCAATGCCGATAACCGGTCTCTGTCCTCCTTCTTCTTTCTCTCACGGCTTCTATAATTATGAGCGTCTGCCGGAAAACCTAGTCCCCAATTAACTCCGGGTCCATAGCCTCGTACTCGTCCAACTTTTTCAGGATTCCCGAGTGCGAGTGACAGCTCGTCTTTCTCTCTGTCGACCACGTACAGTCCTCTTCGAACTAGATCAATTGCCTTCACAAGTTCTTTGGTTATATACTCAATTTTCTCCTTCCATTTTCCCTGAGGAACAATCAGCCCTATCGCTGGGTCCAACCCTGCCCCATGCGCAAACAACCAAAACTTGGACCTTTCGGGCCAGTCCGCTGTCTGTGGAATGACCCCGTTATCAAGCAGTTTTGCTTCAAAGGCTTCCCACTTAGGCACGGCAGCCTTGTAGCCACCTGCCCCCAAAGTGTGGTGATATATCTTCTTCGCAGCATTTAACTTATTTTGTTCCGATCGGGCCACAGCGGCCTCCGATTCTCTTTGCTTCACAAATGTCGGCCACTGGTCTTTTAACTTCACTTGTGCTCCAGTAAATTCTGGAGTGAATTCTGGATCTTCTTCCTTCGCCTTTAAATAAGTTTTCCACAAATTTTTCTTAGCGGTCCGGAATTGTTCGGCCATCTTGCTAAGAGTCCACTGCTTGAATTTCTCCTTCCACGGCTCGTCTTTTACAACATCTGGCGGTAGGGTGACCTTTGTCAAGATCTTCTCCCAAAGCAACTCTTTTGTTTTGTCGTCGACATAAGTAGTTGCCTTGTTCTCGTCCTTCGGCTTATGCCATTCTTGAAATGTGATCGGTACCATGTCGCTAACAAAAACTCCGCATTGATTTATAAATTTACGGCGGCACTCTAAGGGTTCCAACGGTTCGCCACCAGCAGAAACTATGTCGATTATTATCTTCTGACCCTCCTTCATCGGCTTCGACGGGCCTCGTTTCGGCAGTTTTGACCCTTTCGACCCTTTAGATGCGGATGATTTGCTCGATCCGGAGGGCTAAAAGAAAAAAATGATTCGTTAATAACTGCAATACAACTCAAATAATACATGTACTGTCATCGATCAACAGAGGCATAATATACCTCGCCGGAGTTTGTTAAGGGAACTTCCTCCTCTCTACAATTTCTTCTTCCTCAACTCCCGGACCGGACTCGTTCAGAAATTGGGAGGCGAATTCTTCATCACTTAAAAGATTTTCTTGAGCTACAAGATGTTCTTGCCCTTTAGGCGCCCTTGCACGTCCTGCTATAATCTGAAACATTCTTATTTCTTTCTCCATGTCCCTAACGGCGACTTCCGGAATTCCTGCATCCATTTGCTCTTCACGCTCCTCGTCTCTGCCGGCGGCGTCCGGACAATTTGGATCCATAGCTCAATGTCCCTGCAATCAATTTTGTAAAAAGAATATGAATATCAAAATTTGCATCTTAGCAAAATGTGAATACAAATTTATAGCAACTACTCCCTCCGTTCCAAATTAATTGACGCAATTTTAGTACAAAGTTGTTCTAAAACTGCGTCAATTAATTTGGAACGGAGGATTTGGAACGGAGGGAGTACTTAGCAAATTTAAATTCAGGAACTACAATCTAAAATTCATAGTAATTACAAATTGATTTTACTTCTATTTGCTCTAACACCGTCTATTTTGCATATCTACAATTTGCATACAATTCTCCACCGACACAATTTGCATACAATTCTCCACCGTCTATTTTGCATAACTAACACAAAACTAAAAAAATCATCTAAAAATTGCATCTAATTGTTGTTTTTTAATCTCTACAATTTTTTTGTTTAAGTTGATAGCAATTTCATCGCCACCAAATTTTCACCTTGCCTAAATTTTCACCTAGCACAAATTTTTCTAACCTAAAATTACACTAACCTAAATTCTCACCTAGCCTAAATTTTCCAACCTAAAATTACCCTAACCTAAATTCTCACCTAGCCTAAATTTTTCTAACCTAAAATTACACTAACTTAAATTTTCACATAGCCTAAATTACACTAATCTAAATTTTCACTTAGCCTAAGTTAAACTAACCTAAAATTCTACAAAATTTGCCTAAAAATTAGAGGAGGAGATAGGGAGGAGAGGAACCGTACCTTGGGAGGGGATCGGCGGCGGCGGCCCGTGGGAGGGGAGATGATGGCGACACGGCGGCGGCGGCCCGTGGGAGTGGAGGACACGGCGTCGCGGCCGATGCAGAGGAGGAGGCCGGGCGGGGCAGGCCGAGAGGCAGGGGAGGAGGCCGGGCGGGGCTGCCCGCGGCCGATGCTGAGGCGGAGCTAGGCGGGGCGGGGCAGCCCGAGGCAGGGAGGGGAGGGACGCGGCGGGGAGCAGCGGCGACGGCGCGGCGGCACGGGAGCGTGGACGCGGCCGGAGCAGCACCTCGGGGCGACGGCGCGGCGACACGGGAGCGTAGAGGCGGAGGCTTCGAATTTGGGACTTGGTGAAAATTTCTGGCCGCAAACCACCCAAATCCCCGCGGAAAGGACCTTTGGTCCCGGTTCCAGCCACGAACCGGGACCAAAGACCCTTTGGTCGCAGTTGGTAACACCAACCGGACCAAAGGTCTGTCTGGGCCGCGAAAAATTGCGCGCGAAGCCCAGCAGGCCTTTGGTCCCGGTTGGTTTTACCAACCGCGACCAAAGGCCTTTTCGACCTTTTTTTCTTGTTTTCTTTTTGCAGTTTCTTTTTCTGTTTTCTTTTTCTGTTTTCTTTTGTATACTTTGAATTGTTTTTGTTAGTTTGTTTTTCTAGTTTCTTTTTTCTTTTATATTTAATTTAAATGTTCCAATATTTATGAAAATCATAGATTTTCTTATTTATTTTATATCTATTGATTTAATTATCTAAAAAATGTAATAATTATCTCTTTATTTTTAAAACATCCTTAAAAACATGCTTTTAATATGAATTTTTAAAAATGCTTTTAAAAAATTTAATTGTCTACAAAATTGTAATAATTGTAAAAAATATAATTGTCAGCACTACTTTTGCGAGTGGATAAGTGGACAGTGTGTTCCGCCCGCCAGCAGTAAGGTCTAGGGTTTTTTTTAATCTTTCCTCCTTATATAAAGGCCAGGGGCCGGGAGACCTGAGAGCCTGCCCTACTCTCTCCCCTACTCCGCGCCGCCGCCGCCCTTGTCTGCGCCGCTCGACGCCCTCCTCCGCGCCTGTGGCCTCCGCCGGCGCCGCGCTATATCATCCACACCACCATGGATCTCCCCTCCATCCCCATGCCAAGGTGAAGCCCTCTCCCTCCCTTACCTAGGTTGCACGCACCTTAGTTGTTTGATCAAATTCCCCACTCATTTTTTCAGATCTCGGCGGGAATCGATGACGACCACCATTTGTTGGAACCGGGCAGTGTCCGGGACTGGGCTCCGCCGGGCTGGCACTGGGAGGTGTCTTCCGGGACGCGTAGTTTGGTGAGGAATCCGGGTGACGTCGTCGACCCGGATCTTGTTTGGTGGCCGTCGCGTGGGCCAGCCTCGGTGCAGAGGCCGCCGGCCCCCGAGGTGGAGGTGCGTCGCCGTATCAGAGAGGAGGACGAGCACGTCCGTCGCTACCTGGTTAGGTTGGATACGCAAGCGGTGCATGACAATATGTGGTATACACTTCATAGGGATCCTCCTCATGTGAGTATTGCCCCAGTGATGGTTCCTTATCTTTGGGTGCAAGCCGCCGGCCGCTCAGCACCTCGCGGCTTAGGACCCGGCAAAAGTTAGTTATATTATTCGTGATGTATTATGGATTAAATAAAGATGTATGCGTGATACTATTGAATATTTGATCAATGATGTTTTTGTAAAGTGAGGACAATAATGTTCCCTGCTTTGAATTATTCTACAATCACCTTTTATGTGTACTTATTAGTTGCTATATTTAAAATGATAAATTTGATTTTTGACAAAAGTTTCAGAAAGGCTGGTTAGTTGCTATATTTAGTTGCTATATTTATGTGTACTTATTAGTCCGCGAAGCCCGCCTTTAGTCCCGGTTGGTGTTACCAGCCGGGACTAAAGAAGCACACGTTTCGTGTGTTTCTTTCAAGCGCTTGTGAGCCGTTGGATCAGGGGTGGACACGTGTGACTGACACGAGTCATGACCGCGAAGCCCGCCTTTAGTCCCGGTTGGTGTTACTAGCCGGGACTAAAGAAGCACACGGATCGTGTGTTTCTTTCAAGCGCTTGTGAGCCGTTGGATCAGGGGTGTGTTTCTTTTGAGGGATTGTGAGCTGTTGGATCAGCACTCCCCACCACCACCACCACTCCCACCTCATCCACAGGTACACTTTCTAATCGCCTATAAATAGCGGCGTCCCTGCAGCGAACGGCACACAACGAGCGTCTACCTTCGCCACCGAATCCAATGGCTGGATTTAGCCTACCTGCTGGCATGTTCCCTGGCATTATTGTGTTCGTCCTTGTTCACCGGCCAGCCATTGGAGCCACCTCCTGTAGGTCGGTGAACAATGACAACACAACGACGCTGTTGGAAACACAAGCCCTCAGGTAGGTTGAATCCAGCCACTGGATTAGGGTGACGCAATGATGAATTGCCGAGAACGTGGGAGTGGTGGTGGTGGTGGAAGTGGTAGCCATGCCCCTCGGTCCGATCCAAGCAGCGGCAAGGCGCTCTGATGATTTGCGACATTCCCAACACTTTTTGGGACGGTCGTAGATCATGAGAGGCGTCTTGCCGCTGTGGATCGAAGGTCGATTTGCTGCTCACGACGACTTTAATGCTTGCTACCAGGGCCTGCTCACGACGACATTCCCAACACTTTTTGGAACACTTTAATGCTTGCTACTAGGGCCCGAGTGGCATGATTTCAGTACTTTTGTATTGTGTTGATGCACTTTTGTAAAGGTTTAATATATTACTACACATCACATAAAGGTTTAACCATGGAGCATCTTCACATAGAAAACCTGAGCCCAACGTTGGGCTGTATGACGGGGAAACTGTGTGCATTTGATAAAAGGTTTAATACATTATTACACATCACCAACAACATCCCTATCTAGTGTTCACTTTTTTCTTCGTGTGTGTCCCTTTCTTCTGATTGCGCCGTAGCCATGGACAATCTTCATCATTTAACACGATGCTTGGGTCAGTTTTCACTTTGAAGGGCGGAATTTCATGAAACTTATTGTAATCTTCTGACATGTCTGTCTTGTCCTCCACTCCCACGATGTTTCTTTTCCCTGAAAGAACTATGTGGCGCTTTGGCTGATCGTATGATGTATCAGCTTGCTTATCTTTTCTTTTTTTCGGTCTGGAAGACATGTCCTTGACATAGAAAACCTGAGCCACGTCTTTGGCTAGGACAAATGGTTCGGTTTCGTACCCAAGATTCTTGAGATCCACTGTAGTCATTCCGTACTGCGGGTCTACGTTTACCCCGCCTTGCAGGTTGAACCATTTGCACCGGAACAAAGGTACCTTGAAAGAAGGTCCATAGTCAAGTTCCCATATCTGCTCTATGTAACCATAATATGTGTCCTTTTTCCCATTGTTGTTTGCTGCATCAAAGCGGACACCACTGTTTTGGTTGGTGCTCTTTTTATCTTGGTCGGCCGTGTAAAATGTATTCCCATTGATCTCGTACCCTTGATAAGTCAATATAGTCGAAGATGGTGCTCTGGCCAACAAGTATAGCTGTTCTTCAACAGTGTTGTCATTAATGAGATGTGCATGCAACCACCCGCAGAAAGACTTCACGTGTTCTTTTTCAATGCATTCTTCAGCCATTAATGAGCGTAAAGTATTCTTGTGTTCCTCGATATACGGAGCCACCAAGCTCGAATTATGTAGAACTGTGTAGTGTGCTTGATTGAAAGAATCCCAGTCGGTACACCAGAACGCTTTCTTTCCTAGTGTTCCTTTTCCACTCAGTCTCCCCTCATGGCGCGATTGAGGGACACCGACGGGTTAAGGTCAGGAATAAATCAACACAAAACTCAATGACCTCCTCTGTTCCATAACCCTTGGAGATGCTTCCTTCAGGCCTAGCACGGTTATGAACGTATTTCTTTAAGACTCCCATGAACCTCTCAAAGGGGAACATGTTGTGTAGAAATACAGGACCGAGAACTTGAATCTCTTCGACTAGGTGAACTATGAGGTGCGTCATAATATTGAAGAAGGATGGTGGGAACACCAACTCGAAGCTGACAAGACATTGGACAACATCTTTCTGTAAAGTTCCTAGAGTTAATGGATTGATCACCTTCTGAGAAATTGCATTGAGGAATGAACATAGCTTCACAATGGGTACTCGAACATTTTCCGGTAGAAGCCCCCTCAATGCAACCGGCAGTAATTGTGTCATAATCACGTGGCAGTCATGAGACTTTAGGTTTTGGAACTTTTTCTCTGCCATGTTTATTATTCCCTTTATATTCGACGAGAAGCCAGACGGGACCTTGATACTGCTCAGGACTTCAAAAAAGATCTCCTTCTCTTCTCTGGTAAGAGCGTAGCTGGCAGGACCTTGATACTTCTCTGGATTAAGGTGGTCGTCTTTCGTCTTCTCGTGCATATGTTGATGGTTCAGTCTTGCATCCGGTGTATCTTTCGTCTTCCCATACACGCCCAAGAAGCTTAGCAGGTTCACGCAAAGATTTTTCGTCACGTGCATCACGTCGATTGCAGAGCGAACCTCTAGGATTTTCCAATAGGGTAGCTCCCAAAATATAGAGCACTTCTTCCACATGGGTACGTGTCCGTCAGCGTCATTCGGAACAGATAGACTGCCAGGACCTTTTCCAAAGATTACTTCTAAATCCTTCACCATGTCATATAAACATCACCATCAGGACAGGTAGGCTTCGGCCGGTTATCTGCCTCACCTTTGAAATGCTTGCCTTCCTTTCTTACGGGATGCTGAGGTGGAAGAAATCGACGATGACCCGGGTACACATTCTTGTTACCTACATATATACTTTCAGTCTTATCTAAACAGTGCGTGCATGCATTGTATCCCTTGTTTGACTGTCCTGAAATGTTACTAAGAGCAGGCCAATCATTGATGGTTACAAACAACAACGCTCGTAGGTCAAATGACTCTTGTTTGTGCTCATCCCACACACGTACCCCTTCATCACGCCACAACTCTAAAAGTTCTTCAACCAATGGCCTCAGGTACACATCAATGTCGTTGCCGGGTTGCTTCGGACCTTGGATGAGCACTGGCATCATAATGAACTTCCGCTTCATGCACAACCAAGGAGGAAGGTTATAATACATAGAGTCACAGGCCAGGTGCTATGACTGGAGCTCTGTTCCCCGAAAGGATTAAAGCCATCTGTACTTAGACCAAATCTTAAGTTCCTAGCGTCATCTGCAAACGTCGGGAACACCCTGTCGATTTTTCGCCACTGCGACCCATCAGCGGGGTGTCTCAGCATCAGGTCTTTCTTTCGGTCTTCTTTGTGCCATCGTAACAACTTTGCGTGCTCTTTATTTTGGAACAGACGTTTCAACCGTGGTATTATCGGAGCATACCACATCACCTTGGCAGGAATCCTCTTCCTGGGGCACGGCTCGCCCTCAACCTCACCAGGGTCATCTCGCCTGATCTTATACCGCAAGGCACCGCATATCGGGCATGCATTCAAATTCTCGTACTTCTCACCGCGATAGAGGATGCAGTCATTTATGCATGCATGTATCTTCTGCACCTCTAATCCTAGAGGACAGACAACCTTCTTGGCTTCATACGTGCTGGAGGGCAATTCGTTATCCCTTGGAAGCAACTTCTTAAATATTTTCAGCAAATTTTCAAATGACTTGTCAGTAGTACCACTCTCTGCCTTCCATTGTAGCAATTCCAGGGTGGTACCAAGCTTTTTATGGCCATCTTCGCAAGTTGGGTACAACAATTTTTTGTGATCCTTTAACATGCTCTCCAACTTCAACCTCTCGTTTTCACTTCCGCTGTTTATTTGTGCATCAAGAATGGCCCGACCAAAATCATCATCGGGCTCATCAACAATGGGCTCTTCTTCAGCTTCGTCTTCCCCCATTGTAGTATCACCGTCTGCAGTGAACGTAGGATAGGTGTCATTATCCTCTTCTTCTTCATTTTCTTCCATCATAACCCCTCTTTCTCCGTGCTTGGTCCAACAATTATAACCAGACATGAAACCATGCTCAATCAGGTGGACGTGAATGGTTCTTGACGTAGAGTAATTCTGTGTATTCTTGCAGTCTCTACATGGACAAGGAATATAACCACTCGACGGCTTGTTTTCATTAGCCACACGGAGAAAACTATGCATGCCATTGATAAACTCGAGACTGCGTCGGTCACTGTACATCCATTGCCGGCTCATCTGCATTATATAAATATATCAAAAACCATTACACTACATCATGAATATATAATACTGACCAAATTAATTAATACAACTTCATCACATTAAAACCAAAGTAGAGTACTGCCCAAATGTAATACATTGTTCTAATGAAACATACATTAATTGAAACTAACATACAACTATCTAAAGAATTTAAATCCAACAACAAATGCGATCAAAATCGCAACTAAGGTAACTATTGAACCAACAGCATAATGATACCAAGCCTCTTGACTAATGACATATTTTCTAATCTTTTTAAGCTTGACGCGCATTGCATCCATCTTCCTCTCGTAAGCAGCGACGACGTCGGCAAGCTCGACCCCGTGAGCATCAACGATGTCGGCAATCTTCAAGTCCAATACCATCTTCTCTTCCAGGCATTGGAGACGAAGATCTTCACTTATCTTCAATTTTGCTTTTAAATCGTTGTTTTCTTTTTCTAAAAACTCGACAATAGGGTCGGCTGGAATTTCCGGTTCAACTACCTCCTAAATAGAAATATATCTATGTCAAGTTGGTCGGCATGATTGTCATAAACACGAAACGAAACAAATAGTTATAAAAATATACCACATCCGAATCATAGACCGGACGAGGGCCGACGGGGACGGATATCAAAACCATGACACTATACATATAAAAAAACATAAGAAAATTATACAAGAAATAACTATGCATTTAAATGATACAATTAATTTTTCTTAAAATAAAAGATAAAAAAAGAGGCTCACCGAGGTGGTGTCGGTGACGGAGCGGCGCGGGCGATCGACGGCGGTGAGGAAGGGGACGGGACGACACTATATAAAACCACAAATTATACTTTAATTTGAGATCAAAATGCATATAAAATAAATGAAATCCCTAACTTGGGCATTTCATCAAACACCTTGCAAGCACTACAAAAATCAAACTAGATAAACTTGCACGAAAATGAGCTAAACTTGAAACGCCGGAGGAAAGGATGATGTTGCTAACCCTTGAATAGATGGGGTGCTTTCAATCCTCACAAATGGTGCAAAAAAAATGGGGATTAACTTGAGTGAGGGAGAGGAAATGGAGGAGAAATGAGTGATGAACCCGAGCTCAAAATGCTGGTGGAGCTCGGGTGGAAGATGATATATGCAGGGAAGACCCTTTGGTCGCGGTTCGTAACACGAACGGGACCAAAGGGTCCCTGCCTGGGGGACCCACAGCTGCGGCAGCATGTGCCGCATGTGGTGACCCTTTGGTCCCGGTTCGTGTTACAAACCGGGACCAAAGGTCCACAACGAACCGGGACCAATGCTCCCTGTCGCCAGTGCAAATCGAACCGGGACCAATGGACCATTTAGTCGCGGTTTGTAATCTGTCCGGGACAAAAGGCAGAAATGGAAGGTGTCGTGGGATTGTCACGTCAGGTGTCATAGATGACTTCGTAGGTGTGGGATTACGCGAGTCAAGCATCTCCGAGCTTGGATCGTAGGAACGAAAGATCGACACAGATTTACCCAGGTTCGGCCCCCTCAATGTGAGGTAAAAGACCTACTTCCTGCCTATCCTAGATTGGTATTGATATGATAATCGAGGCGTTACAATGGAGGCGATCCAATGTGGAACTCGCCGTATATGCTAGGGTTTAAGGGCTTGATAGCTCGACCCGTTCTAAGTCCTGCGAGTCCTCTTTATATACACAGAGGCTCGTCAGGTTACAAAGGAAACTTCCTCCACAAGGAATACGTCCACAGAGACCTACTGGGAGACTACTTGGTCTTTACGTCCTCCGGGATACATCTTCTAGATCTTTCTCCTTATGGCGGTTCAATATTGGGCTTACTCTCATGTGGGCCTTTGTCCGTGCGAGTAAAGTAAGTCGCACTGGGCCGCGGGTTAATCCAAAAAGTATTCCCCCGACATTAGCCCCCAAGATCGGTTAGGACTTCATGTCTTCTTGAAATGGTGTTGATGAGCCGCGCCGTGAATGTTCTGACCAATCTTTTGCGTCTCAGAGCCGCGACTTATCTGTGCGACTCATCTCTTCCTCTGAGAATATTCTGTTTCCTGTAATTGCGGACCGTTACTCGATTTGCGGGCGCAAATTGGGCCGTTGGTTGCGAGACGCAGATCATGCCGTTAGTTGCGGGGCCCTCCTGTTATAAGCTGCGGTCGCCTAGGCCATTATCCACTTCGCCTTCGCAATCTTCTTGCTCCTAGGCGCGCCGTCTTCTTCCTCGAGCTTAGCTTCCCGATCCAATCTCCATCTCGCAATGGCGCCCAAGGCAAAGCCATCCACTGATAAGCGCACGATCTCCTGCAACTGGGAAGGATCCTGGGTGACGGAGGAGCATCTCACAGATTTAGCCGCCAAGGGCTTCCTCCCCAAAAAGGGGAACAATGTCTGGCGGGCTCCAGGCAGCGAGGTCGAGCCGCGCCCCAAGCCTAATGAACTGGTGATGTTCGTGGAGCACGTGGACCGAGGATATTCTCCGCCCGGCTCCGCTTTCTTCCGCGATCTGATGCGGCGCTTAGGTCTCCGCCTCCACGACATCGGGCCTAACTCCATGCTCCAGGTGAGCAACTTCCATGTCCTGTGCGAGGATTATCTCGGCATAGCCCCCAGCATCGATCTTTGGTTGGCTTCCTTCTCCTGTAATAGCCAACTGGTTTTCAAGGGTGGCGCCTATGTTCAAGTTGGCGCCATCTCTCTTCAACGCCATCGCAATTCCGCTCTTCCCAAGCTGGCCTTGGCGAATCGCCCAAGAGCCTGGCAAAAACCTTTTTTCTATTGTCGAGACACCTCTCCAGAGGGTGAAACTCCTCTCCCTTCTTGGTCCAACTCCACCTTCGTGCCCACTGAGGCGCTCAAATCAAAACCCCGCGACTCAGCCATGGCTTTTGTCAACGAGTCGCTGCTCAAGGTCCGTGCCTTTATCAATCACGGTCTCACTGGCCTTGACCTTCTCTCTTGCTGGACAAAATGGCGCATCCAGCCCGTGAGCCGGCGACAGCTTTCCTTCCTGGAGTGCACCGGCACTTCCGCTGACGTCGATCGCATTCAGGCCGCTGACTGGACGCCTGATGAATGGGTGGAATTCGTCACCCGCGTTACTGAGGAGAAAGACGTCTCCTTTGACAAGGTGGGGCTTGCCCCTTTCAGTGTTAATAACAAGCCCTTCGAGGTAACTCCTTTTCTCTGTCTTTTTTGCCTTTCATGATTGAGTCGCGCTCCTTTCTTAATTCCGCGACTTATGCTTCTCTGATCCAGGCTGATGAAAATTATTGGTCGCTTCCTGCGGCCGATGCTGGTAGTGCTGCACCCAAGCGTGGAGCAAGGAGGAAGTTGATGCCCGCTCTAGAGGGCAGCGAGATTGCTGACATCCCGTCTGTTGCCACCGCGGCTTCAGGCGATGAAGATACTGAACTGGACGAGGATGAAAGTCCAGAGCCAGCCGCAGGATCTCGAAGAGACTTTCGCGGGAAGAGCCAGAGCTTGACGCTCTGGAGAATCCTGAGGCCGCGAAGCGTCGCAAACCTGCTATGGGCGCGACCTCGTCCGCTGCCAGGCATGTGTACAAGGCCACCGCCTCAGCTGAAGAAGACATGGGTCTCCAATCTGGTAATTCTTCACCGCCTTGATATCTTAACTGCTCTTTTTTTTTCTCTACTGACACATAGATTTCTTGTTTGTAGATTCTGGGATCCAAGGCCAATCTTCGCCGTCAAGTGGCGGCCTGATGGTCTCTGTGAAGATGGCTACAGAGTTAGTAGTCTTCCTTGTACTTGTATCACTTTTGCTTCAGCTCATGTGCTTCTTCTTTACACAATGTTTTTTGTCTTTTTTGCAGAGGTGCGGTCAAATCCGCGACCGATCTTGGAGCTGTCTCTGAACCTGTGGTTGAGCCGCGCTCATCGCCAGCGGCTCACCACCCTGTGGTGGAGGGCACGGCCACCACTGATGATCTGGCTACGGCCTCTGTTCCTGACATGGCTACCCAAGAGGTGGCCCTGGAGGACGGAACATACCTCCTTGCAGCCCCAGATGTGGAGAAGGCTGATCCTTCCTCTGCAGCGGCCGAAGATGGAGGTGCACTGCTGGTCAAGTCGCCTGCGACTGAGAGACAGCAAACATTGGCTCTGCGCACTGAGGTCGCCTCCTCTTCTTCTCTGAGCCGCGCTGAGCTACTGTCAGAGGCCATTATTGCCTCAAACGACAAGCAAGCCGCGGAACTCCGCAAGGCTTTATCTGATTTGTCTGCGGCTTACAAGGTACTTCTGTCTTATCTGAATCTAGCCCCCAAGGATCAAGTTTTCTTCTTTGACTGCAAAAGGGAGACTTGATTCTTCTCTTAAGCTGTTGTTCATGTATTTACTAGCTGACATTGCCTTTGTAGCAGGAACTGCACTCCGTAATAGCTGCAAGGCTCGCTTTGGAAAAGCAGTTGGGAGATGCTCCCTCTGATCTTGAGAAACTGTGCGAGCTCCTTGGTCGGCGTGACGCTGAGCTGAAGAAAATTAATGACAGGATGGGCGAGCTCTCTGACGAGAACTACAAAATCTCTGAGCAAGCCAAAGACGCCGAGCGGCGGCTTAAAACTGTTGAGGATAAGCTCCAGGAGAGGATCCAGCAATTGGACCTCCAAATTAATGCTCAGAAGGACGCCATTGCCCAGGCCAATGAAGATGCAAGGTTGAAGGCTGTGAGATTGGCGATCTTGAGAAAAAATTGACCAAGCTATCTGACACGCACAATCTCGTGCATGCTAAGGTCCGCATCATGACCCAGGAGCTGGCTGGTAAGTACTGCGATTTATGTCTGTATTTGTTTCCTCCACTGTCTTTGCTTGTATATTGCTTGAACTGACCAAAAAAAGATTCCTTGATGTAGGTGATAATTCTGCACTTCAGCGCAGTAATACCCAAGAGCAGCTGGAGTATATCCGCGGGTTCGCGGAAAGCTTGCGAAGGCATGAAGTCGCTGTCTTCCTGTGTGCCGCCAACAAAGCCTGCTCCTGCGGATGCTGATGGCCTGCTCAAAAGACTGCTCAAAGCGCCTCAATTCTTCTTGGATTGGAAGGAGTCCTCAGCTCGCTCTGGTGCGGCCCATGTGCTCGCCTTGGCCAAGACTTATTACCCTTCATTTGATGCTGCCAAGGTCGCACAAGGCAGACCTTCGAAGAAGGTGGACGGCAGCGAGCTAACTGCCTCAGAATATGCTGCAACTTGGAAGAGCATGCGCAGCCATGCGACTGATCTGGTGCAAGGGGTAGAGCTTGCGACTTATCTGGGCAAGTACAATGCTGATGGGAGCAGAATGGAGAAAGCCCCCGCTCCGTCGTCCAGCGCAGTTAACCCGCAGGAAAAGAACCCTTCTCCAGGTGTTTCCAGCTCTGCAGCCCCCAAGCCCGCGACTGAAAAGCCATCAAGCGGGGCTGCGACTGCTTCTTCTGGCAAGCTCGGCAAGCCGCCGGTTCCTCCCTCTCATAGGCAAAGAGCTGCACACAAATAGAGGAAAAAACAATTGTTTGATAATCTCAGCCCTTAGCGGCTTGTAATAATTATTTAGATTTTATGTGTCGCAAAGACAATGTTGTGCTTGTTTAAGTACTCTCATCAGTACATGTCTTGACCTGAGGCAGGTCCTTATGATTTGTCTCAGTTTTTCCTCACTTAGGGACTTGCGCGGCTCAGAATTTCCCAGGTAAACATGCGTGTTCAGGGTCACTTGGCAGCCATGATAGGCGATCGCACTTTGATTGACACCGCACCCCAGTACTTTGGCCACATAATGCAAGTCACATCGAAGAGAGGTCGAGTATAATCACGATAAATGCCACTCGTTTGGCGATCCCAAGGTATAGGCCACGCTAAAAAGCTGCCGCGCCCCCAAGGAACCAATGATACTGACAACTCAATTGGTAGTTTGAGATGCTTTATTTCAGAATCATTATACGATACAGGGTCGGTCGCGCCTCGTTGGCGACCTGAAACTCGGGTCGGTTGCGCCTAGGTGGCAACCAGAAATGATACATGGGTCGGTCGCGCCTCGTTGGCGACCTGAAACTCGTCGACCGCGCCTAGGTGGCGATCGAAAATGATACTTAGGTCGGTCGCGCCTGGGTGGCGACCAGAAATGATGTTACTTTAGCCCTGAGTGGCCAGCTTTATGGTACAAAACCCTTGATGGTTTATTTGCGATTCGCAATTGCCCTTGCTTTCCTTGCCTCTCTTGCAGCTGTAATCTGAAACCGCAAGTCTGGCAAGTGCCTCTTGGCCTCCACTATGTCATCAAAATTTTCTTGCGACTCTCGCATGGGCGTGCTCTCTGCAGTGCAGGCTGCTCTAGCCATGGCCTTGTCACCTTCTTCGCATTCTCGAGCTATTCTTCTGTCGCCATTAATAGTGATGACTCCTTTGGGGCCTGGCATTTTTAGCTTCAGGTACACATAGCACGGCCTAGCCATGAACTTTGCAAATGCTTCTCTGCCAAACAGTGCATGATATGGCTCTGAAAATCTACAACCTCGAACCAGATGAACTCGCTTCTGAAGTTGCTTTGTGTCCCAAAGGCGACTTCCAAGTTGATTCGCCCCAATGGCTGGGCTGATATGCCCGGCACAACGCCGTGAAATGTTGTTCTGGATGGATTGAGCTGCTTCTCTTGGAGATTCATCCTCTTGAAGGTCTCATAGTATAGTATGTTGATGCTGCTGCCTCCATCCATTAGTACTTTGCTTAACTTATACCCTGCGACTTGAGGGGCTACCACCAGCGCGAGTTTGCCCTCTTCATTTATTTCCCTGGATGATCTTCACGGCTCCAAACTACTGGTTGTTCAGACCACTTTAGCCACTGTGGTATTGCTGGAACTATGGCATTAACAGCCTGATTATGTCGTCGCAGCTTTTGCTCCCTTCTTGAGGTATTGACCACAATTGTGTGATACTGACCCAGCTGTTTTGGGAACTGAGGCTGGTCTGGCTGCGGGTTTGGGGCAACGTTATTGTTATTATTATTGACTCCGCCTTGGTTGCCTCCCTCGTTGTTTTGATTGTTGTTGACCGGGTTGAGTGGTTGCCCATCCTTCCACTTCTTGTAGTGGTAACACTGTGCCTTTGAGTGGTTGGATGGCTTCCCATCTCTTCTTATATGGATGTCACAAGGGCGGTTGAAAACCTCTTCTAAGCTAACTGGATGAAAATTCCTTCCTATTTCACCGCTTTGCTTGTAGCGAGTGTTAGTATTTGCGACTAAACCCGAGTTTCCTTCCTCGTTTTTGCGCTTGTAACTCGCATTAGCATTGCTGGCTTGTGCTTGTGGAGGTTTGCTGCTAGTCTTCTTTCCTTTTCCAGCAACTTCCTCTTCTTCTCCGTCAGATGCGTCCCTGGTCTTATCTGAGCTCGCATACTTGTTGGCCGCTGCCATTACCTCGCTTAGGCTCTTAACTTTGTCCTTCATGCGACCTAACTTATGGACCAGTGGCTCAAATTTACAATTTTTCTCCATCACCAGGACCGCTGAGCTTGGAGGTATATTATCTGAGGAGTGAATAATCTCTGCTATCCTTCTCATCCAATGGCGACTTGACTCGCCTTCCTTTTGTACACAACGCTCCAGGTCCTCTATGCCACAGAGTCGCTTGCATGTCCCTTGGAAATTCTTGATAAAAGCTTCCTTCATCTCATCCCAAGAGTTTATTGAGTTTGGCGGCAAATTCTGCAGCCATATGTGGGCCGCGCCCTCTAACATCATGTTTAGGTACCGGGCACAAATCTCTTCAGATGCGTTGAGGATGCTCATGCCCATCTCGTAATTGTTGAGCCAAGTTACAGGGTCCATGCTTGCATTGTAATTGGCGACCTTTCGAGGTCCTTTGAAATCTGCAGGAAACGGCTCGGACCTGATTCTCTCGCTGAAACAGACTGGGCCTTTAAGTCACGATGATAAATTGGATGGAGCTGGCCTTCCTGCGGAGTTAACAACTATGCGGCTGCGCGACCTCTGCTGGCCGAGCTTGCTGCGGCTGATTCTGGGCCACAGGTTGGTTTTCCCTCTGCCGCCTCGCAGAGCTTGAAGTCGCAACATGAGGCGACTCTGCATGGATACTTCTCTCCACCGTTGCTCTGCTGTTGTAAGGTGTGGAGTGCAGCCGTCCCGCGTGTTCAGACATATTTGCTTGTTGGATAACTGCTGTGCTCAGCAACTCAATGGCGCGTCGTGCCTCTCTGTCCATGGGTGTGTTCCCTGCTGGTGCTAACCTGGACAAGATGTTTGTTGCCGCAAAGAGGTTCTCCACTGGGCTAACATAGTGCCCTTGCGGCGTGTGAAACCTTTGAGGCTGCTGAACAAAGGTTGGCTGTGGTAAAGGTGGGGGCATGATGGCCCTATTATTAACTGGTACCATAGCTCTTAATCCAGGTGCTTCAACTGTCCTTGGTGTAGCAAAGGTTGGAACTGCTGGCGCGACTGATGGTACCGCATACGTCTGAACTTCTGGCGAGACTAATGGCGCTGTGGGTCGCGCAACTGTACTGGGTGGTGCCATGCGCAAGGGCACCGCGACTGATGGTACCGCGGCTTCTGTCCACGCAACGGGTCGTGCTGTATGAGTCGCGATTGATGGAACCGCGCTAGGTGGCACTGCAGCGCTGGTGTTCTAAGCGCTGGGACCGCGGCTGCAAGCCCAGAGGTGGGTGATTGAAACAAATCCACCGGGTTTACCGTTCCAGGTTGCAGGCGGCTTGCGTAGCGCCTGTGTGGCAAGGTGCCCTGTACTCCTTGCAAGGCGTTGGTGTCCTCAATGAGTCGCTGTTGCTCCTGTTGGAGGCGTTGCTCTTCACGCGCCAGCCTGGCTCTCTCATCTGCGATTCTATGGACCTCATCATACAGCCCGATCCTTGTAGCCTCCAATTCTGTCGCTCTGGCGGCCGCGTTAGCCGCTGATATTGGGGTGATCAGGACGCTTCCCCGTGGCTGTGTGGCCGCCGGGTCGGAGGCCACCCTTGATCCTGGTTCTGCTGGCACAACTCCAGGCGGGGTCTCTCTATTTGCGACTCCTGAGGCCGCGGCTCCTGGGGTAACTGCAGTAGATGCCGCGACTCCTGATGCGTCTGGTGCGGCTTGTTCTGCTGCCTCTGGCGGCGCGGGTGCTAACATGCCTGGCGGCATGCCCAATCCTTCGTCTGCTTCTGTGGTCCTGTAGATCCCTTCCATATGCCGATCTTCGGGAGGGTGCGAGTCGCTATCCACAGGATCTCCGCATAGCCTTTCCTCAAGGACATACTCGATGGATTGGCCCTCTTCATCTTCAAGAGGTAGCGACTCGTAGTTGATAGATTCTTCTTCCTGATCCACCGTTACCGCGACTCCTTCTTCTGAGTCGCCATGCTGCGATGGATCTTCTGACTCGCCGCCAATGAAGCCGACGAAAACATGGACAGATCCAAACGGGATGACGTGTCCGGTTTCCAAATAATCCGCTTCTGGCCCCCAGCTTGAATCGTCAATCAGTGGTGTGCCATTGACCGTGATGATGCGGCCAACGACGAGATCTTCAGCTCCCTTCATGGATCCTGCGCGGAACGTGACGCCTTTGACCGCAGGCCCCACGGTGGGCGCCAACTGTCGCGGGATTGTCACGTCAGGTGTCATAGATGACTTCGTAGGTGTGGGATTACGCGAGTCAAGCATCTCCGAGCTTGGGATCGTAGGAACAAAGATCGACACAGATTTACCCAGGTTCGGCCCCCTCAATGTGAGGTAAAAGACCTACTTCCTGCCTATCCTAGATTGGTATTGATATGATAATCGAGGTGTTACAATGGAGGCGATCCAATGTGGAACTCGCCGTATATGCTAGGGTTTAAGGGCTTGATAGCTCGACCCGTTCTAAGTCCTGCGAGTCTTCTTTATATACACAGAGGCTCGTCAGGTTACAAAGGAAACTTCCTCCACAAGGAATACGTCCACGGAGACCTACTGGGAGACTACTTGGTCTTTACGTCCTCCGGGATACATCTTCTAGATCTTTCTCCTTATGGCGGTTCAATATTGGGCTTACTCTCATGTGGGCCTTTGTCCGTGCGAGTAAAGTAAGTCGCACGGGGCCGCGGGTTAATCCAAAAGTATTCCCCCGACAGAAGGGCTATTTTCTACTAGTGTAAGTACCTTTATTAGGTTTCGGTGTCGCGTCATATGAAGTACTCGACACTCTGCATCAAAACCTCGAATGGCCTGCTCTAGCTGCATGTCAAAAACTTTTATCGCGACAACTAAGCCACTGCTTAATTGTCCCTTGTAGACTTTTCCAAAGCTTCCGGATCCCAAGATGTTATCTTCACTAAAGTTATTGGTGGAGTGAGTGAGCTCCCGATAGGAGACTATCTGATGGCCTATGACATCAGTTGGGTCAACATAAGATTTTCCCCCTTCCTTCCTAAGTTTCTTTCGGAACCATAGATATATGGAAATGGCAATGCCACTAAAGGCTAATGTGATAGTTGGGAGTAGAAATTGTAGCAAGTGTATTTTTCTTGGGTGAGATATTTCAAGGCATGAAGAAAATTGTAGGCGCGGAGCACCACATAGATCAAAATTACCGACCAAAGATTCCATTGTCATATTTGAGAAAACACCTCCCTCTGGTATTTGTCCTTCTAGCCTATTGAAAGATAGGTTCAAGATTGTCAAGTAGGTAAAGTTAGCAAGAAACATAGGAATGGTACCAGAGAGATTATTAAATGAGAAGTCTAATGATGTTAATCCTTTTAGTTTTTTGAGTTCTCTTGGAATTGAGCCATTGAAAAAATTATGTGATAGATTTAGGGAGGTTATCATATTAAGTTGTCCCAATGTTTCTGGGATGCTTCCTGTCAGTAAGTTGGACGAAAGGTCCATTTGATATGTTTGTCTTAGACTAGAAACGTCGGTTGGTATTTCACCATCAAGATAATTGTGAGAGAGATTTAGTTGAATAATTTTATCTAGCTGGAAAAGGCTTGCAGGTATAAGTAAACTTAATTGGTTGTTAGACAAGTCGATATTTTCTAAGAAACTAAGATTGCCAAAGATGTTTGGTATAGAGCCATAGAACTTGTTTGATTGGAGAAACAATTGTTGTAGACTACCGAGCTTACCCATCTGTGTTGGTATTTGGCCTAACATGTCATTGTCAGATAGATCAAACCGCACGAGATTTTCTAAGTGACCTATAGATTCTGGGATTGGCTCGGTGAATAGGTTGTTAGCAAGATCTATCCACTCAAGGTTGCTTAGGTTTGAAATTGCTACCGGAATTCCACCTATTAACTTGTTGTTGCCTGCAAAAAAAATCGTCAATTGTGAAGTGATGTTTGCCACTGTCCCAGGAAGGATGCCTGTGAAAGAATTTCCATCTAAAATAAGTTCTTGGAGTTGTGTGCACTTGGAAAGGTCTGACATGAAGTCTAGATTTCCCACTAACATATTTTGTGACAAATCAAGATGGTACAACATTGTACCTTCTCCAAGTATTGTTGGTACTGGGCCGGACAACTTATTTGATCCCAAAGCTAGGAAAGACAATTTCGATAAGTTACCGAGAGAAGATGGAATTTCACCTATCAATTGATTGAGTCCAAGATCCAAATATGAGAGTTCTTTCATAAGACCTAATTCTGGCGGAATCTCCCCTTTGAGATAGCAACTTGAGAGTTCTAGAATGGTAAGACAGGTGAGATTGCTAAGAGCATTAGGGATTGTGCCAACAAGGTGATTAAAACCCAAGGAAATTGCTTCAAGCTGTGGCAGTTTGGTTAACCATGTTGGGAAATCATCCTCAAAAGAATTTATAAACAAGCCAAGTTTTTGTAGGTATTGAGATGATGCAAGGCCCGATGGAAACCGACCGGAGAAATTGTTATCACTCACCGAAAAAAGTCGCAACATTGGAAGACTGAAACTTTGATTGTTTGGAAACATTCCCATCAGGTTACTGTTTACTACGAGCGATATGGCTCGCAGCCTAGACATGTTGTACATGCCTTGTGGTACTAAGCCAGAGAGTTGATTATGCCCTAGGTTCAAGCCTTCAAGCATGGATAGAGATGCAGTGGCATGTGGTATAGGTTCCGACAGGCTGTTATTTCCCAGATTGACGTGAGTCAAAGAAGGAGTGTTGTTGAACAAATACGGAGGTATTTGGCCCGTCAAGTGATTTCTGAACATTCAAATCTTCTAAGGTTGTGCATATGTTGCAGCATTGCTAGAGGGATTTCGCCTGACAATTGGTTCAAAGATAGATTAAGTATCTCAAGCCTTGTGAGATTCCCTAAGGCAGTAGGGATGTCATCCGAAAGGCTATTTCCACTAAGACCGAGATACATAAGACGATGTAGCCTACCAAGTTGGGCTGGAATGGAACCCGTAAGATTGGTGTGGGTAAGATTAAGGACAATAAGAAAAGAGAGGTTACCGACATGAGGCGCCACTGATCCAACGAGAGGCACGTCAGACAACGATAAAGCGGTGACACGTTGCCTGCGCAGGCTGCACGAGACCCCAACCCAATGGCAGAAAGACGTGTCGGTGGTCCAGTTATCGGCTAGAACGCCATGAGGGTCGACAAGCTGGGATTTGAAAGCCAGTAGGGCGGCGAGGTCGGTTTCGCTGCCGTTGGTCGGACTTGGAGAAGAAGATGGGAGGACTAAGAGAAGGACTAGTAGGAATATGGTAGTAAGGGCAGACATGGAAGGAGTGGCCATTGTGTTGGGTTGTGTCTATGTGTGTGGAGTGAACAACGCGAGTAGCGCTTCATTTATATACATGGTTCTTTTTGCAGAATCATATTGGCCGTTTCCCTTGACTCGCAGGTGCGCACCAATCATGCCATGGAGTGATGGAGGTCATCATAGCAACAAGCCAATCGTACTAGTCAAATGTTGGCAAGGAACAATGTCCTAGTCAAATGCTGAGGTGGAACAATGTACAAGTCAAATGACGCATGCTACACGACGCGGCGAGCATAGCAACGAGCCAACGATGTACTAGTCAAATGCTAACAAGAAACAATGTACTAGTCAAATGCTGAGGTGGAACATAGCTATCGAACAATGTACTCATAGTCAAATGTTGACTTGGACCATATATAGGTAGCTATCAATAGTATAAACAAACCTCAACATGCTCATAATTTTTATGCAGTATAATACAATGCAGTTTGCAGGCGAGAAAACATGGTACTACTACAAATACAAACATGGTGCGCGGGTCGTTGTCTGTGCGGACCACTAGACGCCATCGAACACGGGTCGAAATTAAGGGCGGGATTGGATCGTATCTCCAGTGGGAACTACGTGTTCGATGGCGTCCAGCGGTGCACACACGCAAACGACCCGCACACCAGTCGCCCGAGACGGACCAGTTGACGCGTGGAGGCGAGACGCACATGCATGCACGGATGATCCAAGTCCCAACCAACCCAAGGGGGGCGCGCGGATTAAAAAAGTCAATCAACACATGGACAGATGGATCGAATTGTACCTGCTCGCGCGCGCGGCGCCGAATCCGCGTTTTGTCTTAAAAGATAAAAAACACCCGAACAAGACAAAACTCATAAAAGGAAATACATAAGATGATTCCACAATCTGATACGAGGGCAAGGCTGACAAAGAAACTCGGGGAAAAAGATATATAGTAGATTGACCGACCTAATCTCGGCTCATCAGATGAGGAGAGTTTATAAACCCGCGTCGCGCTGCCACCAGGGTAAAGGTCAAAGTCTAAGTCGCACGTGCCCCTGCACATGGTAAGCTCCACCCGACCTGATATTTATAGGCAGGACAATGTTGGGGGTTGAGGTTTGAAAAGTTTGCGCCAATTTTGGGGTCTCCACTGATTTCGTTGCCACTAATTATTTTCCCATGGAAAACTCAACACGGCTAGCCAACCAATTTGTGTAAATCTCACAGAACTAGAGAAAATGGACGGGTAGGATGCAACCCGGGGCGGATTGGGAACGTGGACTCAACTCCTAATTCAATGCGATACGTAGTGATGGAGGGATGGATTGCACGTAGTTATGGAGGGAGGGGTCACGGCCTCACGGGGTGTTTCCTTCCTTTTCTAAAGGAAAATCAGTTACTCAGCTCTAAAATTGTGAGATTGGTTTCCTTAGTTATTGGCAATATCCGCAACTAATGCAAAGCTATTGCGAAATGGCCAGAGTACACCTACCTTTTCTTTATGGGGATGTATGTTGTTGTTTGTTTCTGGTCCATCCCATACACGAATCCATCTTTTTTGCATCCCGCAAAAACAAGATAAATGCCTACCAGTCACTCGAATAGGCAAACCCCGGGCAAATAGGAAATGGAATAAATTCCATGGGTATTGCCGTAGCATCTGTGGATGTCAGTCCCAAGCATAAGTTGGCGTGTGTACTATTTACGCGCGCCGTTCTTCTCACACAGTTTTTTAAGATGGTTCCTCCGCTAGTAGTTCTTTGAGGTTGCAAGGTCGGGATTACTCATACCTTGAGGAAGGAAAGATATAGCAGGAGCGGATACACTGGATGCTGCAGATGACAAGTATGCTATTTAACAGAAATCAATGTCTGCACGCTGTAAAGCTGAAATGGCGGATTAACCCATCCGATATCACCAAGCCAAAGTCTAAAGCCCATTAGTAACGGCAGAGCCGTCATACTTCATATAGACAGAGCGAGGAAATCGCAGATTTTAAGCGAATTCGTTCAAGACTAACTCAACTTTAACAGTACTATCTTCAAATACAGGGTCAGGTATTTTGGAAATTGCAGGTTTAAGACATACTCACTTCGTTCCAAAAATACTTGACTTAGCTTTATCCAAATATATATATATATATATATATATATTAGATGTATCTACACACTAAAAAAAATTAGGTACATCCATATTTAGACAAATACATGTCAAATATTTTGAAACGGAAGGAGTACATTGGACATCGAGAGGGCTCGCCCACGGAATGGAGCAAGGGATCACGGGTGGTTTCCTTCCTTTTCTGAAGGAAAATCAGTTACTCAGTTCCCCTAAAATTGTGAGATTCGTTTCCTTAGTTATGGCAAAATCATTGCGCATTGGACAGAGTCCACCTTCCTTTCTTTTCTGGGGCTGTATGTTAGTTCTTTGCTTCTGGTCCATCCCATGCACGAATCATTTTTTTTTTATTTCACACCTCAAACACAAGGTAAATGCCTACAAAGATGACCAAGGCCATCACGACCAGTCAATCGAATAGGCAACCCGGGGCAGCATTTGAGACGCACATTAGACATCGACTATCGTCCTAATCAACTATCAGGTTAATTTCCAAAACAAAACAAAACAAAAATCAGAATGGCCTTTCCCCGTTTTCAGAGTAGCACAAGTACATAAAAAGGCAGAGCTCTAGTAGCTACAGGATTCACCACATAAGTTCAATCAAAACTGATAGACACAAATTGTTAGGATACAGCAAACGGAGCTTGGCTCTGATGGTTGGGTTCCCTGTGGTGGAACCAGCCCACCCAGGTTCAAGTCCTAGACTTGGCATGGGCGTTTGCATTTACCTGGATTTATTTCAGGTTTATCCGGCGCTATTCTTTCAGTGGTACGTGGCGTGCCCGTCAACAGCGAGGCGCCTGTGGTGACTTCGTCAACCTCAAGATTTGCCGGCTCAGTCCTTCAGAGGTGCTCATAGGGGTAGGGTGTGCGTGTGTGCGTTCATAGGGGTGAGTGTACGTGCGTATTTGTGAGCGTCTGTGTTGTACTGTGTTCTCAAAAAAAAAAAAAAAATTGTTAGGATACAAATGAAACAATTATTACTGCGTGTCATGATCTCGATTATTACAAAATATACATGTCACAGAAATATTTTAAAAGAATTTCCAACTCCACGTGTACATAGATGGGCAGCAGCAACATTGGCTGTTCCATGAACAAGAAACAACATACAAACAGTATAAGAAAACGTGTAACCTCAGCTTCAAGATCACAATAGTGGAAACACTTCTTCATTCCCAGCTTGACCAAGGCTTTGAAGACAGACCAATGTCTCAAACCAACTATATACAACATTACAACATGTTAGCACCTCATCCTCATCACTAATACATCTCCCGCACATTCTCCTCTGCCTCGTCTTCTTCAACTCCAGGCAGACACCGATCTACAAAAAAACACCACTCCTCTAGAACAGGTGCCCTGGTTCCGTCCTTGTTGTATCCGATCACATAAAACAAGAATCCTCAACTCCAGTTCTCGGTCGATTCCATCTCCACCTGAAAGCCACAACCATGGAGGAGGACCATCGATGGACAGAGCCATGTCGAGCTCGCCAGCATGCAGCCAATAGCATGTCATGACCGTAAGCCAGCAATTGGCCTAGCTGACAACCCAAGTTGTCTAAATTGCTGGCACTATCAGCCAAGTGGAAGATACATATACCCAAAATTAGCATGACGTTAAGTTGCATCCCTTTCTCCTCATCTGCAGTGTTGGGTGTAAAAGCTATAGTAGCATGTCACTAATTCAATGATGATCTAACCTACTATTAAGGTGGAGTTCGATGCAAAGCCCAAGATAAATACGGTAGTGAGTAATTAATTTCCAACTCAATATCTTGCTGAATCGAGAATTGGAATCAGCAATTCGGATGAAATATTTATATTACACATGAAAACTGGAATCAGAACGTTCAAGATTTATAGTACAGTGCAAGAGAGAATCACCTTCGAAAATTCAAGAATGCACTAGTAAGGCCGCTGTCCTCCGTGTCCCGTGTTGCATAGAGATGGCCAGCACCCCCTCATTAGCGTGCAACACCGTCCCGACAGCACGCTGTCACTGGCCGGCCCCCTCGCCGTTTTCGCATGTCACTGCCTGCATACAGCGAGACGATTCGAATTAAGAACATATATTTGCCAGTTCATGTACAAAGTATGGCTGGTTCTGAACGTGACAAGGATTAACTGGCTCATTGCAGTGACATCATTACAAATGATGGGAATATACAACAAAACACGGCTCAAAATGTACATGCTAGTTCTGTGGATGAAAGGAACGATAAATAGAGATCTTTCGCGCCACTTTCAAACTAGCTTGGAGTAAAAACTTCAAGCATGGGATGTGCTCAAATTACAGAAAAACACTGAGAATTATTAAATGGTGAAATCTTGTCAAGCACGGTCAAAGTTTTATCACATGATGATTTAGGACGCTAATAAATGGGATATAACTCTTCAAGCATTATCAAATTACGGAAGGGTGCTCATATATGTGATGGAAATTTTCAAGCATGATTAAATCAAAACAGTATGTGTGACAAGTAATTGACTTATAGGAATGACCTAGCAGTATACATCAAAGTAAGCAAGAAGGGCTTCATTTCTAACCAATCTGATTTTTTGCCTAACAAATAATAGGCCTATTGGTGGTGGCTAAGCTCATATGAGCGAGTGACGCAGCATTTTAATATGCGTACTGTTATGGATAGCGGAGTCAGGATCTAGCATGTTCCTATGGGTAGAACAAGTTACTCAAGTTTTATCATATATAAGAAAAGAATTCCAATACGTGCTTGTCTGAACAGCATACATATCTAGCAGTTAATCGTTGTTAGTACAAGCTACCTATGAGGTATAGTAGACAAGAAAATAATTCTGGAATTTCAGAATGTGTAAGATTTGAATCTCAAGAGAGGAGATTACTGCATCAGCAAAACACGTACAACATCTTCTTGCGCTTCCCCTTAACAGTGGAGGGAGCGTCCTCGTCATCAACATTGGGGCCCTCTCTTTCCTCCCTCCACCCCTTCGTCTTCATCCTACAAAGAGGATTATTCACAATTAAATGTAGAGAAAGAATTAGGAGTATACCTCTCCATTCAAGTGGCTGGTACTTTGATACATTATCTTTATCAATAGAAAATATTTAACTGTTTGACCTTTCTGCAAATTTCTGCCACTTCTTACTCTTAGCATTCTAAAATCCAAACAAAATTAAAATTATTCATAAATGTTAGGCAATATATAGAACTAACCATCAAGATTTAACAAAATAACATGTGTGCGCAAAGTAGTACCTTTATTTTTCTTATCAATTCATCTCTTATTATTCCAGTTTGGTCACGATCCAAGACTGCTTCCTAATAGACTCTTAGCTTGTTCCACTTATTTCCTAGTGAATAGTCTTTGTACTTCATTTCAGTAATTCTAACAATTATTTCTGTAAGTCGTCCAATACTGACGCCGGCAATATTATTATACCATTCTCCATGATATCGAATTCTAAGTTTATGAGTTGCACACATCTTTGGCAAAAGTGAATCTCAGCTTCGCCTGTCCATGTCGCCTTCATCCTATTATTACGAATATATAAAGAGACAATTGACAATGATATTAGCATAATAAGTACACACTCACTGAGTAATATTAAGATTGTCTTTCACAAAAAAAAGTAATATTGAGACTGAAGCACGTACCTTACTATAACCAGAAACAAGATGCTTGACGGAATATTTTTTTGGTAACTCTATTTATCATGAAAAACGATCAATAAGATGCAATATATGCAACATCCTAAACATTATATGTATTAGTTTTTCAGTTAATTGGTGTCAAAATGACCGATTGGAAATCCAACTAAAATCAGGCAAATATCGTGTTGGATTTTCGATCGGATATTTTGACAGCAATTATCTAAATAAACTAATACATATAATGATTAGTATGTTGCATATATTGCATCTCTTGATTTTTTTTATGATAAACAGAGTTACCAAAAACAATGCTCTGCCAAGCATCTTGTTTCTGATTATAGTAAGGTACGTGGTTCAATCTCAATATTACTTTTTTTGCAAAATACAATATCAATATTATTCAGAGAATGTGTACAGATTGATTATCCATTTGTAGATTCGTAATAATAGGATGGAGGCGACATGTACAGAGGAAGCTGAGCTTCACTTTTGCCAAAGATTTGTGCAGCTCATAAACTTATAATTTGAAAGAATGGAGAGTGGTATAATAATATTGTCGTCGTCAGTATTGGACGACTTACAGAAAGAATTGTTTAGAATTACTGAAATGAAGTACAAAGATTATTACTAAGAAATAAGTGGTATAAGCTAAGAGTCTATTACGAAGCAGTGTTGAATCGTGATCGTGACTAGACTGGAATAATAAGAGATAAATTGATTAAAAAAGTAAAGTTACTACTTTGCGCACACATGTTATTTTGTTAAATCTTGATGTAGTTCTATATATTGTTTATTATTTGTATACTAATTTTAATTTTGTTTAGATTTCAGAATGCTGAGGGTAAGAAGTGGAAGGATTTTGCAGAAGGTAAAACAGTTAAATATTCTAATGATAATGTATCAAAGTGGCAGCCACTTGAATGGAGAGGTATACTCCTAATTCTTTCTCTCTGCTGAGATAATCTCTTGTGCTATGATTTAATGGTGAATAATCCTCTTTGCAGGATGAAGACAAGGGGGAGGAAGGAGAGGACCTTGATGCTGGTGACGAGGACGCTCCCTCCGGGGAAGCGCGAGAAGATGATTAATTCAGTAGCAAGATAAAAATGGCACCAAGAACCCAATACTAGACAGATGTTGCAAAATTTAGCAATAACATTCAGGGTTTTTAATGGAGTGCAATAATGAAGCATCAATTGGTTTTGTCTCGCCAGAGTACCAGGCTAATCATGCCTCTTACTTGCCGTACTAGCAAACGTGAAAGAATACAGTACTAGCCACACATGCATCCGATGCAATAGCTAGCTATATGGAATAGTAAATCTCGATCTAATGAAATTCCTCCAGTAAATATCAAAGCAATCGAATATCTATTTTACATTATTTGAGACACAGTTACCAAACTCAAAGAGAATGAAATGGAGGTTACATATAGCAGCTAGTTGTTCATAACCTATCTAGAATATAAAGACATGATTATTGATTTATCGGCTCGCCCTTTATAGTTTACACACTATCTCTCATAGTTTGGTTGCGAGTAATATATAACAGAACCTTTCCAAAGGGCTGCAATTTCTACCTATAGCCTACCTGAGCACCTAACTAGATCCTAAGGGAAGTAAGTACTAAAAAAGATATATCAACCGAAAGTTTGATTAACAAATGTCAATTAAAACACCAATAGCTACAAATACTTCTACGGACACACTGGCACAGAATTAAGGTAATCCAAGTGGTGACAGGACATCTAAATTTGGTAAATATACAGCAGTTTATTTAGAAAATAAATAAATGGTACGGGTTGGTAGTTAGTTATAGATCAGCTAGTGAGGCATCAGATGAAGTAATTTATAGGGAGAATGCATAGAACACCTAGTATTAACTAACTTTGCATTGTGCTGCTGCCCATGTGCAGGAGCCCAAACAAGGGGACAGAATCGACACGAACCCCTTCATTACCAAGCAAATCTACAGTATATATGTGTGTCAAGTACTCTATTAATCTACAGGTTCATAGTTATTGAAGAAGTAAGGATAACACACAATGGACTTGTGTTGTATGCAAACACACACAAGGTACCCTGATATATGTAGCAGCATACTACGGTCTGCACTGTCTATGCATATCAGTTAAAGGACAAGTTCAAGGCTTCAAGCATATATATCACAAGAAAGGGCGGCAGTAAATCCATCACCTTTAGACGGCCTTGTGTCATCAGCTAGGCCGGGGAGGGCGCGTGGAGTGGCAGCAGCCCTGGTCGTCGACGCCGGACAAAGTGCGCCTGTTGTACGTGGTCACCACCATCTGCGTCGAAGCCGTTGGGGTGGTAAGCGATGTGCCATCGATGTCCACTGATGGCGAAAGGGCGGGATTCGATCTTATCTCCATTGGGGACGCCCTTGGTGAGGGAGTAGCCATCGATCTTGAGAAGGTGGTGCCCGCTCGATGTAGCAGCTACGATGGCGGAGGCCGACCGTGACGGCTTGCCGGCGGCGGCCGATATGGTGAACCGGCTCGGAAGATAGGGAGATGAAACTTGGCCGCCGTCTCCGGCGCAGATCGGTCGCTGATTCCGGCGGAACTGCTGCCACTATGAGATGATTATGGGGACGGAATGGGTGAAGAAAAACCGACAGGCCGGCCGCCGCCGCCGCCTCGGTCTGGTACTAGGTTTCCTTTTCACCTCCATCAGCGAACCAATACCGAGCTATCGGGGAGGGCATATGGGCCATCTACCTTTCCTCAGCGGTTTTCTGTATAAAGTTTTTTTTCTTTTCTATATGATTTTTGTAATATCTTATGAATATTGTTTTATATAAATATTTTTATTATCTATAGAAACATTTTTTTTGCTATGAACATGTTTATAGATGCGTATGTATACTTATTCATGCATGCATGCATAAAAATTTATTTTCGACATATGTGGACATGTGGCACTCCACCAGATGGCCACAACGCAAACAACAACATATAGATATTCAGAGTTTCGATCTATAAAAAATGTGAGGTGATAGTGTAGATCATGAAGATGGCGATGGTACTGTTGATGGAGATGGTGATGAATATGTATTGTCCTCCCTGTGCCAAGGAGGTGATGAAGTCGACGGAAGTTGTGATTCCCCCTTGGAGGCGACATCGGGATAACATGATCTGCCTCTCCTGAAGAAGGAGAAAACTTCCATGCCCCCCGACACTTACGAGAATTCTTGTAAAGATATGGCGTAGGGTTTTCCGCGAGACGAGGCGTTAGTTAAAAGCAGGTCGTGAGGCGGGCCACGGGGCGGCTAGGACCCACCTCGTCGCGATTGCCTCGAGATGTTCTTAGATGGTTTGAACGACGAACTAGTTGTTCTGTTTCACTTGAAGGAGTTGAATCTGAGGCAAATGAAATGGTTAGAGCTCATAAAGGATTATGGCATGAATTTGCAATACTACCCAGAAAATGTTGTGGCTTAGAGCATCTCATTTGGCACCCCAAAAGCCCCCCACCCCCCCCCCCCCCCCCCCCCCCAACCCCCTCCCGCAGGTCCAATGGGGGTCCGGACAAAAAAAAAACGTTCCTAGTGGCGGGCACCCCCATCGGTCTCAGCGGCCCGAAAATGTGTCTGACACCCCGAGGCCCCCACAACTTTGAGGGGTTGTTCGGGGCACCAGTCAAAGCCCGGACACACCCTCCGACATATGGTCCTGCATCTCATAGACACGGAGTGGCACCATGATTAATGGCCCCACGGGAGGATAGTCCGTGAGTAATGGTGCCCACTTCGCTGGGCGGTTCCCCATGCCTCAAACTAGGGTTAGATTATGTTAGTGGTGCCAGCGACGCCATTTTATATTTAAATTTCATTCAAAATATTGTAAAATATCAAAAAAGTATGAAATTTAAATTTCATTTTGGGAGCTGCAAGGTTTATGTGAATAAACTTGCAACAGGAGAAGCGTCCGCCAATTCCAGAAGGCATGCATATGCGACTGTTATAATTGTAGAAGAAGAACTGATACGTCCATACATATACATGGCCATGGCCCCGTTGCAAGCAAGGGAGCTCGGCCACCGTGGCACGCTATGCAACGTTGTTGTCCGCTTGGTGTCCTTAGCTTTGATTTTCTTTAGTGTCCACATCGCTTAGCGTCATCCTCTCGTTGGGATAGTCGCCGGAGGAGGGACCTAGTTCAAACAACGATGCAAGAAGGAAATTGAGAAGCATGTACTAGTACGCCTTTTCAGCTCGCTCCATATGTTTTAATGGCCAGTGGACCGCTTTTTAAATGAATAATAAAAATCTGGTTTACACTGAAATTTACCAGGGTGGGAGATGAGAGGGTGTCGATCCGAGTGAAAAATCGAACGCCCAATCGAAAACATAACTTCTAACCATGGAAGTTCGCGAAGATCGTGGGCTACAGTTGCCATAGACCACGCTTTTGGAAATTCGTGATCGTTACTTCCATTGACCATGAAATAAAAATCCGCGGAATTTCGTGGCCGATAACCACTATACACCACGATCGCCGCGGAAAATCGTGGTCTATGGAAGGATTTCTTCTAGTGCAAAAAACATCCACAGCGGCACGTCCATCGGTCTCGGTCGCCCTGAAATGAGTCTGGCACCCCGAAGCCACCCTCAACTTTGAGGGGCTGCTCGGGGCACAGGTCAAAACCCGGACACACCTTCCGACATATGGGCATGCATGTCATAGACACGGAGCGGCACCGCGATTAATGGCGACACGCAGGAGGCTGGTCCGCAAGTAATGGCGGTCACTTCACCGGGCAGTTCCTCGTGGGATTAGAGGTCAGTGGCGCCCGCGACGCCATTTATAATTAAATTTCATTCAAAATATCGTAAAATTTCAACAAATTTGAAAAAAAAATAAACCTTCTGAATTACATTTGCTGCCATATTTTTTTTTCTTTTGGGGGTTGAATCAAAATTACGAGGGTGTCGGTGGGAATACTCTTATGCATTAAGCTGCAAGGTTTATGTGAATGGACTTACAACAGAAGAATGGTGTGCTTTAATTGGAACCTAACCTATCCAAATTATATCACTATCCATTGAAGCGTCCGCCAATTCCAGAAGGCATACGGCTGTTGAAATTGCAGAAGAAGAACTGATACATACATGGCCGTGGCACCGTGGCAAGCAACAAGGAAGATCGATCACCGTGCCACGATCAGAAATTTAACACAATCAACGAGGAGTACTTATGCACGTCCAAAGAGCTATACAGGTCAAATGTATAACACAACCCATGCAGCCAACTTCAGTACGTGGCTGCTATAAGTGTGGAATAAGAACAGCTACATCCATACGTAGTTATAATATGTAGTTATAATACTGTAGCAAGCAACAGGGGAACTCCATCTCACTGTGTTATGTTATGGGATGCCGTTGTTGTCCGTTTTGCGTACTCGGCTTGGATTTTCTTCAGCATCTTGACTACATCGTGCATCGACATCCTCTCGTTGGGAGAGTCGCTGGAGCAGAGCAAACCCAGCTCGAATACCGATAAGAGAAAGTCATCGTCCCTAGAATGAGAAGAGCCATGTAATAGCCTGCCATCGATGACTTGGAGAAGCTCTGCAGGAAAGGACTGCTGAACCCATTGCCTGAGGGTAACTTGTGCGCCAAACATAGAGTCGGTGGGTCTCCTTCCTGTGAAAACTTCAAGAAGCATGATTCCAAAGCTAAACACATCGCTTTTCCTCGATGCTTTTCCTAGCGACCCATACTCTGTTAAAGAAGATTATTAATAGATAGTAAGTGTAGTTGATCAACCATGTTTTTTTAGAGGAGACATAATGGTTGGTGCGGGAAAATAACAATAGCTAGCCATTTAAGTACCTGGTGCCATGTAGCCAATGGTTCCGGGCATACTCTCACTTATCATGGAGTTGTCATCGAAAAGCAACCTTGCAATTCCAAAGTCTGCCACATGTGCTGTCATCTGCTCGTCAAACAAAACGTTGCTAGGCTTCAAGTCACAGTGTAAGATCAGCTCGTAGTGCTCATGGTGCAGATAATCCATTGCCATTGACACATCAAGCATGATGACCAATCTTTCAATGAATCCGGGCACTCTACGCTCAGAGAGCCATGTAGGAGCGTCTCTAAGCTTCCATTTGGCATGTATGGAAGTACTAGTGCTCTGAAGTCAAGGTTGGAACATGTGTTGTGTATCCTTATCAGGTTGCGATGTCGCGTCATGCGAAGCACTCGACACTCAATGTCAAAACTTTGGATGGCTTTCTCAAGTTGCATGTCAAGAACTTTTATCGCAACCACCAAACCACTGTTTAGTTGGCCCTTAAAGACTTTCCCAAAGCTTCCTGATCCCAAAACGTTATCTTCACTGAAGTTATTTGTGGCGTGGGTGAGCTCAAGATAGGAGACAATCTCATGGCCTATAATATCGGTTGTGTCAAAGGAAGCTTTGTCACTCCCTTGAGAAGTTTCTTTCGAAACCATAGGTATATGCAAATGACAATGGCACTCGCAGCTATTGTGAGTGTTGGGATTATAAATCGAAGCAAGTGTTTAGTACTTAAGTGAGACCGTTCAAGGCATGGAAAAAATCCTAGGCGTGGAGCACCGCATAGCCCAGCATTCCCAATCAAACATTGCATCGAAAGGTTTGAGAAAAAACCTCCCTCGGGAATTGGGCCTTCTAGACTATTGAATGAGAGGTTCAAGGTAGTCAAGTAAGTAAAGTTTACAAGGAACATGGGTATATTGCCCGAAAGTTTGTTAAACGAGAGGTCTAATGAAATTAAGTCTTTTAGTTTCTCGAATTGTACTGGGATAGAGCCTTTAAATGAATTATGCGAAAGATTTAGGTAGCTTAGCATATTAAGTTGTCCAAATGTTTCTGGGATGCTTCCTGTCAATAGGTTGGAAGAAAGGTCAATTTGATATATTTGTCCTAGATTAGAAACATCAGCCGGTATTACACCCACAAAAGCATTATGAGAGAGATATAGTTGAATAAGTTTATCTAGGTGGAAAAGACTTGCCGGTATTGCCAAACTTAACTGGTTATGGGACAAATCGATGAATTCGAGGGAACTAAGATTGCCAAAGTTGTTGGGTATAGAGCCTGATAACTTATTTGATTGAATAAACAATTCTTGTAAACTACCGAGCTTGCCCATTTGTGTTGGTATATGGCCTGACATGTCATTGCCAGATAGATCAAGCCACACGAGATTTTTCAACATACCTATAGATTCTGAGATTGGCTCGGTAAATAGGTTGTTAGGAAGATTTATACGTTCAAGGTTGCTTATGTTTGAAATTTCTACTGGAAGGCCACCTATTAGCTTGTTGTAACCTACGGATAAATCGAGTAGTTCTGAAGTAAGATTTCCTATACTGCTCGGAAGGAGGCCTGTGAAAAAGTTTTCTTCTAAAAGAAGTTGTTGGAGTTGTCTGCACTTCGAAAGGTCTGACAAGAAGTCTAAATTTCCCACTAAATTATTATGTGAAAAAGAAAGCTTGTATAGAGCTTTGTTTTCTCCGAGTGTTCTTGGTACTTTGCCGGACAATTGGTTGTCTGCCAAACCTAGGAGAGACTATTTCGATACATTGCCGAGGGAAACTGGAATTTCCCCTGTCAATTGATTGGTCTCAAGATTCAAATATGAGAGTTCTTTCATAAGACCTAATTCTGGTGGAATCCCCTGTTAGATTGGATTGTGCGAATTCTAGTGCAGTGAGTTTTGTGAGATTGCTAAGGGCCGCTGGGATCGAGCCACTAAGGTGATTAAAACCCAGTATAAGCCATTCAAGATGTGAAAAGTTGGTTAGCCATGTTGGCATAACATCAACAAAAGAATTTAAACCCAAATCAAGTTTTTGTAGGTATTGGCACGTTGCAAGACCTGATGGAAACCGACCGGCAAAATTATTACCACCAGAAAAATATTTGTAAGTTTGGGAGGTTGAAACTTTGATTGCTTGGGAAAATTCCTGTTAGGTTATAGTTCAGTGCGAGTACTATGGTTCGAAGGCTAGACATATTGTATATGCCTTGTGGTACAACGCCGGAAAGTTGATTAACTTCTAGGTTCAACTGGTCAAGCATGGATAGGGATGCAACAGCGTGTGGTATAGATCCTAACAAGGTGTTATTACCAAAATTGATGGATATCAAGGAAGGAGTGTTGTTGAACAAATTCGGTGGTATCTGGCCACCCAATTCATTTCCGGAAAGACTAATCTCCCTAAGGTTGTGCATATGCATCAGAATCTCAGGAGGGATTTGGCCTGACAATTGGTTCAAAGCAAGATGCACTATGCAGAGACTCGAGTCTCGTGAGGTTTCCTAGGGCAGAAGGTATGACATTTGAAAAGCTATTTCCGCTTACACTACTAGGAAACAGGCCATTAGTGGCGCACCAAAAATGCTTTCTGTGGCGCATGGAGGATGCGCCACAGTTAGCTCGCCACTAAAATGTGTTTTCTGTGGCGCATACCTGGGTGCGCCACAGAAAGCCCAGGTTTCTGTGGCGCACCGCACAGGGTGCGCCACAGAACTATTTCAGTGGCGCATTCCCCTGGCGTGCGCCACAGAAATGCATGCGCCACAGAAAAAACAACACATGCGGCACAGAATAATTTACAGGTATTCTGGAATTGCTGCTGCCTGCTGTATAAATACAGGTATATTACAGGAAATACAGGTATATATACAGGATTTATACAGATATAATAGAAACAATAATATATTTGACACGGTATATGAAAACAGACACATTACTATGTCATCACATTACTTGGAGCCCGAGATACGTAAATATAGTGACAAGTGCCGAATATTTACACAAGTTATGATACAAAAGTTCATCGATCATGTCACACGTTACAAATGAAGTTCACCGCCTAAACTAGGATCAAATAGAGTACATCGGCGATGATGGTGAGCAATAGCGGGACCACGATCATGGAGCCTTCTTCTTGAGCGGCGCCGGGAACGGTTTACACATCTCCTTCGTCGTCCACGTCCTGGTGTCCTGCTGAGCCTCTAGGTGTTCTTCGATGTCCCTCTGGCACAACCCTGGAGATGGATTGGGATATATATTGGTTAGTAATATAAATAGAGTATGATTTATTCATCGAAGTGGATAAGGTCTATAAAAAGAAAATAAAGAAGCACTTGTTGCGAGTGAGGCAAGTCTTTCTTTTATAATACATCGTCCTACCTCTGGCGTTGTGGAAGGACCCCGGATTTGTGCTGACATCTTCGACGATGATTTGCGATAGCTCCATCTGGATGCGATGGAAGTCTTCTCTAAGCTCATCATCGGTGATAGCCCTCGCAGATTTGGTCCATTCTAAGAGACTAGATGGCATCCTCGTTTTTTCTGCATCCCGGACCAACCCTTTAATGTGATGGAGGACGTAGAAGGCCTCCTTCACGCTGCCAGGCTGCTGCTTGATGCACTGGAACTCGGTCCCATGCCTGAACCGGTGTTTCTTGTCACTTGTGAAATATTCCCCCTTCTTTTCGAAGGGGCCTCCCTTTTGGGCGTAGCCCTCGAGAGCCTCATCTAGAACACCCTTTATTCTGGTGTAGTCTTTCTTCCTATCCAAACTCCCCGAGTCGAAATAAGTGGCAATGGACCACTCGGGCTTAGGACAATGAGTATGCAATACTTGTCCCTGGTCAACACACAATTGAAACGGAATGTTGGAAAGGATCAGCAATGGAAGAAATCGATAAGAAAGCATAAGATACGATGGCGGCGAGCGGATGTGTACTTACTCGGGAAAGAAAGGCAGAAGAAGGGTGTTCTTCCTCTTGTTGGTCAGCATGAACCTCTGGAGGTACTCCTTCGCCATGGTCCGTGTGCTTGATCCTTCCACCAGCTGGTTGTCACGCATGTAGTAGGGATCCAGTACCGCGACGTACGAGGTATTATCTCTCCTGATCTTCATCGCCATATTGAGCGCGTATAGGCGGACCATGTTATAGTCCAGCCGTCTAGAGTGAAACAGGTTGAAGACGTCCTCGAAAGCTATGAAGAACAGATCCGCCGGGGCTTCATGGACGAAGTCCAAGTCCTTTGGCACCTGGGCCGTGAACACCGGGTAACTTGGATTCGCGTCTAAGAAGGATGCCCTCTAGCATCAAGATACTTTCATGCAAAGTGTGCATGGGTCCTTTTGCGAGGCGGAGCAGCTCCGGAGGCAGTATCGGTTTACCAGCTTCATGAAGTCGGGTCAAGCCATCCGCACGGGGTGGTACCATGTCTTCATGAACCCGGATAGTCTTAGGAGCTGGCTGGCTCGCAGAGGCGCCTGGCTTACTTCTCTTCCTGTGCTGCTCTTCTTCTTCATCTCTGGGGATTGCACTCCCTCCTTAACGGACTTATAGATTGTGCCAGGGCTGAAAACGTTAGCCGGTTGGGACTGAATTCCGGCCTCCGGAGGCGTGTCTTGTTGAGATAAACCCTGGAAGTTCAGGCGCTGCGTGCATGTAGTGGGACGAGCAGGTAGAGTGGCGAGCGGGAAGGGTTCTCATCCATATGTATATCCGGCATGAACAAATCTTGGGTGGCGCCAGTGTTGATGAAGCCATCGACGTCGACATTATCGTCATCATCGTCGTTGCACCAATTTGAGGTGCAACGGCTTTGTCTTTGGACGGTTGCGGTTCAGACGTCCCCAACAGTTGTTTGTGTCGGTTGGTGGCGGCGACGATTGGCGGCTCCTTACGGGTGGTGGCGACGACCGGCGTTTCCTTCTGGGTGGTGGCGACGGCTGCTTCTGGCGCTGATTCCTTCACAACAAGTTTTCGTGGCGGCCTCGTCGAGGGCCGAACGATCGGGGGCCGGCGCTTCGAGGTGGCGCCGGTGGTGCGCTTGACCCCCCAAGACGAATCTGGGTCTTCGGCCATTCGAGGACCCACTTGGGGCATTCTCCAAGGACCAAGTGTTCATCGGCTCCCGGAGGTTGCATGGGGGGGTCGATGTGACGAAACTCGGGCACTACCGCAGTCAACCTGACCTTCATCACGGCATCGCTCATTCTGACGTTGTGCATATCCCGGGTCAAAGGTTGTATGAGAGTGCCCTCTGCGACTTCCTTCAACTCGCTGCCGGCCCCCACCGTATGCAGGAGTATGGAAGGCATGTCCTGGGAGTCAACACATGTTGGGCATCATGAGACATGGCAGAACCTTGTACTAAAACATGTCTAGATGCATGCATGTAGAAACTAGCTATAAAGTTTTATATTTTGATACGGAGGGAGTACATTTTTACAGTCATCAAAGGCGCATAGCTATAGAAGATGCTGCGGACTAACTAATTAGCTACCTTGGTGATGGCGTCGAGCTCGGCAATTGTCGAGACAAGGGCACCGGTGCCGGCGGCCGGCCTATCATTCTCTGGCCGCTCGTGTGCATTCACCGCCGCCACCGGCAGCGCCTCAGTATCTTCCTCGGTAGGGGCGCCGGTGGGACCAAATGGAGCGGCTGCTGCGCCGCGGTGTTGGGCGGCGGGGTCACCAGGTCCGGCGACACGTTATGGCTGGAGGTGCTGCCGGCGAAGCTGGGCACGTGTATCGGCCCCTGTTGACCTGCCGCGTTCCAGGCAGCTAACCCCTCCATCAACCCAGTGGGTAACATCGCCCGGAGCTTCTCCTCCACTAACTGGTCCACCTTGGCGGAGTCCACTTTCTCCTGCTGTAGTGACTCCACCTTCTTCTTTAGCTCCACCACCTCTTTATCATTACTCGACTTCCTCCTCTCCTTTCTCTCTTGGTGTCCGTGCTGTAGTACTGGAGGAACTTCATGCTCGTACCAAAGCCGGACACACGGCCAGCTGACGTCGGCGGCGCCGACTTGTCCCTTTCCTTGTAAACGTTCATCGCCCTGTTGAAGGTTGTGTCCCACGGCTCCGTCGACTCCTGGGACGACGGGCCGGCCTCATCATCAGCCTTCAACTCTTTATCCTGTGCAGACAAAGGAAATTTAGGTGAACCCATGTAGAAATATATGGCTTCGTTATCTAATTAGATCAACGCAATGGACTTTGAGATATCCGCGGAAATTTAATTCCTTACCAGCAATTTCTCGAATTCCCTCACATCTGCATCGTCGGTGACGAATTCCCCGTCCCCTCCTTCAGATAGTAGCAGGACCGGACAAAGTTCCTAACCTGCTCGTCCGTGAATTTGTGCCAGGGGTTCTCTTTCCCATCTGTCGTGGGGCTACCCTTCGACTACCCCACGGTGAAGATACCTGGTGCACGCCAAGACTAGGACCCGACATGCGGCCTATTAGAAGATGACAACAAAGGCCCACCTGGCGGCCCAATGAAGCCCAACAAGCTACAACTTGGAGTACAAGACAAGAAACTCATGTAAACCCTACCTGGCTCACTTTATAAAGCCAGGCAGGGGCACCCATTAGACGGATCGACACAGATAGGCATAGCCCTAGCGAGACCACGTCTCACATCATCGCCCTTGCGGCCACCATGTAACATCATTATACATCTATACAGATCAGACAAGCAGGATGTAGGTCTTTACCTCACCATGAGGGGCCGAACCTGGGTAAATCCTTACTTGTCAGCCGACGGAACTACCAGCGCGCACCTCTCTCTTCCTCTCAATCAACCCGGGTACTGACCCAGGGATTTGCCGAGGTGATCCCTCGTCAATTGGCGCCGTCTGTGGAAAGAACGCGCGCTGGATCCACGGTTTCGGCGGCTCCAATCTTCTTCAGCAACAGCGGCCAGATCGCATCTGGTTCACCGCGATCCATCTTCATCGACAAACAACCGCAGCGCTCCGCCGGTGCGATAAAAGCTGGCGGGTGTGTTCCGTGCACACAGCTCCTGAGATCCAATCTGGCTGCGGTGCTCGCTCGTGCGCTCGCGCGTGGCGAAGTTTCGTCCCTCGGCCACGTACGATCCAATCTCGTCGACTAAGCCACGGCCGCTACTACCTTCTATGCGCGGGGATCGAGGCATGTCTTCTGCCGTCCATCCGCTGGCGGTGGTGCCGCGAAAGCCCGGCGAAAACTTCCTGTCCTGGCTGCACGCATGCAGGCAGCCGACGAGAGATCACATGCAACGCATGTTCATGGGCATGCATGGATCATTAGATCGATCCTTGTCTTATTCGTTTAATCATATATTCATTATTTCCTCCTAATAGCTTTGATCTCTTAAATATGATGTGCATGTACACGGGGAACCGAGTCCCAAGGATCGATCACAGGATGCAGCTACGCATACATGGACATGCACGAGGCAGCGACGGCAGTCCGATCTGATCATCCGTACCATGATCGAGGTAGAGCTTGTCACCGCGCCGGAGAATCATCGCGGTCAGCGTCTCGCCGGTCACCGACACGAAGCGCACGCCGCCGTCCGCGTTCGCCGTCCGGTTAGTCAGCTAATTCATTGAGGCCACCCTCTCCAAGTTCAGCTGCAACAACGCACAATCTTCATCGACAACGACGGATAGATCCCATCTGGCCGGCTCATCTACTTCGGTGGCGTTCAACTTCGCCAACAACGGCGGCGGCGGCTCCGTGGGGCGTCGACTTCGGCACTAATCAGCATCCGCGGAACGACGCATTGGCTTCGACTGCGTGTACTCGTCAGACCGGCGACTCGAGCTGGCTACCTGCATGGATTATGCGGCCAGAGTGCTAATCACATGTTACGGATCGATCGCGGGAAGAAGCCTACGGCCGCATGCACGATCAGATTTACTGCACCCTACTACTGATCGTCCTCTCTCTTTCTTACATCGCAAGTATGTTTAATTAGATCTGTTCTAATCCACCGATCAATCTATCTTTATGATCATCAGGGACATGGTAAAAGGGCAACCTCCGTATCACATACGCGGAACGCTTCGGCCGGCGTCGCGGACAAATCCGACCCCAGCAACCGTCGACTTCGTCCACAGCGTCGACTCCGTCCGTCCCTGCATATGCACCCGGCGCATACACATGCCCACAGCCCACGTGCATACACCTTCGTCTCGCCCGCGCTAGGAGCAGCGTCAACCACAACTCGACAGAGTCCCAGCATTCATGGCTCCACAGCCTCTACGACGACTCGCTGTAGTCGGCGTCCGCAACTCGCCAACAACGACATCAACTTTGTTGCGGCACACGACAAGGAGACTTACGTGCCTTCTTCAATTCAGCATCGTCGACTCCGCCTTCGTCGACTCCGCCGCCTCCAACACTTGGGGGCTGGCGGCCACGCCTTCGTCGGCTCCGTCTCCGACACTCGGGGGCCGGCAGCCTCGCCTTCGTCGACTTTGCCTTCGTCGACTCCGCCTCCAATACTCGGGGGCTGGCGGCCAAGCCTTCGTCGGCTCCGTCTCCGATACTCGGGGGCTGGCGGCCACGCCTTCGTTGGCTCCGTCTCCGACACTCGGGGGCTGGCGGCCTCGCCTTCGTCGACTTTGCCTTCGTCGACTCCGCCTCCAACACTCGGGGGCTGGCGGCCTCGCCTTCGTCGACTTTGCCTTCGTCGACTCCGCCTACAACACTTGGGGGACGGCGGCCACGCCTTCGTCGGCTCCGTCTCCGACACTCGGGGGCTGGCGGCCTCGTCTTCGTCGACTCCGCCTCCAACACTTGGGGGCTGGCGGCCACGCCTTCGTCGGCTCCGCCTCCGACACTTGGGGGCTGGCGGCCACGCCTTCGTCGGCTCCGTCTCCGACACTCGGGGGCTGGCGGCCTCGCCTTCGTCGACTTTGCCTTCGTCGACTCCGTCTCCGACACTCGGGGGCTGGCGCTTCGCCTTCATCACTTCCGCCGCGTTGACTCCGGTCCGCCGCGTCGACTCCGGTCCACCGCGTCGACTACTTCCGCCGCGTCGACTACCTCCGCGCGTTGACTCCGTTCCGCCGCGTCGACTACTTCCGCCGCGTCGACTACCTCCGCCGCGTCGACTCTGGTCCGCCGCGTCGACTACCTCCGCGCGTTGACTCCGGCCGCCGCGACGACTACTTCCACCGCGTTGACTCTGGTCCGCCGCGTCGACTCCAGTCCGCCACACTTACTCCTTCTGCCGTGTCGACTCTGGTCCGCCGCATTGAAGCAAAATCGCCTTGGCCGCACCCGATGCTCTCCCTGGTGCTGCGCCACATAGGCCACAACAAAATTTCCTTGGCCACACCCGATGCTCTCCCGGGTGTTGCGCCGCACAGGCCACAACAAACTCGACTTGGCCGTACCCGATGCTCTCCCGGGTGCTGCGCCACACAGGCCACAACAAAATTGCCTTGGCCGCACCCGATGCTCTCCCGGGTGTTGCGCCGCACAGGCCACAACAAACTCGCCTTGGCCGTACCCGATGCTCTCCTGGGTGTTGCGCCGTACAGGCCACAACAAACTTGCCTTGGCCGTGCCCGATGCTCTCCCGGGTGTTGCGCCGCACAGGCCACAACAAACTCGCCTTGGCCGTACCCGATGCTCTCCCGGGTGTTGCGCCGCACAGGCCACAACAAACTCGCCTTGGCCGTACCCGATGCTCTCCCGGGTGCTGCGCCACACAGGCCACAACAAAATTGCCTTGGCCGCACCCGATGCTCTCCCGGGTGTTGCGCCGCACAGGCCACAACATACTCGCCTTGGCCGTACCCGATGATCTCCCGGGTGCTGCGCCGCACAGGCCATAACAAATTCGTCTTGGCAATTCACAGTCATCGACAAAACAAATCATTCGGTAGGCCAACAGGCTGAACGAGCATTCGAACAACTTTCGAGTGCCCATAGAGAAGTAAGCCACCAGGCTGATTAAAAATACACAGTAAGCCACCAGGCTGAATAAAAATACACGGTAAGCCAACAGGCTGAACGAGACTCTACTCATTATCGAGTCCCTCATTCACTCCCATCGGGAGTATGGCAATAACCGGCTTTCGACTGAAGGCTAATTAAGATTAACCTCAATTACAAGCAATTCAGCTTAATCTCGGGGGCTAATCCCATCGGGAGCACTGTCGCGCCCCCGATAGCATGAGATCAATATTCAGTCGAAACATTACCGACTAAACCATCCTCTGTAAGCCCTCAACGGCCGGAGTCGAATCATTTTTACTTGTCCCTTTCAGGAACCCGACGGCGTGCCCAGGAGGAAAGAGTCCTTACACGAATCTTCGATTCGACCAAGCACTCGGGGGCTCCTGTCGTGGGGATACCCTTCGACTACCCCACGGTGAAGATACCTGGTGCACGCCAAGACTAGGACCCGACATGCGGCCCATTAGAAGATAACAACAAAGGCCCACCTGGCGGCCCAATGAAGCCAACAAGCTACAACTTGGAGTACAAGACAAGAAACTCATGTAAACCCTACCTGGCTCCCTTTATAAAGCCAGGCAGGGGCACCCCATTAGACGGATCGACACAGATAGGCATAGCCCTAGCGAGACCACGTCTCACATCATCGCCCTTGTGGCCACCATGTAACATCATTATACATCTATACAGATCAGACAAGCAGGATGTAGGTCTTTACCTCACCATGAGGGGCCGAACCTGGGTAAATCCTTACTTGTCAGCCGACGGAACTACCAGCGCGCACCTCTCTCTTCCTCTCAATCAACCCGGGGTACTCGACCCAGGGATTTGCCGAGGTGATCCCTCGTCACCATCTTTGCAACCTCGGCATCCTCCTTGTCTCAAATGGGCTGTTTTCCTCGGTAACCGCCGCTTCCCAAACGGTGGTTACCTAAGTTCAGGTCCCGCATTTGCTTCCCCCAGGCGGTCCTTTTCTTAGCCTCCTCAGTTTCCAAGGACAACTTGAATGCCTCGAACTCTTCTTGGTCGAGCATCGGCTCTTTGACCCTTATCTCCTCCTAGCTCTGACCCTTATCGATCTTCTTCTTCACCCGGGATTTCCAGCTGCTCAAGGTGGTGCTCATCTTCGTGATGGCTAAACTGTCCACCTTTTTGTTGAACGGCTCCGGGAACGTGTATCGTTGGTGAAGCTTCTGGAGGAGGTGTACGACCAAAGCCTCATTGTCCGTGCTTCTGAGGTCCTTCGTGTTGATCGACACTTTTTCACGAAGGATGCACCCTATTTGCATGCTGTACCCTTTGGCAAGATGCTTAGGCTCCACTGGTTGGCCACTTGGCGTGACCTCAGAGAACACGTCCGTGACGTTGGCGAGCGCTTGCGGTGTCCGATCCCTCCTTGGCTTCTTCTGCTTCGGAGCGGTCGGGTTACTGCCACCACCGTCATCCGTGTGGTCGCCGCCATCGGTGGTGGTGTCATCCTCATGGCCGCCACTAGCAGCTCCATCGGTGGCTTCGGCGTCATCCTCTTGATCATCGTCGGCACTGTCGCCACCACTAGCAGCTCTGGCAGCCTCCGCCTCCTCCATCATCTGGGACATCTGCCAGAACGGCTTGTTGGCCTCTCTAGCTTCTTCTTCGACGCTCATGTGCTTAGCAGGGCCAGATCCTGACATGTTTGCACTGCATTAATAAAAAGAGGTAAAGGGTTAGTACAACAAATATAAGAATAAACCCCTTAATTTAGTACTAAGATACCCCGGCCCATGCATTAGTTGCAATACCCCATATGTTCCTTTTTTTAGCAAAGTCATGCCAAAATTCACGAAAAATTTCGGCATGACCTTTGCTAAAAAAGGGACATATGGAGTACCCGAATTTGCCGGAACGGAAGTTAATCGACGTTCCGGCAATCTCAAGGGCCTCTCGGGGTACCGGCAAACATTTCACAAGAAATACACATCTCCGGCCGGCATCTCCACGACACAATGGTCGGAGCACAACCACGACACGATGGTCGTGGACACATATATATTCATCAAATATCATGGCCGGCATAGCTGGCCAGCAACAGCATCACATCAACACCTTTCCGCCGGCATAGCTGGCCGGCAACAGCATCACAAACAACCACGACACGATGGTCGTGGTAGCACAGAACACATGGTCGTCACAGGAGCTCACCGGGGGCGTCTTCTTGCCTAGCCGCACACACAAGCACCTGTACACACACAAGCACCTCTGCACACACAAGCACCCCTGCACACACAAATTCTAGAAATTTCTAGGTTTTCAGTGGTTCTACATTTTCTTATCTATGGCTCATTTTCTAGGCATAGTAGCAACTATGCACCTAGCAGCAACTAGTAGCTCTAGGCATTAACATGGTCGACAAATCGATTGCTGCAAGCACCTAGCAGCAACTAGCAGCAAAAGCAGCAATTAGCTGCAGCAATTAGCACCTAGGCATTATCACAAGCACCTAGTGTGCAGAGAAGAGGCATGGCAGGGGAGGGGAGTGAATCAACCTCGGGGAATCAGGGGAGGGGAGGTGAAGCCGGCGTCGAGGTCCTCCGCGGCGTCGAGGACGGCCGGTCCGAGGGCACGGGCACGGCGAGCCGGGCACGGGCACGGGCGCATCGAGCACGGGCGCGTGGTGGGCGGCGCCGGTGCGGGTGGCGGTGGAGGGGCTCTGGAGGTGCTCTGGCGGGTCGAGCGTGGTGGAGTGTGGCAGACGCGGTGGCGAGTTGGGGCTGCCAGCGGCGAGTTCCTCCACGGTGGAGTTGGGGATGAGACGGTTTTGGGACTTAGGCGAAATTCGAGAGTGAGAGCGCGCGTGTGGTGGAGGGCCCAGATGTAAGTGGGTGGAAAACTTTCTGTGGTGCATCAACCCGGGGATGCGCCACAGAATTGTCAGTTTCTGTGGCGCATGGGCCAGAGAGATGCGCCACAGAATTAAGTCGACTAAGTTTTAAAAAACCTGTTCTGCTATTTTACAACAAAGACAGCAACTTAGCCCGATGGTTTGCTGGGCAAACTTGTACTTGGGACAGCCAGGTTCGAATCCTGGCTGTCCCACATTTTTTTTTCTTTTAAATTTTTTTTGGTTAAATTTAAATAAAGAACACAAACACTTTTTTTTAATTTCTTTTTCTTTAAAATATTTTTGGTTAAATTTGGTTACAAAATACACAATGTCTCATACATATTCAATTCATTTAATACATATATATGCTCTTGCATTGTCTCACACACAATGTCTCATACATATTCATTGTATACATATATATGGTTGCATTGTCTCTCTCACACACACACACAAATTAAATACACCAAAAAAGTCTCTTCTTCGTCTCGGTTCCGAGCTAGTTTCTCTTCTTTCCCTTCTTCGCGGTTGAATACTTTAGGCCGGGCACCTTGAGATTTCTTCGCGTGAATGGACAACCTTTAGTAGGTAGGGAGGTCTTCCTTCTTTGTGTACTAGTAGTAGGCATGTCGAAGTACTTGTCGAATTCCTCCTCGATCTTCGGATCGCTTTCCAAGTCTTCCTCGTTGGCGTCTCCTTCCATTCCGATGATGCTCCTCTTGCCCCTCCTCACGACAACACGGCTAGGCTTTGAGGGTCGGTAATGAAGAAGCATTGCTCAACTTGGCTAGCGAGTACCCATGGCTCATTTTTCCCGGAGGCGTTCTTCGATTTGGCATCGGGTATTACCATGGTGGTGAAATACCGGCCTTCTTTGACGACGTCCTTGGCCCATCTCACACGGAACATTGGCACCGACTCTCCACAGTAGTTGAGCTCCCATATCTCCTCGATCCTTCCGAAGAATCTTTCCTTGACAGTAGCCTCGTCATCGCCGTAGGATAGCATAGTTACTCCTGAGTTTTGAAATTCGCTAATCCTGTCCTTTTCCTCGGTGCTGAATCTGAAACCGCTGATGTCGTATGACTGATAGGTCCTTACGTTCTGCCCGGGGCCCTGTGATAAGGAGAATATGAGTTTTTCATCTTCCGTAGATGGCGTTTTGCTCTTTGATTCAAGAAGTTGCCTTTTCTTGAACCAACGCGTGAAGGTGGAGTTGTGCTCTCTGATTACGTCTCCCTTCTTCCTCTGTCGGCCCAGGTCGATGTAATTCTGCTCGATTAAGATTTTGTGCTCTTCCACCCAAGGTTCGATCAATTGTAAGTGTTGTAGCGCGACCCGGTGAGCCCTGTCGAAGTCGTCTTTTCGACCATGAACACCGACAAAGAGTGAGCGGTAGCCCTCGCGGTGACCATATCCATCGAGCCTGCCGAGGTGCTTCCTGGTGGGCAGACCAACATCCTGGTTCTCGGTGCTTAGATAATTCTGGCAAAAGGAGATGCACTCGTAGGTTAGAAAGCCCTTGGCCATGCTTGCGTCTGGACGGGCCCTGTTGCGAACGTATCCTTTCATGACACCGTTCTGCCTTTCGAACGGCATCATGTAGTGCATGAACGTCGGCCCGAGCTGCCTGATGTCATCAACGACATGGAGAAGGAGATGCACGTAATATCAAAGAATGCGGGGGGAAGTAAATCTCGAGCTCGCATAGTATCAGCACGATCTCTTCCTGTAGCATGTCGAGCTGCTTCACGCCGATCGACTTCCTGTTGATGACGTCGAAAAAGTTGCAAAGGGCAAGCAGCGTATCTCGGACGTGCTCGTCCATTATCCCTCGGATCGCAACGGGAAGTATCTGCGTCTTCAGCACGTGACAATCGTGAGGCTTCATCCCGCTGAATCTCTTCTTCGTTGCGTCCAGATATCTGCTGATCTTCCCCGCGTAACCGTGAGGAAATTTGACTCCTAGGAGGCACCTGTAAAACTGCTCGAGCTCCTCCAGACTCATAGTGAAGCAGGCAGCGGGAAGCACCACCGTGTTCTTTTTTACCCTTTTGCGGTGACCTTGAGTCCCTTCCGTCTGATCATCATCATCATCGTCATCATCACTATGGGGTGCCTGAAGATCTTCCCTGACGCCAAGCCATTTCAGATCGTATCTTGCTCTCGTCCCATCCTTGCCCTTTTCTGGCATGTTGGAAAGAGTGCCAAGCAGACTCTCGGTGACATTCTTCGTGATGTGCATCATATCGAGGCTATGTGGCGTCTTGAGGACCTTCCAGTACTCCAAGTCGTGGAAAACAGACCTCGCTTTCCATACACCCAGCAGCGGATCTACCCTCGGTCGCTTCTTTCCCGGCGCAGGGCACTCCTCCCAATTTTTCAAAAGCTCGTCGATTTCGGTGCCGCTCCTTGGGCGCGGGGCTCTTTTGGGCTCGTGTTCACCATTGAACAGCTCACCGCGTTTCCTCCACGGGTGATCCATGCGAAGCCACCTTCGAGCCCCTGGGTACACGGTTTTCGAAGACCCGAGATCCCTTGGTAGCTGGAGATGCGGGGTCTCATCCATGCACCTGACACATGCGCAGAATCCGTGGCCTACCTGGGCCGATACATATGAGCAACCAGGATAGTCCTGCACCGTCGTGAACAACGCGGCTCTCATGTCGAAATAATCTCATGTCGAAATAATCTCCATTGTATGCATCCCACGTACGGGCTGGCGTCTCCCACAACGTGGCTAACTCCTCTTTCAACAGCGCGAGATACAGATGTATGTCGACACCTGGTTGTTTCGGCCCCTGAATGAGAATACTCATGTGTATGTACCTTTGCTTCGTGCACAGCCACGGGGGAAGGTTGTAAGGCCATACAAACACGGGCCAGGTGCTGTGCGTGCTACTCTGGTTGCCGAACGGATTGAGTCCATCGGTGCTCATACCCAGCCTGACGTTCCTTGCGTCGCCCCCGAAATTTTCGAAGGCGTTGTCCAATGCTTCCCACTGGCTAGCGTCTGACGGGTGTGGCAGGATCCTGCCCTTCTCCGGATCTTCTTCGGGATTCTCCCTTTCCGCGTGCCATTGCATGAGCTTTGCTTCCTTAGGGTCCACGAAGTACCGCTGCAGACGGGGACTGATAGGAAAGTACCATGCCACTTTTCGAGGAACTTTCTTGGTCCCAGTGCTCTTGTACCGTCCTTGGCCGCACACCAGACATGTGGTTATGGAGGCTCTCCCCAAGCCCTCACCAATTATCTATCAAAAAAAGTAGGTTTAACTACAATAAATGGAGAAAAGTATGGCCAAAATGGGATGGGAGAGAGGAGGAGGACGAGTTAGGTGGGGGGAATGAAGGGAGAAGGCACAATGGGGGTGGTAGGTAGGGGATGCTACCTTTATATAGATCTGGAACACATATTCTGTGGCGCATGCATCCCCATGCGCCACAGAATATGTCCTTTCTGTGGCGCATCAGAACAAGTGCGCCACAGAATGTGACATATCTGTGGCGCATCCTGACCCATGCGCCACAGAATGTACATGCACCCAATTATTGGGGGTGGGGCCCACCCTATTTCTGTGGCGCATGGGTCTGGATGCGCCACAGAAATGCATGTTTCTGTGGCGCACCTGGTTTGATGCGCCACAGAAATAGGTGGTGGGCCTCGAATTCAAACGTGGGTGGTGGGGCCCACTCTATTTCTGTGGCGCATGGTACTGCATGCGCCACAGAAATGCCATATTCAGTGGCGCATACATATTTCATGCGCCACAGAAATCTGTGGCGCACCACTAGGGATGCGCCACTGATAAATTTCTATGGCGCACTGCAAAAAGGTGCGCCACAGAAAGGGGATCCACCTATAGCTAGTTTCCTAGTAGTGTTAGGCCGAGATATCTAAGACGGTGTAGCCTACCAAGTTGATATGGGATGGAGCCGGTGAGATTGGCGTAGGTGAAGTTAAGGACGGTGAGGAAAGAGAGGTTACCGATGTGAGGTGCCAGTGGTCCGACGAGAGGCACGTCGGAAAACGATAAAGCGGCGACGCGTTGCCTGCGTCGGCTGCACGAGGCGCCAACCCAGTGGCAGAAAGACGTGCCCGTGGTCCAGTTGTCGGCAAGAACGCCGAGAGGGTCGGTGAGATGGGCCTTGAAAGCTAGGAGAGCGGCGAGGTCGGTGTCGCTGCCATTGGTCGGACTGGGAGAAGAAGCCGAGACGGCAAAAAGTAGGAATAGCAGGAAGATGGGAATGCAGGCAGACATGGATGGGGTGGCCATTGCACGCGTTGGGTTGTGGCTATATCTTTGTGGAGTATAAAGGTAGTGTTGTGTTTGTGTCAAATATTGTGTACGTGTTGGGTTAGGTTTGGACTTGGAGTTGTATTAGGTGTGGATAGGTACGAGTAGTGTTCGAGTCGAACTCTTGTAACCTGGGTCTCCCATATAATGAGGGGAGCACCACACGCGTAACCCATGACGACTTGATAGCAACAGGCACGGGCCAAGATCTACTGGGTCGCGCACCCACACCATCACAGGCCCCACTGCAGACGACCACCAGTCATACCCGACCGGTGCCGAGTTCCACACATCTCTCCAGACCTTGAGCTCCAGTCCGGAGTACATGGAGGTTTGACGCTTGGACGAACTCAAGGTGGCGGACAATATTCGCCAAGGTGGAGTTTGTTGTGTTTGTGTCAAATATTGTGTACGTGTTGGGTTAGGTTTGGACTTGGAGTTGTATTAGGTGTGGATAGGTACGAGTAGTGTTCGAGTCGAACTCTTGTAACCTGGGTCCCCCATATAATGAGGGGAGCACCACGCGTGTAACCCATGACGACTTGATAGTAACAGGCACGCAGGGGGAGCCGGCGGCTTGTGCCGGCGCCTAGGGCGGCCAGGGTTGCGGTATCAATGGGGAGGAGCGCCCGTAGTCATGCCCCGCAGATGTAGGCGATTTCGCCGAACTGCGTTACCAAATCTCGGTGTCGTCATCATGCTACGGATTGCTTCGTGTTCTCGGTGGATCAATTTACGTCTACGACAGTAACAGGTAGAGTAACGGTGAATTTATAGGGGTTTTCTGCAGAATGCTACACTTCTCTGAACCACAAGTGCGTCGAACATTCCATGGGAGTCACCTTTGCCGACGGCCACACGGCGCGGCGAGCATAGAAACAATGTAGTTGTCAAATGCTGACTTTGAGCATAGCTATCGAACCTTGGCTCGAGCGAAGCGGACGAGGACGAAGACCTCTACGCCAGGTCGCTAGCCCTACAACTAGACTTGCTCCCCCCTGCGCCAAGTCCGCGGTACCCTCAAGGGCTGCTCCCCCAGGCTCCAGGGCAAAGTTCTCAAGGGAAGATGCTCGGCGCGACCTGCTCCCCCCTCTGCGCCAAGTTCGTGGCTGACCTGCGCGACTCCGTCGTGCCATGTACCATCCCGGTGTCCACCGCCCGTGATGATTAGCAAAATCCCAGGTCACCTGTGTTGCGGCTGCGATGTGCGTGCTCCGGCCCCGCTCCCTGAACTGCTCTCGACGTGTGTGTTTTTTCATGTTTTTCTCTCTAGATTTCTTTGTTGTGCGTGCGTTTCTCACCGACGGGGTGCCCAGGTGCTGGGCCTTTTATTTTTCCTTTCCATCACGTATTGTAATCTCCATGGTGCCAGTTGGTTAAATGGATAGTCTGTCTGTTAAAAACTTGTCTCTCACGTCCTGGAATGTTTAGGGGCTTGGCGACCCCGATAAGTGCGCCATTGTTAAGAACGCTGCGTCCACTGCCTCCCCCTCCGTCCTCTGTCTCCAAGAAACCAAACTCGCCACCCTCGACACCTTCAAACAGCATACCTTCCTCCCCTCCAGCCTCTCCGGCGTTGCCGTGCGTGACGCCGACGGCAGCCGTGGCGGGCTAGTCACTGCTTGGGACCCCAACCTCCTCGCGCTCTCCTCCTCCATCTCACGCCGTTTTTCCTTAACCACTGTCCTCTCCTCCACCACCACGGACCTCTCCTTCACCGTTTCCAATATTTACGCCCCCGCCGACCACTCTCTCACTGATGCCTTTGCCCTTGACATGGATGAACTCCTCCCTCTCGTTTCCGGCCCCTGGCTGGTCATCGGAGACTTCAACCTCCTCTGCTACCCTCACGAGAAAAACAACAGCAATTTTCACGCCGGTTTGGCGGCCAAGTTTAACGCCATCATCCACCGCCTCGCCCTGCAGGAGCTTCCTCTTCTCGATCGTCGTTTCACCTGGACAAACAGGCAGAACCCTCCCATCCTCGCCCGCCTTGACCGTGCGTTTTTCAACGCCGGTTGGGACGCAAAATTCCCCAACTCCGCACTCACCTCCCTGCCGCGCCCCACATCCGATCACACCCCTCTCCTTGTCACTGCCTCCACCAAAATCCCTTGTGCCACCCGGTTCCACTTTGAGAATTCCTGGCTCCTCGACCCTCTCTTTCTCCAGAATACCCTCCCCGCTTGGCGCCTCCGTTCCCCTCCTCGTGATGCTGCTTGTGACATGGCTGCTAAGATCAAGTCGTTCAGGTTTGCCGCCAAGGTTTGGAAACGCTCTCGCCGGTTTATTCCCCACCTTGATAATGACTGCAAGTTTGTGATTGACCTGCTCGATTTTTTCGAAGAACACCGTGCCCTTTTAGGTCCTGAGGTGCAGCTGCGGGGTTCGGCGCGTGAATCCCTCGCGCTCTCCATCCGCCGGCAGGCCGCACATTGGAAGCAGCGCGGCAAGTTCCGGGCAATCGTTGAGGGGGATGAGAACACTCAGTTCTTCCACGCCATCGCCTCCAACAAGCTGTGCCGGAACCACATCAGGATGCTTGACATCGACGGCCTAGCATTCCCAATTAAAGATTGCAATGTGAGGTTTGAGAAAACACCTCCCTCGGGTACTTGGCCTTCTAGCCTATTGAATGAGAGGTTCAAGGTAGTCAAGTCGGTAAAGTTTGCAAAGAACATGGGAATGGTACCAGATAGTTTATTATACGAAAGGTCTAATGATGTTAGACTCTTTAGTTTTTGGAGAGCGCCTAGAGTTGAGCCTTCGAATGAGTTATGCGATAGATTTAGGTAGGTTAGCATATTTAGTTGTCCAAATGTTTGAGGGATGCTTCCCGTCAACAAGTTGGAAGAAAGGTCCATTTGATATGTTTGTTTTAGACTAGAAACATCGGCTGGTACTTCACCAGAAAAAGAATTATGAGACAGACCTAGTTGAGTAAGTTTATCTAGGTGGAAAAGGCTCGCGGGTATTGCCGAACTTAATTGGTTATTGGACAAGTCGATGCTTTCTAACAAACTAAGATTGCCAAAGCAGTTTGGTATAGATCCTGAGAACTTATTTGAATGGAGAAACAATTGTTGTAGACTACCGAGCAGACCCATTTGTGTTGGTATTTGGCCTAACATGTCATTGTCAGATGAATCAAACCGCATGAGATTTTCCAACATACCAATAGATTCTGGGATTGGCTCGGTGAATAGGTTGTTAGGAAGTTCGATCCATTCAAGGTTGCTTAGGTTTGAAATTGCTGCCGGAATTCCACCTATTAACTTGTTGTTGCCTGCAAAGAATATCGTCAATTGTGAAGTGAGGTTTTCCACTGTGTTAGGAATGATGCCAGTGAAAGAATTACTACCTATTGAAAGCAATTGGAGCTGTTTGCAGTTGAAAAGAGCTGACAAGAAATCTAAATTTCCCACAAAATTATTTTGTGACAAATCAAGCATGTACAAAGCTGTATTATCTCCAAGTGTTGTTGGTACTTTGCCGGACAACTGGTTTTGTTCCAAACCTAGGTAAGTCAATTTCGATAAATTGCTGAGGGAAGATGGAATCTTACCAGTCAATTGATTGAAACCAAGATACAAATATGAGAGTTCATGCAGAAGACCTAATTCTGGTGGAATCTCCCCTGCCAGATTGCCGAATGCGAGTACTAGATTAATAAGTTTTGTGAGATTGCCAAGGGCTGCAGGGATCGAACCAATAAGGTGATTAGAACCCAAGCCAATAGATTCGAGATATGGCAATTTGGCTAACCACGTGGGTACAACATCAACGAAAAATTTTCCACCCAAATCAATTAATTGTAGGTATTGGCATGCTGCAAGACCTGATGGGAACCTACCGGAAAAATTGTTAGTATACAGTGAAATATATTGCAACATTGGGAGGCTGAAACTTTGATTGCTTGGAAAAGTTCGATTGCTTGGAAATGTTCCAGACAGGTTGCCATTCATATCTAGTGAAATCATTTGCAACCTAGACATGTTGTACATGGCTTGCGGCACTAGGCCGGAGAGTTGATTAAACTCTAGGGACAAGAATTCAAGCCTTGATAGAGATGTTATGGCGTGTGGTATAGGACCCGACATGCTGTTATTTGAGAAACGGATTTGTGTCAAGGAAGGAGTGTTGTTGAACATATTCGGTGGTATTTGGCCACTCAATTCATTTTTGAACAAACTAATCTTCCGAAGGTTGTGCATATGCATCAACATCTCAGGATTGATTTCTCCTGACAATTGGTTCAAAGCAAGATATAGAAACTCGAGCCTCGTGAGGTTTCCTAGAGCAGCAGGTATAGAATTTGACAAGCTATTTCCGCTTAGACCGAGATATCTAAGACGGTGTAGCCTACCAAGTTCGGCTGGAATGGAGCCGGTGAGGTTCGTGCGGGTGAGGTTGAGGACGGAGAGGAAAGAGAGGTTACCGACATGAGGTGTCACCGATCCAACGAGAGGCACGTCCGGCAATGATAGAGCGGTAACACGTCGCCTCCGCCGGCTGCACGAGACGCCGACCCAGTGGCAGAAAGAAGTGTCGGTGGTCCAGTTGTTGGCAAGAACGTCGCAAGGGTCTGCGAGCTGGGCTTTGAAAGCAAGCAGCGCTTCGAGGTCGGTGTAGCTACCGTTGGTCGGACTGGGAGAAGAAAACAAGACGGCCGAGAGTAGGATTAGAAGGAAGATGGGAATACGGGCAGACATGGATGGAGGCGCCATTGAGCTGGGCTGTGTCTTTCTGTGCGGGGTGAACAGCGTCTGAATTTATATTGGTTTGCTGCAGATTATCATCCTTTTTTTGCGGGTAATTCAGATTATCGTCCTTCTCCGTTCCACAAGTGCATTCATCATGCCATTTAAGTCATCGCCTTCCCGGCGGCCACATAGCGACGCTGCGTGGAACTATTCAACCTGGAGCGAGCTGATTTTTCTCAAGCCAGTCACACACGTGACCAAGCATGCACCACATGTTCAGGAAGGCAGGAAATATTATTTGCAGGCATACAATGCTTTCAACAAGATACAGGCTATCAGTTTGCCATTAATTTGCTAGGTACAACCAGTGAAGTTGTTCAGACCAAGGGTTATCCAGCTTAACCTCTATACGTTTCTAGGATGTCTAACTGTAAACACTTATAACTAGACCAGACCATACAATTCCTAGCAATAAAATTAGTGTAACAAGGCAAACTAATTATAAACACTTATAACTACATCTAGAATGCAATGCTTAGCAAAAAAATCAGTCTCTCATAGCAAACTAATTATAAACACTTATAACTTGACCTGGCATACAATGCTTAGCAAATTTCTCAGTCCAACAGAGCAGACTAACTGTAAACAATGATAGTAGACCTTCACATTAATCCAGCAGTCCCCAAGAAAGATCATACCAACTTGTTTTTCCTATCCTAATTTCCATATAGAGCAGGAACACGAAAAAAAATATAACTATGAGCTATATTTATCTGCCCCACTGCATAGGTTATGAGTAACCAAACCATTGTTGAAAGACAAAACGCTCGTAGGAAATGAAACTACTAAACCAGAAAAAAAACACGGCTCTATATATCATAGAACTGAGACAACCAACCAAGCTAAACTGAAACCAAAAGATGGCACTCACAAAGGAGTCACGAGGACATGCATGCCAGCCAACACAACACAACCAACCAGATTTCACCAAACGTTTCAACATGAGGCCTCAGTCACTGTTTCAAAGCCAGTGTATATGCTCCTTATAAGCTTGTCCCCGCGGTCCAAGAGCCTCGACACCCGCAGTCTACACAGGCAAATCGGTCAGCTCGATCACAAATTTATTCAAAGAGAAACACAAGCTAAAAAAAAGAATCACAGATGTGCAAAGGAAACTAGTTCACTGTGCACAACACGAACATGCACATGAGCATGCATGATCCCATATAGATATGCAAACATAGGGAAATCGTGTGTTGGAGAGAAATGGGCCTCAAGTCACCAGGGCATCTGGCGGATTCAGACTTGGGAAGGAGAACAAGATAGGCCCTGTTGATGCGGGTGATGTCGATGGTGTGATCATAGAAATCACTAAAGGCCTGAAGGACGTCAGCGCAGATAGAGTCCCAAAACTTCATGCTGAAACTAGGGCCAAAGCTATCAAGTCCTGGGCTTGAGTTTTTGTTCATGGCATAAAGGGCATATTTGATTTCATAAGGGGAGAAATGGGCTGGGAGGCTGGGATGGAGGTCGCTGGAGTGCCAGTAGACATAAAGATACTAAAGTTCCAGGAGCAGGTTTGAGTGGTGCCAAGGAGGTTGCGGTAGAAGTTGTTGAGGATCCGAGAATTGTTTTCATGGTGGGTCAACGAGGCATGTACATTTTTCTTCGAGGAAATCGAGAAGGTTGAGGAGAACACGAGCATCAGTCTCACGTTGGATACAATAGTTAGGATTTTTCGTCCAGTTTTTACAAGCGATACGGCAGACGCATAGACGAGAAACCAGACGAGCGGTTGCGCCATCATGGGAGGAAGGGGTCCACACAGAGCTAATCGCTCTCCAAAAATGTGGAAGAACAAAATTCAGAGCAACCACAACTTCTGTGCGGAAAACATTGTGACAGCGGAAGGGTGCCCCAAATCCGACACTCTAGCCATCAAGATGCAACCAAAAACCTGGTTCCCTCGTGCCACTCCTACTAGGCAGTACCAATAGAAACCTAGCCCCACCACTCGCCACCAAAGATGTCGGACGAAACAAACTATAGGAGAGAGACATTTGATTTTAAATAGGTTAGGGAGGTTAAATAAAATCTCAAAAAAAAGTTGATCACCCTCAAGAATGGGCCTACCCAAGTACTCCCTCCGATCCAATATAAGTGCCGTGAGAAATGAGCTGGTTACGTACAACTTATTAGCACTGGTCGCAACACTATTTTATGATCCGAGGGAGTAGTTTTTTTTGGGACCCCAAGTAGAACATATCGTGCAATGGGCCTGGAGAAGGCGCAAGAGAGCCGCATGGGCTTTCTGGCCTCTCGGTGGTAGGTAGGCCCAGCGAAATGGGCTGGACCTCGAGCCCACATCGTGCGTTCACAACAGCGGCCGCGTCGCCTCCGACATGGGCGCGGTTGGGAGTTAAGCCACCACCTCGCCACCATCCTCCTCCCCGCCCACCGCCAACTCGCCCCCTCTCGCTCTCGCTGCCGGCGATGATACTCCGGCTGCGCGGCGGCCTCCCGCGCCGATCCGCCTCCCTCCTCGCCGCCGTCGCCCGCGATGTGCCTCCCACGCGCCCGCTACCCCCCGCCGTGCTCCCCCTCCTCCGTCGCCTCCACGACGCCGCCGATCACGGCCCGAAACCAGGTACATCCTCGCGACCCCCCCCGTCCTCTCCCTCTGTGAAGTGTCTGTGCTTATCTCGTTCGTAGTTCAGTCCTCTGCCGATCATTCATGGTTTTAATTTCCACCGCCGCTCCCCAACGTTCAGAGTGAACAAATTCCCATCCAATTCCGGGAAACAAATTAATTGATGCGTGTGACTGTGTGTAGTATTTGAGTCTCTGACGCTTGTACATTTTAAGTTTTTTTACCACAATCCTTCTTGATTATATTTGCTGATACTGTTGTGTTCTGTATCTGAAGGTGTTCCTCTGACGCTCTACAGGGACCTGGTAAGCCAGGGGAGGCTCCGGCACGACGAGTACCTGGAGAACGTGACGTCTGAGCTGGACACCCTGCTCCGACGGCTCGAGCGGTACGAGATGGAGATGGAGGACTACCATGTGAGTCGCCCATCGCTTCGTGCTGCTCACCGAGTAGTGCTTTAGTAGGCGCATTGTGTGTTTTCAGAGAGATTGTTTGTTCCCATTTCCTCTGAGTCATTACCTTTGTGCAAAGTGCAGGCAAAGCTGTCTACATGGGACAGTTTCAGGGAGAGGGAGCGGCGGAGGCTCCTGCTGGAGGAAGCCAAGGATAAGCAGCACGATGGGGTGTGGATCGATGAGAAAAGGGGGTTTCTTGATAAGTTGATTTCGCGGTAATACTTTGTCTCTTGCGTGTGGGTTGTGATATCAGGAGTTATGTGCTTTCACTTTGCAGTGGGGCTGTTCGTATAGCTCCAAATCCTCTTCCAATGATTGAAAATTTGCTTACTGATATCTTGCAGTGAGGCATTAGTGCAAATAGATGAATCCTCGTACCCTTGACTACTGACTTCTTTAAAGAACAGTAAAACTTTAAAATGGCGGTTCTGCAATGCATACTCTGTTGCAAACTTTTCCTGTTACTGTTACATATTAGATCAAATCTCTTGTACATGTTCCAAGAATAATGTCACCAGGCAGATCAGCAACCTATAAAGTCTGTTTAAAACTGATGTGTTTCACTGCACTGAATGTCGCTGTTTGACTGATCTTTGCTGACTAAACCAGGAAAAGAAGAGGAAATATAGAAGCTGGAGTTGGAAGATGGGTTTCATATTTGAACCGAGAGAAGAAACTAGATACGTTAGTTGGCCAGAAACCAGTGGCTCCTGTTGCTCCAAAAGGATTGTACCTTTACGGGAATGTTGGTAGTGGTAAGCTAATCAATAACTTCACCTGGCCTCATGCTTAGAGTTAGGGGTTTGTAGTCAGGTTTTTTCCCATATATCTATTAATAGATTAACAGTACTTTGAAAATAAATCATTATCACAAACAGCTTTTGACTATTTTGAATAGAACATCATAAGTGACCCAACGAATTTTTTGTATTACTGCTATATGTAACACAGGGAAGACAATGTTGATGGACATGTTCTATGGGGCCACAGAAGGTGTCATCAAACACAGGAGAAGGTTTCACTTCCATGAGGTAAATCATGTACAGATGACTTGGAAAGCTGACAAAACAGAGTGTATGTGTGGGTTGGCAAGAATCTGTGAAACAACTTGGTGATTATAATGTTTCATTTCGGATCCCGCTGTCTAGGATTTGTGTAAACTTGAATTTCTCTATTTTATGCAGGCTATGCTTGAAATAAATGATCATATGCATGATGTGTGGAAGAGACGTGATGATGACAAGTCTATTGACTCACCTAATTTTAGTTGGATATCAGGCCTCCCTTTCGATTCCAAAATAAAGGAGTGGCTGATCGGGGAAGAAAAATACAAACAAGATAAACATCAAAAGCATATCCTTTTAGCGGTTGCTGATAAGTTCCTTGTCGATAGACAAGCAAATAAATGTGGTGCAAGCATTCTATGCTTGGACGAAATACAGGTACCTGAATTTCACACTTAAAAATGCAATTTTCCCACTTCTTAAAGAAAACTGCCATTTCTTCCGTCGCACTTAGCATCATACTTTTTTTTTTGAAGAACTACTTAGCATCATACTTATCCGATTACTGATGTATTTTAGCAATTGTTGCAATTACATAATAGATAGTTTTGTATGAAGAATTTCTCAAATTTATTTTCCTTTATTTAGGTCACATCTTCAATAGTTCTTACAGTCGAAAGTACATATGTTGGAAAGCATGCTTTATATTCAGGTTTTATAATGAGTGATAGGCAATCTTGCTGATAGTAAATTAGAATGGACAATAGTTCCCAGATGACTTAGCATAATATTCTAACTTCAACTTCTTAGAAAGTTTTCATAAGATATATACATCTTATAAACTTTTACATCCAATTTCAGTATTGTGTTCCAAGCATTTGTAAATAAATAAAAAACTTTGACGAAAACCTATTGCTACTTTACTCTGTCTACCATATTAGCCTGCACTTAGTATAAAATATTTAGTTGCCACTGTAACTTCCGTAAAGTATGTAGCCTCTAGATTTTTATTTTACTAATAAACTCCATATGTGCAGACTATTGATGTATTTGCCGTCGTGGCCCTGTCTGGTATTCTGAACAGACTCTTAAGCACAGGAACTGTACTTGTTGCTACCAGTAATAAGGCACCAGAAGATCTGAATCAGGTATGTACTTTAGTGCTTATAATTTTTGTTTGTGTAATCCAGTAAACAATCTTTTCACCAAAAGAAGAAGGTGGCAGTGAAAGGCATAAACACATTCTAACCTGCTGAAAATATTACTTTGAACTACAGTACCTAAAACTTTTGTTCCCTCAAACAGGGATGACTTTGCACCATTCTAAGACAGGACGTGAAATAAGATAAAATGGTAAAGATTAACCAGGTTGCTATCAGGTTATAAACGAGTAACTATGTGGAAAATATGTAGACGAGTTAAACCAGAGTTCATCTTTATTTTTCCTAAATATGGATATAGAATTGGCTAAAGATAATGTGGTCTTTGAAATTCATTGAAATTTATTTCTGAAACGCATACATGAATTGGTACGTGAATGGAAAAATACGTACCTTAAAGTTAAAATAATTCTATATTTTGTTTTGAACTTTTCACTCTTTTCTGTTTGTTTTGTAGGATGGGATGCAACGAGAAATCTTTCTTGAGTTCTTATCTAAGTTGGACGAGACCTGTAATAAGATTCTTGCTGGAACTGAAACAGATTATCGTCGCCTTATTCCAACAGATGGCTCAACTCAGGTTGGCTTGTAATCTTACTATTTGAGATAGGGAATTCAGGAAATTTGGCCCTAAGACCTGCATATAACTTCTGCTTTACATGTTCTGGAGATAAACACATACTGCATACTTACAGATACAAGGTTAAAAGTAAGTAGTTCCTAAGGTATTGTGATGTATGTGTATGCTTAGATTGTTTAGGAATTCAGTGACTTCAGGTGATTAGATCGCATAATTTGAACATCTTAATTTATTTGACAAAATCATCTAGTGGGCACTCTCTTGAAATCGTCTGCCTTGTCCACAGTATAAATGGACTTGATACCACTGTCATTGTCAGGGCTTTGTCTTATAGCTACTCATGGTAGTTTGCAAACAAGGAAACATTAACTCCCTTTCATACCCTGAGGTTAATAAATTACAGTGCCTGTAAAAAATATTTATGCTTTGGGGATGCTCAACTTTTAGTTATCATGTTGGTATTAAGGCAGACATTCAAGCATATATATCTGTGTCAAATCAAGTATACCTATATGCTACATTCTCTGATCCCTAATTCCCTATTCGAAACCAATAAGGTTTAACTATTGTGAATGCACTGCAGGTTTACTCTCATTTTGTTCGCAAATTTGATATTTGTTCTGCTAGTATATATTTCCTTCTTTTTAGATGTCACTTGCATTACTCGGTATTTTTCATGTAAGTTGTCGTTTTGCAAAATTGTCTGCAGATTCACTATTTTTGGCCTATCACATCTGAAACAGGGAATATGTATGAGGCTATGTGGCATGACATAACTAGCCAGACAGGAGGAAACATTAGTGCAGTTACAATTCCTGTAATGTTTGGAAGGTGTGTTCTTAATATCATATCTAAACTTGCCTTTTATCTAAAAAAAATCATATCTAAACCAATATACATGATTGTGGACTGTATTAACTTTAATGTTACATGTACAGGTCTCTCGAGATTCCTCAAAGTTGTAGCGGCAAGGTTTGACTTCGAGTATTTATGTGGCCACCCAGTAATACCTCACTCTCTAAATTTTACCTTTATTTAGAATCCAAATAGAAGGAAAAGGAAACTATGTTATTCATGATCAAGGCGCTGTTTTTTTTTAAGGATACACCCAAGCAGGTGCATCAGTTTCATAGAAGAAGAGGCCTAGACGGCCGGTACCACGATACAAACGCACACCACGCCAGACGGTATACAACACACACTACAATGACCCGACGAAGAGAGCTCGCCTTGCCCAAGCTCCTACCAATGGTGAGGAGATGGGGCACTAAGTAACCGGACCGCGTCACAATCAAAGCGAGACACCACCACCGCACGACCCTGACTCCAAGGCTGCCCGGATCAAAGCACCACTCCTCATATGCCTAGAGGGGGAATCAGCGAGAAGTTGGCACGATCCAACCAGACTTGAGGAAGATGTCGGCGAAGAGGCACCCACCAGGATGTACATTGCGCCCCCGAGGCTCATGTCCTGATCAGCGACCAACACCGGCAGCACCACACTCCCCCACCACATCTCCAGTCACATCAGCCTCACTTTGGGTAGCCTTGACGACGTCTTCTAGAAGATCACGATGCCGTGGCGCCGCCGCCGCCTGGTTCGGAGGACCGAACCTAGGGTTTCCCCCGCACCGGAGGAGAGGAAGGCACGTTCTAGGGCCTAAACCACGCCCCAAGGAGGTAACGGCGCCCGCAGGCGTCGTCGTAGCCAGCATCGGCCGCCGCCGAGCTGGGCTTTCACCCGGCCATAGTTTGTGCCCCCGAAACCGCTGGACTGGAGTTGGGCGAACGAGGAAAGGCGCCGGCTTGAGACGTCAGGAAGGAGAGAGCACCGCCGGTCTCACCGTCGTGGAAGAGAGGCGTTTCACCACCGGCTCCACAGCCAAAACCACCATGGGCTCGGAGGAGGAGGCCCCCCATGGCAGCTGGCCATCCTCCCTGCTGCGCCCACGCTCCGGAGCCGGCAGCGCGCCCCGCAGCCGTGGCCCCGCAGCCGTGGCCCGCGTAGGCCCAGATCGGGCCCAGCCGCCATGCGCAGCCACGGGCAGCAGGACGCGCCCCTTGCGAAGCAGCCACCACCGCGGCCCTCACCACCGCCACCACGCGCCCTACCTGTGCCGCCACGCCGTCTTGGACCACCGCCGCCACCCAGGCCGACGGCCCTCGCGACAAGGCGCGCGGGCGAGAGAGACCCCCGCCCTCCGCCGTCGGCGGCACGAGCTTTGCCCGGCCGCGTCATCCGGCGGAGGCGGAGGGGAGGGAGGAAGAGGGGCGCAGCCCGGCGGCGCCTAGGGTTTGCCTCCGGTGCCGCCCGGGCGGGGGCGACACGGGAGGGGAAAGGTCTTTCTTCCATCAAGGCACTGTTGGCTTGAAAATAGATGATATCTGGAGTAGTATCTGTCTCCCTTTAAAGTGTATGACTTTGTAACTGAATTCTAATGATATACAGAGGTAGATTTTTATAGTTTCGATAAGACTTGCTTAGAGTATGCTAAATATTAATTCATGTTGCTCATTCCAATGCTTAGATCGGAGCCGCAGATTACATAGCCGTAGCCAAGAACTACCATACAATTTTCATAACAGACCTTCCAGCTATGAGTATGAAGATTCGTGACAAGGTACTTGTTTCATCTTTTGCTTTTCTGATCCTCTGACTTTGTTAAGAAGAACTTAATGTTTCTTTGATTCCATATAAAGTGTTATGTTTTTTCTAATATTATTCTCATCTAGGCAAGAAGATCCATCACCCTTATCGATGAGCTGTACAATCACCACTGCCGCCTTGTATGTTTAGCCGTCTCATCTATTGATGATCTTTTTCAAGGAACTGAAGAAGGACCTCTTCTTGATTTAGAGAGGTAACAGTTACATTTATACACACCATGCTCTACCAACATTAGTGGAGTACAACACTAGTGGAGAATAGGCCTATAGTCCCGGTTGTAGAGGGGCTATAGTCCCGGTTTGGCAACCGGGACTGCCAAAGCGGGACTAAAGGTCTCCCCTTTAGTCCCGGTTGTACCACGAACCGGGACTAAAGGCCCTCCACGTGGCCGCGGTACAGCGATTGGGCTGGAGGACCTTTAGTCCCGGTTGGTAAGCCCAACCGGGACTAAAGATCAAAAAAAAATTCAAATTTTTTTTCAATTTTTTTTGAATTTCTTTTTTCGAATTGTTTGACTCGTTACTCTCTCACTTGCACCATTTTTAACACTGATTACACTTAATCTGTAGTCAAATTCTAGTCTTGGTCAAACTTTCCGTTCGGTCACCCATCCTCACACTACTCCACCCTCAGCACGCTTAACTTCTCTGTTCCTTCCAGCTGTGGTCCCGCGAATCTAATTGTACCTTGTTGTCAATACTACCATATCAATCCTATTAACTCTTATACCATTGTGTCACATGTCTATATTTTTTGAAACCAAAAACAATTATTTAAGTAAACAATAATGAATAAGTAATAATAATATTGAATTCGAATGAAAATAAAATAAGTAATAAAACTATTTTATTCATTTATTGCCATTTATTCATATAATATGGCATAATTAATATCTTTAAATCTGTAAATCACAATTGGACAAATAATATATCCATTATTATCAGAAAAATGTGAGGAATCTAAATATGAAATAATTTAGTTTTTAAATATTTTATTCAGTTTTGTTATTATTATCATATAATATGGTATATAATATATCTTTAAATCTGTAAATCGAAAATCGATAAATAATATATCCATTATTATCAGAAAAATGTGAGGAATCCAAATATGACATCATTTTTAATTTTTGAATTTTTTTAAATTTTAAAAATCTGAATTTTGACTCTTTTATTATTTCAAAAATCTAAAAAAACTCAAAACGGCTGAAGGCAGTTGAATTCGGAATGCTAATTTTTTGCCGATCATTTTGATATATTATACTTTTTTCCGACATCGTATGCAGAAATAGCGGCCATATGAAGTTTTCATGACTTTTTTTATAAAATAAGTCGAAATTCATGTTTGTTAATTTTCGCGACAAGTATATCACTTAATACAACTACAGTTCAAAGGATTTTATTTTTTGAAATTTTTACAATTTTCTGCAATTCGTTTTTTAAACTAGAAAGGCGATTCGGGGGGGGGGGGGTGATTTCAGAAATTGTCTTTAGTCCCGGTTGGTGATTCAAACCGGGACTAAAGATAGACCCTTTAGTCCCGGTTTGAGACACCAACCGGGACTAAAGGTGCTCGCCCCTTTAGTCCCGGTTCGTGGCTCCAACCGGGACTAAAGGTCCCGTTTGAACCGGGACTAAAGCTGATCGGCCGTCCTAGGCCTTCGAACCGGGACAAATGGACCCTTTAGTCACGGTTTGAGACGCAACCGGGACTATTGCTCTATATGGTGCTGGACGAAAGGCCCCTTTTCTACCAGTGCAAGTAAAAGCCTTTGCGTTCATTTCATAGGAAAGGGAGAAGGTTCAGTACAGCCTACTCCCTTTCACTGCAGTGATGAAGATTTCCACTGAACCTTATTCATTTTATTGAGTTTCATTTCATTGATCCCTGCAATCGTTGAGCTGTAAAATCATCACTGCAGGGATCAAACTTTTGAAATCGGTGCTCAATAAACTACAAGGTGTTGCCACCTGGCACACAGTCCTGTGTCCTGAATCAAACTTTGGGCAGGGACTCCCCTTCCGATTTCCCAAAAAAATATTAAATCCTGTTTAAAATGGCTTGCTGAACTTTGTTGTATATCATGTTTCTGTATTCTGCGATGTTTTGAATAAAAAATTCAAATTCTAATGGAATAAAACATGATTATTCATTTATTCACACGGGAGGTCACATTCACTAGTAGAAAAAGGACTTTTGGTCCGGAGTACTGTTTTGCCATTAGCCCCGGTTCAGGCAAAAACCGGGACCAGTGCCTGGCACTGGTCCCGGTTCGAGCTGCCAGGGCCCCGTGGGGCAATGGTCCCGGTTCGGTTGGGGGCATTGGTCCCGGTTCATGCCAAGAACCGGGACCAAAGCTCCAGAGCCGGACCACGTGGCATGCCGCGGAGCTTTGGTCCCGGTTCGTGCCAAGAACCGGGACCAATACCCCTCCCCTGCCTATATATTGTTGCCCCCACCCCCCTCTCTCCTCTGTTTTTTTTTCCTGGATTGGTGGGAAGTGGGGGTGCTAGTTTTTTTTCTCTTTGCCACGCACAAGATGTGTTCGATGAAATGCCCGACCCGCACCGAGGTTAGCAACTTTATCCTTTTCGTCTGTAATTGATACAGAAATATTGCACGTGTCGATGTACGGTGGTCATTTCACTATTCAAGATGTTATTGTAATGGTATTTGATAAACTTAATTATATATATGATGCAGATGGATGCACGGATGCGATGGATGTACGGCGAACGACGCAGTTCCGAGTTTATTGCAGGCCTGCATAAATTTCTCGATGTGGCTGAGGCAAACAAAGTGAATAATTTTATGCCTTGTCCATGTGAGAAGTGTCGGAACGTCAGGGAGTACTCTGACCCGAGAACCATTCAAGACCACGTGATTCGGAAAGGTTTCATGCCCAGCTATAATTGTTGGACCAAGCACGGAGAAAGAGGGGTTACGATGGAAGACAATGAAGAAGAGGAGGATGATGACAACTATCCTATGTTCCCAGAGGAATGCGGTGATACTGTTATGGAAGACGTTGAAGAAGAAAGAGGTGAACATCGGGCATCAGATGAGCCCGCTGATGGTCTTGGTGGGGTCATTTCTGATGCAAAGCGAGAATGCGATACAGAAAAGGAGAAGCTAAAGTTGGAGGCCATGCTTGAGGATCACAAAAAGTTGCTGTACCCAAACTGCGAAGATGGCAGCACAAAGCTCGGTACCACACTGGAACTGCTGAAATGGAAGGCAGAGACTGGTTGTTCTGACAAGGGATTTGAGAAGTTACTGAAAATAATGAAGCCGAAGCTTCCAAAGGATAACGAATTGCCCGAGACTACATACGAAGCAAAGAAGGCTATCTGCCCTCTAGGATTAGATGTGCAGAAGATACATGCATGCATTAATGACTGCATCCTGTACCGCGGTGAGTACGAGAACATGGATAAATGCCCGGTATGCAATGCACTGCGGTACAAGATAAGACAAGATGACCCTGGTGATGTTGAGGGCGATGACGAGCCCCCCCGGAAGAGGGTTCCTGCTAAGGTGATGTGGTATGCTCCTATAATACCACGGTTGAAACGTCTGTTCAGAAACAAAGAGCATGCCAGGTTGTTGCGATGGCACAAAGAAGAGCGTAAGAAAGACGGGAAGTTGAGACACCCCGCCGATGGGTCCCAGTGGAGAAAAATCGACAGAGAGTTCCCGACATTTTCAGATGACGCAAGGAACTTAAGATTTGGTCTAAGTACAGATGGCTTTAATCCTTTTGGGGAGCAGAGCTCCAGTCATAGCACTTGGCCCGTGACTCTATGTATCTACAACCTTCCTCCTTGGTTGTGCATGAAGCGGAAGTTCATTATGATGCCAGTGCTCATCCAAGGCCCGAAGCAACCCGGCAACGACATTGATGTGTACCTACGGCCATTAGTTGATGAACTTTTGCAGTTGTGGTCCGAACCAGGTGTACGTGTGTGGGATGAGCACAAACAACAGGAATTTGACCTACGAGCGTTGCTGTTCGTAACCATCAATGATTGGCCTGCTCTTAGTAACATTTCAGGACAGTCAAACAAGGGATACAATGCATGCACGCACTGTTTAGATAAGACTGAAAGTATACATTTGGGAAACAAGAATGTGTACCTGGGGCATCGTCGATTTCTTCCGAACGGTCATGCCGTAAGAAAGCCCGGCAAGCATTTCAACGGTGAGGCAGATTGCCGGAAGAAGCCTAACCTCCCTGATGGTGATGTTATATATGACATGGTCAAGGATTTAGAAGTAATCTTTGGAAAGGGTCCTGGCAGTCTATCTGTTCCGAATGACGCTGACAACCACGTACCCATATGGAAGAAGTGCTCTATATTCTGGGAGCTACCCTATTGGAAAGTCCTAGAGGTCCGGTCTTCAATCGACGTGATGCACGTGACGAAGAATCTTTGCGTGAACCTGCTAGGCTTCCTGGGCGTGTATGGGAAGACAAAAGATACACCGGAAGCACGGGCAGACCAGCAACGTATGAAAGACCCATACAACAAGCAGACGGATAAAGGGCGTAAATACTTAAGCAGATACGCTCTTACCAAAGCAGAGAAGGAAATCTTTTTTGAATGCCTGAGCAGTATCAAGGTCCCGGCTGGCTTCTCGTCAAATATAAAGGGAATAATAAATATGGCAAAGAAAAAATTCCAGAACCTGAAGTCTCATGATTGCCACGTGATTATGACGCAGTTGCTTCCGGTTGCATTGAGGGGGCTTCTTCCGGAAAATGTTCGAGTACCCATTGTGAAGCTATGTGCATTCCTCAATGCAATATCTCAGAAGGTCATCGATCCAGTAACTCTACCAAGTTTACAGAAGGCTGTGGTCCAATGTCTTGTCAGCTTCGAGTTGGTGTTCCCCCCATCATTCTTCAATATTATGACGCATCTCCTGGTTCACCTACGCGACGAGATTGCCATTCTCGGTCCTGTATTTCTACACAATATGTTCCCCTTCGAGAGGTTCATGGGAGTCTTGAAGAAATATGTTCATAACCGTGCTAGGCCAGAAGGAAGCATCTCAAGGGGCTATGGAACAGAAGAGGTCATTGAGTTCTGTGTTGACTTTATTCCTGACCTTAAGCCGATTGGTGTTCCTGAATCGCGGCATGAGGGGAGACTGAGTGGAAAAGGCACGCTAGGAAAGAAAGCACTGATATGTAGGGACGGGCATTCTTTAACTCAAGCACACTACACAGTTCTACAAAGTTCCACCTTCGTGGCTCCGTATATCGAGGAACACAAGAATTATGTACGCTCCAAGAACCCGGGGAAGGATGACTCCTGGATTAAAGAAAAACACATGGAGACCTTCGGCAGTTGGTTGCGATTACAGCTCATGAATGACACCACTGTCGGAGAACAGCTCTACTTGTTGGCCGCGTCACCATCTTCGACTGTATTGAATTTCCAAGGGTACGAGATAAATGGGAATACATTTTACACGATCGCCCAAGATAAAAAGAGCACCAACCAGAACAGTGGTGTCCGCTTTGATGCAACAAACGACGATGGGCAAAAGGACACATACTATGGTCGCATAGAGGAGATATGGGAACTTGACTATGGACCTACTTTTAAGGTCCCTTTGTTTCGGTGCAGTTGGGTCAACATGAATGGAGAAGGGATAAAGGTAGACCAGCTGTACGGGATGACAACAGTGGATCTCAAGAATCTTGGTTGTTACAAGAACGAACCATTCGTCCTAGCCAATGATGTGGCTCAGGTTTTCTATGTGAAGGACATGTCCTCCAGACCGAAAAAAAGAAAAAACAAGCAAACGAATACATCAGACGATGAGCCAAAGCGTCACGTAGTTCTTTCAGGGAAAAGAAACATCGTGGGAGTCGAGGACAAGACAGACATGTCAGCAGATTATGATAAGTTTGATGAAATTCCGCCCTTCACAGTGAGAACTGACCCAAGCATCCCGTTAAATAATGAAGATGCTCCATGGTTACGGCTGAAGCGATCATAGGCTAGGGACATACGCGAAGAAGGGTTCATGGCTTTTATGTAAATCAATGTAATGTATTAAACCTTTATGTGATGTGTAGTAATGTATTAAACCTTTATGTGGTGAAACACGCGTGGTAGGTGGTTGTCGGCTCCCACACCTCCCGTGGGAACCTCTCAAACCTCAGCTTCGACCGTCCAAACACAGTTCCCCCTGCATACAGCCCGACGGTGGCTCGTGAGTTTGAGCGCCACTTCGATCCAAGCAGCGGTAAGACGTCTCTGATGATCTACAACCGTCCGGCAAGACGTCTCTGATGATCTGCAACCGTTTGGAACGGTCGCAGGTCATCAGAGACGTCTTGCCACTGGTTGCCCAAAGATGCCTCTCCGAGTGACGCTGGAATGTTTTGTGTTTGAGCACCACTTCGATCCAAGCAGCGGCAAGACGTCTCTGATGATCTACAACCGTCCGGCAACACATCTCTGATGATCTGCAACCGTTTGGAACGGTCGCAGGTCATCAGAGACGTCTTGCCGCTGGTTGCCCAAAGATGCCTCTCCGAGTGACGCTGGAATGTTTTGTGTGAGTGAGTAACTTGTCTGAGGAGGGCGGTTATATATAGGGTACGTGTGCTTCTTTAGTCCCGGTTGGTAACACCAACCGGGTCATGTGGCTCACGAAGTGGTCGTGATACTGCTGATCCAACAGCTCACAATCCCTCAAAAGAAACACACCCCTGATCCAACGTCTCACAAGCGCTTGAAAGAAACACACGATCCGTGTGCTTCTTTAGTCCCGGTTGGTAACACCAACCGGGTCATGTGGCTCACGAAGTGGTCGTGATACTGCTGATCCAACAGCTCACAATCCCTCAAAAGAAACACACCCGGCCCTGATCCAACGGCTCACAAGCGATTGAAAGAAACACACGATCTGTGTGCTTCTTTAGTCCCGGTTGGTAACACCAACCGGGACTAAAGACGGGCTTTGCGGTCACGACACGTGTCCTCCCCCAGCGCTTTCCTGGGCACCTGTCCTCCCCCAGCGCTGCCCTGGAGGTCTTTATATATTGTCGCCGACGGGGTAAACCCTAATCCACCATTCCTAGCCACGAACGCATCGTCTCCACGAGATGGATCCGCCACGCCCGCCGCAGCGCCTTCTGGACGAGGTCGAGCGTGCTCGGCAGAGCGCGCTTGGGCGCAACCGCGGGAGTCTATCCCGCCGTATGCCCACGAGCCCGGCGTGGAGAGGAATGCCCAGCTACCGGCCTCCTGCTCCACCAGGTGCCGCCGCACCTCCACCTGGCGCCGCTGCACCTCCACCAGGCGCCGCCGCTCCTCCCGCGGAGGAGGAGGAGGACGACGACTTCGACTGGAGCGACGACGGGGAAGAAGGTTGTGGGTTGCAGATACAGGAGGCCATGGAAGCCTCCTTCCAGTCTGTCCGCGACTACCCTGTCCAGCGAGCCAAGACTTCCTACCAGCTCAAGGCGAAGGAGGCTTCCGATCTGGATTGGGCGCTGAAAGACTCATCCTCCATGGATCTTGCCCTCCGCCGCAAACGTGCGCGCGAGAACCGGGCGGCCGCCCACGGGGCTGGCTCCTCCCGCCGTTCCCCCTAATCCTACGGCCTTCGAGCCAGCAAGTCCGTTTATGTAGAATAATGTTCGTGATGTTGGATCAGGGGTGTGTTTCTTTCAAGCGCTTGTGAGACGTTGTATCATGTGTAATAATGTATTAAACCTTTTATGTAATGCATTAAGATAAATGAATTAATAATTTTTATCTGCTTTCTTCTGCATTTTACAACACCAAACATTCATCTTACAAATATAGGTTTTCTGAAATTGTTCTGCATTTACTTCTGCTTGCCATGGGATTTTACAACACCAAAAATAGAATTAACTGAATTAATAATTATTATTACTTAATCATAAATCTTACTTAATCAATTTTTATCGATTTATACGTATTATTAGTCGAGTTTCGACTTACGGATTTAAAGATATGAATTTATCCATATTAAATTGAAAATGGCAAAATGGTTAATAGTTTGTATAGTTAGAATAATTATTTTAGAAAACAGAAAATGGTTTTGGATTATTTATTCAAATTTAATAACTTTTCATGTTGAAAGTCTTTTCAGATTCAAAACCATTTGAAATTCATATCCAAACACCTAAATAAGAAAAAAAAAGGCGGGAACAAAATTTCAGAACTGAAAAGTTCGAAATAATTTTGAAAAATGACTCTTTGGTCCCGGTTTCTACCAAGAACCGGGACCAATGAGTCCGTGGATCCCGCGCTTGATCTGGCATTAACTGCCCACTCATTGGTCCCGGTTGCTGGAAAGAACCGGGACCAAAGAGGTATTGGTCCCGGTTCTTTCCAGAAACCGGGACCAATGACCCCTGCTACTTAACTGTTGCCCTTCTCCTTCCCCAATTCAGTCGCAGAAACGCTAAGGACCGGAGAAGAAGCAGGAGGAGCCCGTGCCGCCGCGCCCGCACGCCGTCAGGCTGCCCAACCTCGCCCTCGACGCCGGTGCCCTCGACGCCCGCGCCGCCGCTCCCGCACGCCGGCCGCCCGTGCTGAGAAGAAGGAGGAGCCCGTGCGGCACACCGCGCGCCGCCCGTGCACACCGCCCGTGCTCGCCGTCGACGCTTCCCTCGGCCGCCGCGCCCATTTCCGCCGTCCACCACCCGAGGTGAGCCCTACGCCGTCCACGGCCACGGCGGCGCCGCCGTTGCTCGTCGCCGAGCACCGTACGCTGCTCTTGTCGCCGCCGCCGCGTTACTTTTTTTTACGCACGGGAAAAAACAAATGGGCCGAGCCCATTGGGTGTATGTTAGAAATGGGCCGAGCACCGTACGCTCGCGGCCTGTTTGTTTTTTTTCCTTGACTCGAATTAATAAATTAACAGAAATATTTTATTCTGTGTGTATGTTAGAAATTAAGTAACTCGAGATCTATAAGTCCAAAATTGATGAATCAAAATTCTTTGGAAAGCTAATAAAAATGTTTGTCCAACCACACTGGTCCCATATTATTTAGATTAATAATAAAAGAATGGTATTTAAATTACTACAGAGGGTTTAAATCACCAAATTGTTTGTTTCTGATGCTCTGTTAGCTCAACTAATGTGAATCCAATTTTGTTAGCTTAGTATTGTGGTAAATTAGCATCCCTAATTTTTGTGGAATTAATTGAGCAACAAAAATAATTTGGCATTCAATTAACGTTTGTAGACCCTTCTGTACTTGCACCATTTTTAGCTGTCAAATGGTTAATCTAAATGAGTTGAATCCAATTGTGTTAGATCAGAAATATTCAGTACTTGCTATCCCTCAAATGGTTAGTACTATGTTAGGAAAAAAAATTGTGTTAGATATGCAAAGATGCAAATTTATAGAAATTGTAGATTAAAATGATTAATATGTTTAGAAATTTGTTAGATATAGAAATTATTAGGTTATAGAAATTGTTAGGTTATAGAAATTGCTAGGTTAGTTGTAGATGGTTTTTTGTTAGCCATTTGTTAGTGTTAGTTGCTAGGTTTTAGCTATTTTTTGTTAGCCATTTTCTGTTAGCCATTTGCTAGAATTAGTTTTGTTAGTGTTAGTTTTAGTTTTGCTATATATTGATGTTAATTTTAGTTTTGCTACATATTGATGTTAATTTTAATTTTAGCTTTGCAAATGATTTTAGCTATAGATGTATCTTGACATATGGAACAAGTTACCCAACTAAAGTTTTGTGCATTGTTCTTAATTTGCAGAAACTATGGAACGAGACGAAGATCAGGAAAATATCCTCCAGGATATAATCCGCGGGCCGGAAGATATTGTCGATGTCACCACGGAGTTTTTGAACAACTCCGGTGAGGGAGATGAGTCTCTCAACCGAAGAGACGGCTCCGGTGAGGTAGAACCCGACGGCCGGGGTGAGGGAGAAGTCAGCGAGGGAGAAGCCGACGAGGGAGAAGCCGAAGGCTCCGGTGGAACATTAAATGTTGCAAACTCCGGCGAGGTGCATATACATATATTAATGAAGCCGAAGATTGTATTAATTAAGCCTCTGATGTCTATATACATATATTAACGCTCTTTCTTCTTTTAGCCCTCCGGATCGAGCAAATCTTCTGTAAGGACAAAACGAGGCCCAGCCAAAAAGTTGGGCGACCAAGAAAGGTACACGATCGAAAGAGTCGCCGAAGACGGCACACCGACTGCTCCCCCTGGTGTTAAAAATAAAATGGTAAAGCAATGCGGAGTTCTTGTTAGGGACTTCATCCCGATCACCGTTCGAGAATGGCATCGGCCAAGGGAGAAAGGACAGCTATATGTCAGCGATGAGGGCAAAGAAAGACTTTGGAGAAAGCTCATGGTTAATTTCACCCTGCCGGCGCCAGAGGTGGATTCAGATGAGGAGGATCCAGATGAGGCAGAAAAGATAGCCCGGAAAATCATGGAGCAAAAAGTCAAGGACTGGGCACTTAGGAAGATGGCCGAGCTATTCAAGAACTGGAAGAAAAGATTGAACAAACTGTTTGTCAAGAAAAATAAGACTCCAGACTTCGATAAAGGGTATGAGAAGATAAAGGACTACTGGGAAGAATTTGTGGCGTACAAGAAATCAGAGGAAGCTCTGGAAAAGTCTGCAAAAAATGCGGCAAATGCTGCTCTAAAGATGTACCACCATACTATGGGGCCTGGTGGCTACGCTGGTAGCATGCCTAAGTGGGAGAAACTTGAGGCGGACCTGCTGGCTAATGGGATCACTCCAGAGCCACTCAAGTGGATCGAACGGGCAAGAAATTGGTTTTACGGGCATGGGGGCACGTTGGACGCAGAAGGGAAGTGCATATATAACAGAAGACACAAAGATAATCCCCTACTACCCATCCAAGAAATTAGAAAAGCAGTAAAGGATGTTGAAGAGGGACGGTTCATTCCCGATAGAGAGGATGACGAGCTCACACGCGCCCTTGGGAATAAGGAACACGACGGACGGTTACGAGGCGTACCTGGCTCCAAGCCCAAGACAATTGCGATTCCCGAGCACAGGAAGAAATTTCCTGATAGAAGCCATCAGAGGAGAAAGGAAAAGGAGGCAATGGAAGCACGCGCTGCTGCAGACCGGCTGCGTAATATAGAAGAAGAATTAAAGCTGCAGAAGGAACAAATTGCCGTGCTTAGCCAGCAAGGTACTAGCGGCCAATCTCAACGGCACATGGTAGAAGCTGCATGCGATGGTACCGGTGTCCCATCGAATCGGAAAAGCAGCGTGGCTTCCACGGAGCTCCAGGATGGTAATGATGATGCAGTGGCTCCACTTCGTCGCTACCCAGTGGATGATATCATGGAGAGCACACCTTGTGAGATGCATGTGAAAGTTTTTAACTTAACCTTTAAGGTGGCGGTCGGCTATGTCGTACCAATTGGACCTAATCCAACTTACCATTTCTCTCCGGTTCCAAATGGCTACGCTGTTGTCGCGGTGGATGAAGTGATGAAAGATTATGAGGAGCTGAAGCTGCAACACCCTGCAGGTGAAGATGGGGAGGTGCTTGAACTTGGAGAAGCCAAGAAAGCGACCATTCTATGGCCAAAGGAATTCATCGTGCTTCCGAACTGGCAGCCAAGGCCATCGACTCCTCACCAGTCTCCAGCGCAACAGTCCTCTTCACCGCCTCACCAGTCTCCAGCGCAACAGTCCTCTTCACCGCCTCACCAGTCTCCAGCGCAGCCGTCTCCGCCGCCGCGTCAGCCGTTTCCGCCCACCGCTCGTACTATGAGGGGTAAGCGATCACCGAAACGTAAAAGGTCGCCCCTCCCAACAGTACCTCATAAGAATCTTCCCATTAGACCTTATGACAGGACTGTAGCGGAAAACGCCGCGGAGGTGGCTGCCTACAATAAGGCTTTTTTTGCACCAAAAAAGCCCGAGCAGAAGCCGGTATATGATGCAAAAACCAAAAAGTGGAGAAAGTCCTTCCTTGAGCAGCCATCCCAGATATCGATGAATCTGCCATCTGACTATGGTCGTGAACTTACTAAGCTAGCACGTGCCCAGTCTGAGCAGAACAAGGGAAGAAGTGCAAAAAGCGGGAAACAAATTGCCCAGCTCGGACAGCAGAAAAATCAATCGGTCCCCCCGCTCATAGTGTGTTCCGATGCCGACAAGGACTTCAGAGACGCTATGGATAAGGACCTGGAATTATTGGACCCCAGAGCCATGGCTGCTGCTAAAGAACTTGGTGTCACTGTATCGCAGGCCAAGGAACAGGCTACCGCCTTGGGTATGAGCCTTGGTCAACTTTTAGGCTATGAATCTGCGCCAATGTTAGAGATGGCACGGAAATATGTCCAAGGGGAGCCTATGGTCAGTAATGAGGAGCTCGCGCGTCTATCAACACATATGCGAAATTTGCATAACTGGTACCTGGTGCACACATCAAAGAAGGACGCGAAAGATTGGTTTCCGGTGGACGTTAGAGTGGAGCATTTCTTCAAACGTTACGTTATACAGGTTCAACTGACTGAACTGTTCCAGTTATTCCAAAAGCGCGCCCTCGACAAATCTATCCTCTCTTGCTATTGTCTGTAAGTGATTTATTTTCGTAATTAAGTCTCTAGCTCAGCTCGTTCATTGCCTGTATTATATTATCCTGACTATATATATATCCTTTTGTACGCTATTATGCAGAATGAAGATGATGGAATGCAAAAGAACTAAAGTTTTTGAGGTCGGGTTCGTTGACCCGTATATCGTGAATTCATATACCTTAGTCAATCACCCCAAAGACGTGGAGCATGACCTGACCACCTTTTTAACCATGCAACATTTCTGTACGGAAATACTATTTCCTTACAACTTCAAGTGAGTGTTTTTGTCTTGTACATATTTTTATTTGGCTTTCTCGATGTTAAGTGTAATTAATGAGCTATGCATGTCTGCTTTATGTAAACGTCCGCAGGTTCCACTGGATTCTGCTAAGCATTCAACCTGACAAGTCCACAGTTGAAGTCCACGACTCATTAAGTTGGGACCAAGACATGTGGTCCGACATGAAAGAAATGCTCAACAAGTAATTTCAATCATTATCGCATTATATCGCCCTCTTTCGTTCGTTCCCTTATGTCAAGTAATTAATAACTCCTTTGTTCATTTTCTTTGCCAAAGCAGGTGTTGGACACATTTCAAACAGAAGGTACAAGGTCCATTCAAAGATGAGCTAACTTATAAATCGGTGACATGTCCGCAGCAGCCACCGGGGAGTAATTTATGTGGATTCTACGTTTGCGAGTTCATTCGCGAGTTGACCACTGAGCGGAGAACAACTAATTTGAGCGACCTGCGGGAGACGCTCGAACCAAAACTGCGCGTAGGAGCAATTCAAGAGGAATTGGCGGGATTTCTGCTTAGGGAGGCCATCGATGAAAAGGGAGAACATTATGCTTCGGACGATGAACTAAATATGCCTTGATGGCTTGATCTATCTCCATGTAATTAAATAGTTGTATTCTCGCAAGAGATCGAATATTAATTATATATGCATCAACGTGTACTGTGTATATAGTAGAGCGTATAATATGCGTACGGAAACGATGGAGAGCTCGTCGGCGATGCGAAGAAGGGGGAGACGACGGAGGCACCGGCGAGAGGGAGAGGGGGCACCGGCGATAGCGAGAGGGGGCACCGGCGAGAAGGAGAGGGGGCACCGGCGAGAGGGGGCACCGGCGAGAGGGAGAGGGGGCACCGGCGATAGGGGGCACCGGCGAGAGGGAGAGGGGGCACCGGCGAGAGGGGGCACCGGCGAGATCGAATCCTAAACCCTAAATACCAAAAAAAAAAAAGCACTCATTGGTCCCGGTTCGTATTAAGAACCGGGACCAATGAGTCTCCCCCCACGAGCAGCCAGACCAGGCCACGTGGACAACCATTGGTCCCGGTTCGTGGCCCAACCGGGACCAGCATTGGTCCCGATTGGCCAGTCCCGGTTGGGCAACCGGGACTGAAGGCCCAACCGAACCGGGACCATAGGCCCATTTTCTACTAGTGATTATGCAGTTTCCAGTTTGAAACTGAAGCTGAAGGGACAAAGCTAAGGAGGGATGTGTCTGCAGAAGGCAATGTTGGTGTAGGGCCTTCTACTAAAGGCCTTGTGTCGATGCTGTCCGGTCAAGAAGAGATGTTCGCGTTTCGAAGAGCGGTAAGTAACTAGTATAGTACCTTTTCTATGTGCTTCTCGTTGCTACTCTGCTTGGGATAATTCAGAACTACTAATAAAACCCATTAACACTACGCCCTTTGAATTTTGTCTCGAAACCTCACCCTGCTATATTTTCTTTATATTTCAAGAAACCACCTCTTACAAATGTTAATCTTTCACCACATGACTGTCATGGCCAAGTAACCTCGTATGCATCTTGTTTCACAGATATCTCGGCTCATAGAAATGCAGACCCCGCTGTATCTCGAGCGTGTCCAGCATTTCCATTCCTCTGCCCTTCAGCAGCAACAGTGCACCCTGTTCTTGCAAAAGATAAGAATATCTCCCAGCCTGCTCCCGCATAGACCGTAGTATCATTCTATTCTTCCTTATAGGGTAATCTAATTTGCACATAGTGAGCAATAAGTTAGGACAAGCTGAGCTTGAGATTGTGTGTACTTAAGTTGTATGTAACACAAGCGGCGCAAGGGTGACCCATGCCATTGGATCCGTATAGATTCTTACAGCTTTTCTGCCCAATTATTCTTCCATGGTAGATCTGATTACTGATTTTCTTTCGTGTGCTTTATTTGGAACCAACATCTAACCTACTAAAGGCTGAGATAGCTATATATCATAAATCTTTGTGCATGCAGTACTAATGCCAAATATATAATACAAGGCAATGAAGCTCTACCATGAATCTAAAGAGGTAAACGGGGTGACCCAAGGCCTCACCACAGCGATTAGCGCTTCTGGGCCGTCGGATCGAGCAGTTACAGCTCGATCTGGACCGTCCGTTCCATGCGTTACTTTTTTTACTGCCCGTATCGTTCGCTGACGGTGGGTCCAGACATCGCCGGGCCCGTTACGCAGAGGCACAGCATGTTGCGTCCTTGGTACCGCTTCCCAGCCTGCAAGTTGCGCGCCGGTCGTGGGGGCTCGGACCACGTGTATGTTGCGCAGTTGCTGCGGTGGGCAGAGAGGGGTGGACTGGCCATGTTCTACTCGCTCGCTCTCTGTTTTGTGGGCCCATTCTTGTGCTGGTCCACGTTTCAGTCTGCGTAGCTAGCTACGGGTACGTTACGAACGTTTGTTTGGCTCGACGAAAATATCTCTTTGGAGGGGTAGTATTGGATTTTTGGCTTCAAGTGGACCGAGCGGCTGTCCGTCCTCTTCGCTGTCGATTCGTCCATGGTCCAGCGGGACAGTTTCTACAGTGCTAGGAGCCTTATCCATGGTCCCCATTGGGGAGAGGAGCTTGGCCCCGCTTACTTTTCTGCTTTTCCTCTTTCGTTCTTCGCCTCCTCCGCTCCCTCCTGCCACGAGCTGTTTCATGGCCGTAGCTTCAGATCCACCACGGCTTCGTCGACTCCGGCCGATCTAACGCTATGCAAGTATTTCCTTTGCAGTCTCACTGATTCCGGCCGGCTTTATCACCATAGGTTTTCTCTGCGGTGGATTTGGCCAAGGCAACGCTGTGGTTGACCTAGGATTTAATTCCTTTGCTTTGCTTTCTTTCCTCTGCTTCCTTCTGGTCCTTGGTGCGATTTCTCTTGCAGGTATTTCTTCTTCTATTTGTTTGTCCCTTTCCCCTCCGTCTCCATCTTAGATTTCTGCTTCTTCTTCCTTGTTTTCAAGTTCTTTCGCTGTGGATTTGCAACGTTGCTGGATTTCGTATCTTTGTTCGGTTCTTTGTTCTTCCTGCTTCTTTTTTTAATTCTTTTTCGTCTTCCATTGCTTTTTGCTTCTTTTCGTTCTTGGCTTCTTGATCTTGGTGCCTTCTGTTTCTTTTGGATTTCTTTTTTTTTCGGCTCTTGATTCTTCCTGGTTCGTTTTGTTTTATATGTTCTTGGTCTTGAGCTACTCTTTGCTTCTTCCTTTTTGTTTTTATTGGATTGGGAGGTTGCTGTCTGAAGTTTGGTGTTGTTTGTGTGCTGGATTTGGGAGTCTGTTGCTTGGAGGTAATTAGATTTAGGCTTATGGTGGCAGTAGGATGCTGCCTACTTTATGCATCCCTGTCACGCCGCCGCCACACGCTGCGTCGTAGCCTGGAGGGACGGCTGGTGTCCGGTGGGACCAGCGCAGCGGGCCGCTCGCAGCGCCGCCGCGCGCCGTCGCCGGGAGGACCAGCTGGTGGTTCTCTGTCCATCCTTCCTATCTCCGATGGGCTGCCCTAGACTGCCTGGCCCTCCCCTCTCCACCGTCAAAGAGGACGCCGGTCAGCAGCGCAACAGCCTGTCCTCCTCCGCTCCTCTTCGAAAGATACTACAGGTTCTTCCTTCTCCTGCTCTCTCTCTCTCTCTCTCTCTCTCTCTCTCTCTCTCTCTCTCTCTGCAATATAAGGCACCTTCAGATCCATTGGCCAAAAGTTATTGTTTGTTACAACCCCGTTGCTTTCCCGTCTCCAGGTTCCGTTGGTGTTGTGTTCCATCTCCCCCTCATCTCTTGTGTTCAATACATAGATGCAACAACATGACCGTCTTGCAGGTACGCACACAAATCCTCATCTTTCTTTGTGCTGATTCTATTCTATCTAATGCTTACAAGCGGTTCGACGGAATTCCTGCATGGGGAGATTAATCCATGCCATAGCTCTCTGTAGTTTTTCCTTTTCCCCTGAAATTTAGCTATGCAATAGATTCAGAAATATGGATTATGCATGTGTGATACACATATGTTTGGATTAGCTCTCATATTTTCTGCATCTCCATTTACTGGTTAAATAATATGGATTCAACTTTTGTGATAAAACATGTTTGGATTAAACACTTGCTGAATTGAACTATGTTTATCATGAGATCCTGCCATTAGACCAAATATGTGCACGCTTAAAATATTATTTCCATATTCTGTTTTGTACCAAAGAATCAACATCGAATAGTTTGCTCAACTAATTGGAATTTCTGATTTATTTTATTTGTCTAGCCACCTGCAGGTTCTTGTTTTCTTAATCACGCTTATTGTGCCAAGATAAAGCTCATGTGCGATTTAACCAGAGTATAAGATTGGACCTTTTTGTGTATGTCAGCATGTGCATTGATGTGCTCTATCTAGATTTCTCCATTCAGGACCTACATCAGTCTAATGGCCTATGCTAATATTTGCTCTACTTTCATCTGTTCATCTTCAGTTCTAGAATCAGATTATCCCCAGCTGCTTCTTGAAAAGACTTGCCACACAAGGACATGGCAGAGCAACGTGGAATGCAACTCAGCCCATCCATGGCCATGGTGCACCTCCTGTCTTCCCAATTTACATAGGCGTTCTGCATTTAATTAATTTGCTCTCTCAGTGGATATTAATTTTTGTAAAAATGTATATGGTTAATTGTTTATATCAAAATATATGAGCCTTGGGCTTTCTATTAATTACCGTTTGCATAGCTTTGTTTGCAGCTTAAAATTTAGATAATTGTATCATAACTACATATGGGCATAATCTTGCTCAAATAGCGTGTCTTCACTCTTCTGTTGTTCCAAAGAATTTTCTGCTGCATGAGACCAACCAATTTCCTAATGTATCGGATATTAGTGATGTTGTTTGCATCATGCTCATGTGAGATAACTAAATTGATCTTATATACTGAGTATGATGTTACTAAAATCTGATTTTGTTAATAGAGGCGAAAAGTTTATCATTACTATTGGGAAGGTGCGCTTTAGAAATTTGACATCAATGCATGTAACCGTCTCTTCCACTTCTCTCTTTTTCATGTTTATTTGTGGAGATTATTTTTATCTGTGCCGACATGTTGTTTGATGATAATCCTAGCAAGCCAAAGGGGAAGATCAATCCATAAAATCTTTATGCTCGCCTACCTAATATAGAATTTTATTTTTTAATGTGTATGCTCGGCTGCCTACTATTCTTTTTCTGAAATTGAACTGCAGCTGGAGATGACTTGCCTTTGGAATATACTATTTCACTCAATTCTGTGACGTTGCAATTAGCCTAACAAAATTGCTCCCTATATATGACAATTTCGGTGTGGTAGCCAGTAACCTCCCCGGCTTGATGAATATGGTTCACTATGTTTGGAAATAACTCATGCATTCCTAATTAAGCAAATCATGTAATGCTGCGCATATTACAGTTCAATAGTATTTATCTATTTTCCTAATTAAGCGAATCATGTAATGGTGCGCATGAAACAACTCTTGATGCTTTATGGGTTTCAGTATGGATTCTTGGTTCCTATTAATTTACAGGTTATATTGTTGTGCATAACTTCAGGTATCACGTTGTAGCAGATTCTGGCAGCTCCATTTGAGTGGGGAGAAACACCAATGCAGAATGAAAAGGTATATGCTCTAAATTAATTATCAGAACCATGTACTGACTCATTTTTTTTGGATATCGAATGCATTGTACTAAAACAAGTCAAGAAATCAAGTTTTCTGTATTGTCTTGCTTTTGTGAATGTCTTTTCCATGTACTGACTCAGTATGAAAGAACAAATAAAATCTTACTATGAATATATGGTCCATAATTTATAGGTTAGAAATATTTTTTTTCCTGGTTTCCGGGTGTGCTTAGTTGATTCATTCCGTTGCTGTTGTACTGCTATGATTCACTTATCCATTGTTTGTCACAAAGTGCTTGCGCCAACTACACATACAATGATGCATCGTTGATTAGACCATCTATTTCGGCTTCATGTTCTGTTAGCAAGTTTCTACTGCATGTTAAGTTTGGAGGGTAGCTCCACATCTTCCCTGCACATGATTTTACCCCCTATGGGCCCCCATTCTTGGGGGAGTGACACCATGCCAATTTTTATTAAACTCAGAGAATCGTATGAAAATAAAGCAAGGAAACATGTGAGCCCTATTGAGCAAGCTCATGAGCCACCCTGTTCTGATCCATACTAGCATTCTCACCCTCTCCACTATATGCTGTCCCACATGTAATTAATCAGAATTAAGCTTTTATATAAGGTCCCATCGATCACAGATCAGATACGATAGGCAGCCTGTTTTGCAGTGCACATGATTAATTATCTTTTAGCTTGGTTTTACATTCAGCTTGCCAGTTTCTTGCAATTTTTTCTTATTGCTCACAATTGCAAAATTCTATTCTGATGTCAGTCCAATAGCGTAAAGTTTCCCTGTAATACTGCATGTATGTAGCCTCCAGTGACTAACGATAGAAGTTCTCCTACATACTTAAATCTTTTACCAGCCGAACTAGCGATATGAAGTCATACAATTATTTTAAGCTAAAGAAATCATATTTAAATATGAATTCCTTACCCTCTAAAGACGGAGAAAGTATCCTTTTGGTTCGGCCTACTTATTTATTTCATGTAAATAACATACCTTTGTGAAACGCAGCATTATTTTTTTAGCCTATAGTTCATTAGCATTCTTCTACATTTGCACGCACATCTAAATTCTTTGTTCCTCAGGAAAACTGAATATCTGGATCAAAGGAAACTTTTCTGAACCTGGCACTGTTCAATAAGCCACAATGGCGTCTTAGATACCCTGCATCATTTATTGTTCATCGTTGCACATATAAGTCTTTTTAGCATGGCTATCTTTTCTAGGTTTACCATATTAAACACTACTTCTAAGTTTTTGGGTACACAGTAACAAAACATTTCTGTTTGTAACACCATACGGTTAAATATTTGGCTTAACCTGTTATCATTATTATTGTTCTATTTTTCCCTTTTCGGGAACAGTTGGGGGGAAAGCCCTGCTTGATTATATCAAATAATGTGAACATTGGTTGCATTACATAATTTGGAATAAGAAAACTGAATACTACTGTACACTCATCTAACTTGTGTGTACGATCATGTTTTAAGTAGCTTTAACCTTTGGCCAATCCAGTCTCTGAACAGCAGCATTCTCCATATGATTCTATCTGAGTTTGTTTTTCGTGAAAACATATGTAAGTAGCCATCTCCATGCACGTACATTGTTATCTTATAAGCATGAGTCTGACATATATGTGTAAAAGCAAAATGTATGTTTGATGTATTTGCACACAAAAAATGGCACCATGTAATAGTAGTACATTATAAGATATTTAGTGACTGATGCAAGATATTGGCCTTTTGAGCTCTATCAAGAATTCAACATGCATTATGCGATCAGCCGATGACGACAGAAGAGGCCCTAAACCCGACAGGGCAATGTAGGCACATACAAGAGAAAACATATATAGAATGATAACTGCAACCAATTTAGGGTGCTGATAACTTTGATGCTCATGTGTTATTGTTTGTGTATTGGTCCAGTAGTTTCTTATTAGTCTTTTCCTGTATGGGCTTTATCATATCGAGCTGTGCCACATGCTGCTACCCCATTGGTTATTGCTGCTTTATTTCTTTATCACTACAAATTGCTATATATATGAGCTTTTTCCGATAGGCTGCTGAGTATATTAGTATGATTTATGTTACTTCTCTTCTTGACCTTCCCTATCTCTTCTCTAGAATTGCTTTTTGATTCTTTCTCCATTGCGTGCCACTTTCCAGACTGTTCAGTCAAGGAAGACAACTTATGTCCGACCTCGGCTACTCTAAAACAGGTACCAAGCCGCCTCAAATCTTAGAACTGTGCGCATGCTAATGTTACGTCCACAATATTGAAGTTAAAATCTTTGTTTACCTATTCTTTTAGGACCTCTTTAGCTTTTCTCTACATAACGTTCTTTTGATCAGATTTGGCAAACTCTGCTAACCAAGTAATACTAGCGCCTTTGTTTTCTCCATTAATTATGTGAGTGCCTACGTCCTGAATCTTCTGTTAGGCCTTTCAGGATAGGATATTCACCTTATTTTATTTATGAAAGATTGTCAGTTAATGTCATTTATCACGATACTATCCAGACGGTAGTCAAATGCTTCCGATTGTGCCTTACGGACATAAACCTAGGACATATGTGTGTGCCTATAGCAGCCCTGTGTGCTTGCCTCTGGTTTATGAAGTTGTTTGGACCATGTTTGTAGGATCAGGAATCAGACTGGAAGGGCGCTGGCGGTCACTGAAAACAAGAAGAAAAAGTCCTCCTGAACTCAGTTTAGGTATGTCACCGACGAGACACTCTGGAGTTTTTATCTCCGTGTACGCTCCTTGATGTGCTATACAGATTTGCTTAACGTATCGCTGGTAGGCATGTGTTTGTAATGTGGGTGATCGGCTTGGCATGTCCTGTGTGATTTAACTGTTCTATTAACAGGGGTGATCTTATATTCTACCTAACTGTTGTCCTCTCTTTTCAGGAGTTGCGACTTCTGGCGATACAAGTCAGAAGCAAGTGCCTGTTATATATTATTCTGCATATGTTAGTGCTCTAAAGACTCTTGGATGCTTTTGTAACCATGGTGTAAATATAGCCTAAGTAGCAGTCATGCCAGTGCTCACGTGCACCTCATGTGGATGCTCCTTTTGTTTTCCATTCACATCAGCTTTTCTTGATGTGCTATGATTTAGGTTCGTATCAGACATTTACCTATGCGTATGGATGGCTCTACCCAATGAGAGGCACTTATGTTGGTCAGGAGACAAACATTTGTAGACTCTTGATTAAATGCCCCTAGCTTCTTATGTATGAGACTACTTGATCTATCTTCGGTTCGTTCTATCCAGTGAGCAGGAAGGCTGTTGCCTCTAAAATCATTTTGCAAAGTTGGCTGTTATAGTTTCCATATTGGAGATCTTCATCTTTTGTTGTGGCGTTGACATATCTTAATTGTTTACTATACTGAACCGTAAGATGTGCCGCCACTAATATCAGCATTCTGAGAGTCATATTGTGCTCTACATTAACAGTGTTCTATATTAATAGTGTTTATCATAGCGTTTTGCACACTGCATACCACTGTCACCGGCGGGTGGCGCGCGGCGAGCCGCGCTTGGGGTTTCTAGTAGTTATAGATGAGATGGTAGCAAGCAACCAGGGGATCGATCACTGTGATCTTCCGCGTGATGTCATCGTTACTGTCCGTTCGATGTAGTAGGTTTTGATTTTATTCAGTGCCACAACCACATCACGCATTGTCATCCTCTCATCAAGTGACTCGCTCGAACAGAGCAAACCCAGCTCAAATACCGCCGTGAGAAGGCCATTGCCTGAGCTGCAAGTAGAAAAAGATGAGCCTTGCAGTAGCTGGTAATCTACAATAATGTATAACAATACATGCAAATGTATAACACAATCCCATGAAGCCTGCCCATTCAAGAAGGCATACGACTGTTCTAACTTCTAAGTTCACAAGAAGAACTAATAGATAGATGGTAGCAAGCAACAAGGGAGATCCATCACTGTGGGTCGCTATGTGATGTCGTTGCAGTCCTCTTGGTATACTCAGCTTTGATTTTCTTCAGCGTCACGACCACATCGTGCATCATCATCCTCTCGTCAGGAGAGTCACTGGAGCAGAGTAAACCCAGCTCCAATACAGACACAAGGAAGCCATCGTCTAAGCTGCAGCTAGAAAGAGAGGAGCCTTGCAGTAGCCGACAATCGACAACCTGTGCAAGCCTACAGGAAATGCCTGTCGAACCCACTCTCTCAGGGTTAGTTGTGCGCCAAACATAGCATCGGTTGGTCTTCTTCCTGTGAAAACTTCAAGGAGCATTATTCCGTAGCTGAACACGTCGCTCTTCCGCGATGCTTTACCAAATGACCCGTACTCTGCTCAAGAAAAACATGAACATGAAATATTTGTAATTTCTTAACCATGTTGTTCTGACTAGATCCATTATTTATTAACGGTTTAAGTGGTAGTTGGTTGAGCAAGGCAAGACGAGCTAGCTAATGAAGTACCTGGTGCCATGTACCCAATTGTTCCAGGCATGCTCGCACTAATGATGGAGTTGTCATCCAGAAGTAACCTTGCAATGCCAAAGTCCGCCACATGTGCCGTCATTTCCTCATCAAACAACACATTGCTTGGCTTCAAGTCACAATGAAGTATCAGCTCGTAGTGCTCATGGTGTAGATAATCCATTGCCATCGATACATCGAGCATGATGCCCACCCTCTCAAGGAACCCCAAGCACATTGTTGTACTTATAGACCCGTGAAGGAGCATCTCTAAGCTTCCATTTGGCATGTACTGAAGCACCAGTGCTCTGAAGTCAAGGTTGGAACAAGTGTTAAGAATCCTTATCAGGTTGCGGTGTCGCGCCATGCGAAGTACTCGACACTCTGCATCAAAACTTTCAATGGCCTTCTCTAGCTGCATGTCAAGAACTTTTATCGCGACCACCAAACCCGTGCTCAGTTGGCCCTTATAGACTTTTCCGAAGCTTCCGGATCCCAAGATGTTAACTTCACTAAAATTATTGGTCGCGTGAACGAGCTCGTGATAGGGGACTATCTGATGGCCTATAACATTTGTTGCATCAACATAAGCTTTGTCCTCTCCCTTCTTAAGTTTCTTTCGGAACCATAGGTATAAGTAAATGACAATGGCCCCAAAAGCTAATGTGAGTGTTGGGAGTAGAAATTGAAGCAAGTGTCTACTAATTGAATGAGATATCTCAAGGCATGGTGGAAATTGTAGTCGTGGAGCGCCACATAGCCCAGCATTCCCAACCAAGGATTGCAATGAGAGATTTGAGAAAATACCTCCCACGGGTATTTGGCCTTCTAGCCTATTGAATGAGAGGTTTAATGTCGTCAAGTAGGTAAAGTTTGCAAGGAATATGGGAATAGTACCGGAGAAATTGTTAGATGAAAGATCTAATGATGTTAAGCTTTTAAGATTTTCGAGTGGTTCTAGAGTCGAGCCTTCGAAAAAGTTATGCGATAGATTTAGGTAGTTTAGCATATTAAGCTGCCCAAATGTTTCAGGGATGCTTCCCATCAACAAGTTGGAAGAAAGGTCCATTTTATATATTTGTCTTAGACCAGAAACATCGGCTGGTATTGCACCAAAAAAATAATTTTGAGACATATCCAGTTGAATAATATTATCTAGGTGGAAAAGGCTAGCGGGTATTACCGAACTTAACTGGTTATTGGACAAGTCGATGTTTTCTAACAAACTAAGATTACCAAAGCAGTTTGGTATAGATCCTGAGAACTTATTTGATTGGAGAAACAATTGTTGTAGACTACCGAGCATACCCATTTCTGCTGGTATTTGGCCTAAGATGTCATTGTCAGATAAATCAAACCGCATGAGATTTTCCAACATACCTATAGATTCTGGGATTGGCTCGGTGAATAGGTTGTTAGAAAGATCTATCCATTCAAGGTTGCTTAGGTTTGAAATTGCTGCCGGAATTCCACCTATTAACTTGTTGTTGCCTGCAAAGAAACTCGTCAATTGTGAAGTGAGGTTTCCCACTGTGTTAGGAAGGATGCCTGTGAAAGAATTTCCATCTATAAAAAGTCCTTGGAGTTGTCTACAATTGGAAAGGTCTGACATGAAGTCTAGACTTCCCACTAACTTATTTTGTGACAAATCAAGATAGTACAATGGTGTACCTTCTCCAAGTGTTGTTGGTACTGGGCCGGACAACTGATTAAATTCCAAACCTAGGTAAGACAATTTTGATAAGTTACCGAGGGAAGAAGGAATTTCACCTTTCAATTGATTTTCTGCAAGTTGCAAATATGAGAGTTCTTTCATAAAACCTAATTCTTGTGGAATCTCCCCTTTGAGATAGTTATTTGTTAGGTCTAGACCAGCAAGATTGGTGAGATTGCTAAGAGCATGAGGGATCGAACCTACAAGGTTATTATAATGCAAGTAAAGGACTTCGAGGTGTGCCAGTTGAGTTAACCATGTTGGCACAACATCCACAAAATGGTTTCCACCGAAATCAATTTCTTTTAGGTACTGGCTCGATGCAAGTCCTGATGGAAACCTACCAGAAAAATTGTTACGATTCAGGGAAATAACTTGCAACATTGGGAGATAAAAACTTTGATTGCTTGGAAACGTTCCAGTTAGGCTTCCGGTGGCTGTTCTTAGTGACATGATTCGCAACTTAGACATATTGAAGATGCCTTGTGGCACAAGGCCAGAGAAATGATTAGCCTCTAGATTCAAGAAGTCAAGCATGGACAGGGATGCAACGGTTTGTGGTATAGGTCCTGAAAGGCTGTTATTTCCAAAATTGATGTACGTCAAGAAAGATGTGTTGTTGAACAAATACGTCGGCACTTGCCCACTCAAGTGATTTCCAAACAGATTAATTTTTCTAAGGTTGTGCATACCCAACAACATGTCAAGAGGGATCTGGCCAGAGAGTTGGTTCAAGTCTAGATTGAGGGACTCAAGCTTTGTGAGGTTCCCTATAGCAGTAGGTATGACATCTGATAGTCTATTTCCTCTAAGACCAAGATACCTAAGACGATGTAGCCTACCAAGTTCGGCTGGAATGGAGCCCGTAAGATTCGTGTAGCTGAGATTGAGAAGAGAAAGAAAGGAGAGGTTACCGAGATGGGGTGCCAGTGGTCCAACGAGAGGCACGTCAGAAAACGATAAAGCAGTGACGCGTTGCCTGCGGCGGCTGCACGAGACACCGACCCAGTGGCAGAAAGACATGTCGGTGGTCCAGTTGGCAGCAAGGACGCTGTGAGGGTCGGCGAGCTGTGCTTTGAAAGCCAGCAAGGCGGCGAGGTCGGTGTCGCTGCCGTTGGTCGGACTGGGAGAAGAAAACGAGACGGACGAGATTAAGACTAGAAGGAAGATGGGAATACGGAAAGGCATGGATGGGGAGGCCATCGAGCTAGCTGGGCTGTTTACTTGTGCAGATTACAGCGGTAGCGGTGGTGAATTTATATGGGTTTTCGGCAGTATCCCATCCTTCTCTAAACCACAAGTGCACCGATCGATGATCGATCGATCACCTTGCCGGCGGCCACACGGCTCATGGTGCGACATTGAGTCCTTACCCGAGAGACACGGCCGGTCTCTGTACAAGATAGTCAGACACTCAAGCACGCACGCACCTCATTTCCAGCTTTGCGACTAGACCTGCCGTCGATAATGATCAATGTAGGAAGATGCTGCGGTCGTACTAGTCAAATGCTGATCAGCAAGATTATTTGGTAGTGGCTCTATTTGGTGTGTGTGTGCAGTGAGTGGAACATAGTGTGGTGGTGCAGAATTGAATCCTTGTAAGTCACAAGTGCATACATCCATCGTCATTGGAAGTCAAGGCACGCGTAGCAACTCAGTGCGCGGAGCTATCGAACCTTGGCCCCAGCGACACGGTCTCTACACGCCAGTGAACATGCGAGTGGACATGGCCAACCAAAGGAGAAAAATAAGAAGAAGAAAAAAAGTCGTTAATGGCCACGTCGTCATGAACTTTATTTTCTCCGTTTTTGCTAGCTTTTAATCGGTTAGAAAATAATCGTGTCAAATAGACCACGATGTTATAGATTGCTAGGATCGGTAGAAATAGAGCATACTTGAATATATTCATTCCCTTGGCAACGCATGCCAACAATGCCATAGCTATCCAGGAGGTGCCATGGAGTTTCCTGGCTACGCAAACATATAGTGCAAAAATGGACATGACTATGCATAAGGCGGCTTAGATTTGGCAAATTCATACACACTCAAACAATTCGTTCCGACAGCAACAGCTACGTGCAAGTTGACAACCCCGCGTGATGAGAAATAGGCCATATTTACATGCATGCACAAAAAACTAAAAATGCTGATGTCATTCTGCATTAAATGTGGAATTCTAAAATTTAAAAAGTTTTGTATCCCAAACCGTTTATCCGATTTATAATCCGTTTTCACCGTTTTCACTAGTCACGACGAGATCTTCGAAACTAGATTCATGTTGACATATTCTGACAACTTTTTTTGAGCCCAAAAGTGACCCACCTATAACACAGAAGTTATCCAGGTTGTAGTATGTAAGTTACCCACCATATTAAACGATTAGTTTTCGGGTTGAACTAGAACCTTTTTGTTATTCTTTTTGATTTTTTTCGAGTTTTGAAGTTACCACACCTAGTTTTTCATAAGTGAATATCACTTTTGGATGATAAATGTATTGTGCATAAGTTGGTAACCATACACTAAAACATGCATTCAACTTCATAAGTATTAGGAGATAATTGTCGATTTCATAGTGACAACTACACTATAAAAAAGATGGCCACTGTGTCCGTAACCATTATTTAGATGACATGGTAACTAAATCAATTTCGTGATGGATAACTACATCATTAACACATGGATAACTTTATCAGTAATGGGTGGGTAAATCCATCAATATTGGGTGGGTAACTTTTACCTAAGAGTATGGTAACTATATTGATTTCGTGGTGGATAACTACACCATGAAAGCACATGGCTAACTTAATCAGTACTGGGTGGGTAACTTCATCAGTATTGGATGGTAACTATTACCGAGGGAGTAGGATAACTTAAATGATTTTGTGGTTCATAATTACGCATGAAAACACATGGGTAACTTTATCAGTACTAGGTGGTAACTACATCAGTATTGAGTTGGTAATAGTAACTATATCGATTTTGTGGTTGATAACTACTTCATAAAACACATGGGTAACTTTATCAGTACTGGATAGTTAACTCCATTAGTATTGGGTGGGTAAATATTACACAGAGTAAGGTAACTACAACGATTTCGTGATGAATAACTATATCATGAAGACATGGTTAAGTTCATCAATATTGGGTGGGTAACTCCATCAGTTTTAGGTGGGTAACTTCACAGTATTGGGTGGGTGACTAGTACCGAGAGAGTAGAGCAACTAAATCGATTTCGTGATGGATAACTACATCATGGACACATGGATAAGTTCATAATTATTGAATGGGTAAATTCATAAGTATCGTGTGGGCAACTATTACCAAGAGAGTAGGGTAACAATATCAATTTTGTGATGGATAACCATATCATGAAAACACATGGTAGCCTTATCAGTACTGGGTGGGTAACTCTATAAATATTAAGAGGGTAACTATTAGCGAGAGAATTTTTATAACTATATCAATTTTGTGGTGGATAACTATATCATAAAAACAAAACACATAGGTAACTTTATCAGTATTGGCTAGGTAACTTCATCAGTATTAGATGGGTAACTATTACCGATAGAGTAAGGTAAGTACATAGATTTCATGCTGGATAACTATATCATGAAGACATGTGTAACTTCATCGGTATTGGGTGGGGTAACTCCATCAGTATTGAGTGGATGACTATTACCGATAGAGTAGGGTAATTAAATCGATTTCGTGGTGGATAATTACATCATAAACACATAGATAACTTTATTAGTACTATGTGGGTAATTCCATCAGTATTAATTAGGTGGGTAACTATAACGATACCATTTATACATTCTCAATTCATATAGTTTATTACGTATTATTGGTCAAAACCGATCACCAAAGACCAACACAAAAATTGCGCTCCTTATAATTTGCGATGGAGGGAGTACATATTATGAACGCCACTAAACTAGCATAACAAGATGAGTAGTTTACAAATCACACTTATGACTTGAGAGAAGAAAGCGAAATATATTCTCCACAACAAGAGCTTCTTCTCATTTGCACATGCAACTGTTAATCGACATGGCAACCGCAAATTGACATAAACAAAATTGGGCATGCTACTAATGCCTCAACTAACTTTCTTTCGGAATGAAGGAGCGTAGCCCCTGATTTCATTTCATGGATGGAACCCGTAAAACAAGCAGGTTCAGGTTTCCTGACCAACCTGACCATCAATCCACCACCAGACTCGCAGATTCCGCTGCCTTTTTTTACCTCAGCAACAACACCAGCGCCATTATGGCATTATCGGAATTCTATCTAGAACATAGCCAGGGAAAGCATAAAACAAAATTACAGTAACTTGGATGTCCCCACACCAAATCTGCAACAAATGTCTTCAGAATGCAAACGCTGATCGTTTCCATTGCACGCTAGCTCTGAATCCCCAATCTCATCTCCTATCCACACTACTGCTGCAGCTCGGCCCGATGGGAGCCAACATACAGAACAGGCAGCAGACTCTCCGATGGAAGCCAGCGATCAAGGCTACAGGCCGGCGGCGGGAATCAAGCTGAAGCGTGGAGCAAGGGCGGGCGGCAACGGGAATCGAACGGGCGAAGGTCGTGAGGCGGCAGGGGAAGTCGGTGAGGGGCAGAAGAGGCGAGCAGTCGGCGGCGCTGGCGTGAGAGGAGCCAGATGTCGGCGACGGCGGCCGGGGAAGGAGACGGATGGCAGCGTGGGACTGCAGCTGAAGAGGAGCTCGACCTACCCTTGAGGCGGCAGCACGGGAGGTCAGCCCGGAGGTGAGCGGCGACCGGAGGGTCACGAGTCGACGATGAAGTCGTGGCCGCTTCCTGCGATGATCTCCTGCGCCAAGTAGTTCTCCGTGCCCGCAAACGAATTTGATTTCGTCGGCGTGCGCGCGCCGGAAACGTCCGAGGGACGGGCGCCGATTTGGGGGCAGCCGCCCCTCCGGCGGCGTATCGAGTAGTGACGGTTGGTGCCCTGCGCCTCGCTGCGGGACGGGACCGTGGGGTGGGGAATGATTGCCGGAGGGGAATAAATCGGTTCTTCATCCGCGAATCAACGGCTCACAAAGGAGCGTCAGGTTTTGCCAAATAGCAGGCGCCTGCTAGTTAGGTTTTCCGTGCAAAAATAGCTATTTCCCACCCCTTGACTGAAGCGCATCTGCCGTCAGAATACGTTCCAAGGCAGGAGTCCAAGGTAAATCTTGCATTTTTCAGGTGCCCAATATATACTTCCAGATAGTGGTTGCAAAGTGAGGTTGCAACCGGTGTGCCTCTTTATTTGTATCTCGCTGTTCGTGGATGAAATCCACTTCCTGAAACTCACCCTTTCGAGCTATACATCCACTCCTCTTCATTTCCACTTGATGATATTCGTCCAACTTCTACGGTTTGGAGCACCGTACTTGCAATGCAACTAAACTAGTTGAGAGCAAGCAGACAGGTGCAGTGAATCAGAATGCAAAACCGAGCATGCTTTGCTTGTCTGATCCTGCATACCCTGATGGTCCAGTCAATCAGGTCCACTTCAATGATGCACGGCCTCCCCAGATCCTGCACAACCTTGCTAATTGTCATGCAAGAAGAGCAGATTTTGGAAGAAAGTGCACCATCCATCCACTCTCATCTACGGGTACGGTATGATCCTGCCGCAATATATCGCTGATCTGTGTCCTCTCAGTTCTTTTAATTTCCTACCATGCATGGTGAGGAAATGATTGTCCGCTGAATTGTGTGCGGCCTACCTAGATAAAACTTCTTGCTGTGCTTGGAGACCTTCTGTACAAGATTGAGTTCTGTACAAGTAATTTGACATATTCAGGTATTTTATCTAGCTCTCGTATTCAGGCACTTCCTCTGTTTCTTTGCTGCAACTGAAACACTGCATAACTATTCAAATTTTTATTGCAGGCCTCTTAGTTTCACTGTCACGGTTATTTAAACGCTGAATCTCAACCAGTGGCCGTGCAAGCTAACCTAGCAGCTCCAAGTAGTAGCTCCCTGTGAAACATACGTAATAGTTACATGGATGGAATGACCTGATACATATTCTGTGAGGAACTAATTAGTATAAACAAACGACAACATGCTCCTATTTCTTATGCAGTATGCAGGCGAGAAAACATGGTACTGCTACAGATACATCATTCACTTGACTAAAAAAATTAAAGGACAAAGCAGTCCAATTCATATATGCGAGTATATGACTGCTAAATTCTTCTAAATAAACCTTATTTTCTTTTTTCCCTTGTTTAATAGTCTCAATCAAAATACAGAAGCCAGGATCATGTTCACTTAGCATTCCTACTTCACAGGCCAAAACATAGAGATGAAGTCAAGAAACTGTTAGAGTGGGCTACAGGAAGCTAGCAATCAGAGATTCATTGATCGAATTGGGGAATTGTTTCACGGTGGTGGCCGTTCCGCCCCTCCTCCCTCAACCACCATGCCGTGTTCGAGTTGGTTCCAGTTCGTTCTTTCTTCCTAGCCAATCTAGCTCGCTACAGGCCAGCGAGTAATTGTAGCCAACGCAACACACACACTCAACGCTGCCAGACTGGATCCGCTAGATGGGTCGGCATCCTCTTGTTCCTCTTGGGCCTTGGGCTCGCAATTGCCATGTCACTTCTCTGGCCCACCTCTTCAGCAGCGTGTTCCGCCGGGATGCTGACATTCCCTCCCCCTTTTAACACGGCTTGCCCCCAAGCCGGTGCAAGAGGGAATTGCTGCTTCAAAGAAATTTCATCTTCCCAAGTTGCAAGATCAGCAGAGGAATCACTCCAGCGTACCAGCACCTGACGAGTAGGAGCTTCGCCGCGCTTGATGGTACGAGTCTGGAGAACTTCAACAGGAATTTGCAAGTCAGTGTCAGGAGACGGTAACTGAGACTGTACCTGAGAAGTTGGCGACACGAATGGCTTCAGCTGAGAAACATGAAAAACGGGATGAATGCGACTGGAGTCAGGCAGGGTCAAGCGATAAGCAACGGTGCCAATCTTCTGGAGCACTTGATAAGGACCAAAGAACTTGAAAGCAAGTTTATGAGATGCTCGGCGCATGACTGAAGATTGTACGTAAGGCTGCAACTTGAGAAAAACCTTGTCACCCACTGAAAACTGGCGGTCAGTACGTTTCTTGTCTGCTTGAGACTTCATCCGCTGTTTAGCTCTGATCAGGTGTTGGCGAATAGCATCCTGCACAGAGGCTCTCTGTTTTAAACCACTGTTGCGCATCAGAAGCAGGTAAGGTATCATCTACAGTCAAGCCAAAGTAGCGGGGAGGATGTCCCTACAGGACCTCAAAGGGAGAACTGCCCAATGAAGTATGCCAATTGGTATTGTACCAGAACTCGCACAGGGGCAGCCAGCGACTCCATTGTTTCGGGTGAGCACTGATAAAGCAGCGAAGGAAGCATTCAATTTGTTGGTTCACTCTCTCAGTCTGCCCATCCGACTGAGGATGATAAGCAGTACTCATCTGCAGGGAAGTACCAGTTTGCTTGAAAACTTCTTGCCAAAACTTGCTAGTAAAGATTTTATCCCTGTCAGAAACCATCCCAAGTGGCATGCTGTGCAACTTATAGACATGGTTCACGAAAACTTCAGCAATATGTTCAGCAGTGTATGGGTGCCTCAAAGGAACAAAGTGGGCATACTTAGTGAAGGCATCCACGAAAACGATGATAGAGTTAAACTGACCCGACGCAGGAAGGCCTTCAATAAAATCCATAGTCACTAACTGCCATACACCTTTAGGAACTTTAAGTGGTTGGAGAAGACCAGGGTATCGGACCCTCTCTGGTTTGGCTTGTTGACAGGTAACACAAGATTGAACCTTATCCTTGATGAAAGTTTTCATACCACTCCAACGAAAGAGAGACCGAATACGTCGATATGTCACCGGAAACCCTGAATGCCCACCAATAGGAGTCGTATGAAAAGCATGAAAGATTCTGTCATGAACCGCAGAGGAGTCTCCAATCCAAATAGCACCATTCACACGGATCAGACCAGCTACCAACTTATAGGAGCCCATACAGTGGTCAGGAGACGTGGTAAGCTGCTGCAAAAGAGTTTGAGCTTTAGGATCATTAGCATAAGTATCCAAAACATCAGTCAACCACACTGGATGGACCGTAGAGATAGCACACAAATGAGCATGAGAATGCTGAACTCGAGACAGAGCATCAGCTGCTCCATTCTCAATTCCCTTCTTATAAATGATGCGATACTGCAGACCCATCAACTTAGTCAAGGCCTTATGCTGCCAGTTGGTGTGCAACCTCTGTTCATTCAAGTTGGTCAAGCTTTTGTGATCAGTTCTGATGATAAACTCCTTCATCTGCAAGTATGGTCGCCACTGTTCCACTGCAAGCAAAATAGCGAGATACTCCTTCTCATAAACTGATAATGTCATTGTCTTAGGGCCCAAAGCTTTGCTCACATAAGCTACCGGATGCCCGGCTTGCATGAGAATAGCACCAATGCCCTTGTCGCTGGCATCTGTCTCTAGTTCAAAAACCTTAGCAAAATCAGGTAAAGCAAGAACTGGTGCTGTAGCCAGAGCAGTTTTCAGAGTTTGGAAAGCTTCCTCCTCAACAGTTGTCCACACGAATAAAGTACCCTTGCGAAGCAAATTAGTTAAGGGCTTGCTAATAAGACCATAATGCTGAATAAATTTCCGGTAGTACCCTGACATTCCAAGAATGGTTCTCACGTCCTTAACATTTTGCGGCACAGGCCATTTCTGTATCGCGGCAATCTTGCTTGGATCAGTTGCGACTCCATGTTTGCTAATAACATGACCCAGATATGCAATACTTTCCTGACCAAAAGCACACTTAGAAAGCTTCACTTGCCACTGTGCCTGTTGAAGCAACTGCAAAACTGTAGTTAAGTGCTTAAGATGATCATCCCAACTTTTGCTGTAAATAAGAATGTCGTCAAAGAAAACAATAGCACATTTCCGGAGTACTGGTGCTAGGGTTTCATTCATTGCGCCTTGAAATGTGCCTGGGGCTCCAGTAAGACCAAATGCCATCACGCGAAACTCAAAATGGCCATTATGAGTTTGGAAGGCGGTCTTGTACTCTTCTCCAGGGGCTAACCTGATTTGGTGGTACCCAGCTCTCAGGTCGAGCTTCGAGAAATAGCACGCCCCAGCTAACTCATCCAGTAACTCATCGATAATTGGCAATGGATATTTACCCTTAACAGTGAGAGCATTCAGATGTCTGTAGTCAATAACCATGCGCCAAGTTAAATCCCTCTTCTTAACCATGATCACAGAGAAGAAAATGGGCTGTTGCTAAGCTGAATGACCCCTTGTTCTAGCAATTCTGCTACTTGTTTCTCAATCTCAGATTTTAACTCCGGAACAACTCGGTATGGACGAATAGAGAAAGGCCTAGCCCCAGGGATCAAAGGAATGTGGTGATCACATCGGCGACTAGGTGGTAACCCTGTTGGAGTCTCGAAAACCGCTGCATAATCATCCAAAATTTCTGAATAGCAGGGTGAACAGGTTCAGTGTCTTCCGCCAAAATAGCAGATAGTTCCAGCAAGGTATAAGCAACAGCACCCTCGCAATCACCAGCAAGTGTAACCTTCTTTCCCTGATAGGATACTTTCATCCACTTCTGCGCCCAATCCACTTCCATGGGACTGTGTTTTGTAAGCCAGTCCAGACCGACAATACCATCATATGCTCCCAACGGAATAAAACGAAAGTTACTGTGAAAAGTGCACTCACTTGTTGTCCAATCACAATCAACAATTTGAGAGATACAATGCAATAATGCTCCATCAGCAACTTTGACTGGAATGGGTTTGGTAGCTGACACACCAGAGAATTTGTCCTTCAGAGACAAGTTCAGAAAGGAATGGGTGCTTCCTGAGTCAACTAACACCGACAGAATGTGACCCTGTATGTTAATGAACAGCTGCATAGTTTGCTCCACATTCTCAGTACCCATAGCAGCAGCTGAAATTTTCATTGCGAGACTCGTTTCAGTCGCTTCAGGACTCTCACATTCATAAAACTGAGTGGCTTCCAGTTGAAGGAACTCCATCATTTCTTGAACTACATGAAGTTGAACTGAACTTTTGCACTGGTGATCCTTGCCCCACTTTTCTCCACAAGTAAAACATAACCCTTTTGCCTTGCGATAATTGCGCAATTGTGTCCACTTGTCTTCAGTCAGAGCCTGACAGAATGCTCGTTTTGCTTGGCTGCAGTGGGTGGTCTCGGTAACTGCGGTGGTGGTCTAGCTGGAATAAAATTCTGCTGATGAACCACGCGTTGTGGAACAGTACTAGGGGACATTGGCGAAGACGGAGCCGTGGCAAATTGTGGTTCATCCTCCAATTCTTCAAACAACAAAGCTAACTCCACTGCCTTGTCCAAATCACCAGGTTGCTGGATAGCAACAGCAATACGAATAGCTGGTTGCAGTCCTTCTATGAACCTTGTGGTATAATGCACCGAATCAGGAGATACTTCATAAGCTGAGAGCTGATCAAACAATTCACAGAAACGTTCCACATAATCAAGGACAGTTGTCACCTGCTTAAGCTGTATCAACTTACGAACCAAGGAATGATGCTGGTTCCTGCCAAATCTGGTGTGAAGATGCTGACAGAATTCAACCCACGTAGCTCTAGGAATACGACGCCTAGCAGCTTCTAGCCAACGAGCAGCAGCACCATCAAACTTAGCAGAAGCATACTGAATCCACAGTGCAGGCGGTGTACCCCAAAGCTGAAAATAATCCTCACAACGGTCTTGCCAGAGACGCGGGTTACTACCGTCGAAGCGAGGCAATTCAACCTGTGGTCCAGCACCGAAAATATCAGCAGTATCCGGACCGGGAACATCTCCAACTCGAACTGGTGTAGACGAAGATGGGTCAGATCACATACCTCTTGCCGGAGGAGGGATGTATGGAACATACCCCTTCCCCCGATGTAACTGGACAACGCGGGGCCCTTCTGGGCGTGGATCGGCGACGGAACCTGTACCCGGTGCCGAAGGTGTAGTAGCAGGCGCCCTTGGTGAAGAAGCAGGCGCCGATGGTGTAGCAGCAGGCGCCGTCGGTGGAGATGCCGTTGAATTCGGCTGCTGCGGTAACTCCGATTCCAGCTCGTCGGTGTTGAAGCTGATTTCGTCGCGGATCTCGTTGATCTGGCTATACACACCTTCCAGCTTGGTGTGAATCGCCTTGTTCAACTTGTCAGCGAAGGCATCGAGCTTCCGATCCAGGAGGCCGTCAAGTTCCCCATGTACGAGATCGTAGACTACACGAGCTTCCGGCGGCAGATCTGACATGACTGCGGCTCGCCTCAACTTTTTGAATCGAGTTTCGAATCGATGCAAGGGAAGCGCCAGATCGTAGGAATCTGATACCAGATGTTAGAGTGGGCTACAGGAAGCTAGCAATCAGAGATTCATTGATCGAATTGGGGAATTGTTTCACGGTGGTGGCCGTTCCGCCCCTCCTCCCTCAACCACCATGCCGTGTTCGAGTTGGTTCCAGTTCGTTCTTTCTTCCTAGCCAATCTAGCTCGCTACAGGCCAGCGAGTAATTGTAGCCAACACAACACACACACTCAACGCTGCCAGACTGGATCCGCTAGATGGGTCGGCATCCTCTTGTTCCTCTTGGGCCTTGGGCTCGCAATTGCCATGTCACTTCTCTGGCCCACCTCTTCAGCAGCGTGTTCCGCCGGGATGGTGACAGAAACATTCGACAAAGATGAAACTACTTTCACATCTCCTTAGAAAAGAGACAGCAGAGCACACATGCCGTGTGTTACTGATTCAAAACATTCAAAGGAAAACAAAGTAACAAGAAACGAGCATGCCTGAACTTCAATGGGCACAGCTACCTGATATCAACCTACTACTTGATAAATATATGTAATGAAACACCGAAACAAACCCAAAAAAAGTGACAGCATTTTACGAGACTACTACTTTAAATATCCATAGAAAGTCAGCATACACCATAGATAGTCTGATAGTCATCTACCAAGGATCCAAGATAACTACCTGATAATAAGTCTAGGTTACCAGCGAGCAAAGCACCATCTATCTATTATATACTAAAAGCAAAATGAGTTATAAATAGAGACACCACGTTAAGCCACATCATTAAAATTAGTTTAGATAGTTGGATTTAAAACCAGCGGTTAGGATTTAATGTAAGATTATTAATTACGTAATTGTGTAGGTCCGGTTGACACGATACTCCGCAATTTATGGTCACGATTTAACTAGAGACCGGAGCGTTGAATTGTATGAATCCATCTAGAAAGTCTGGGTCGGGTGCAATACTTCGACAAAACTACCGGTACCAACAAACGCGTGCATCATGTCAAAAAAAGAAGAAAAAAAAACGCGGGCATGTTGCGCTGAGATACGAGAGAGACTCGCTTACCACGCCCGGTGTAATTTTTTTTTTTTTTGAGGCGGTGCGGTCCAGCTGAGGCAACATGCGGGTGCTGGACTGTTGGTGCATGTGCACAGCGGAAGCAGCATGGGGATGCAGCCATGCATCATGCATGCATGCACAAGTGCCTCGAATATGTACCATCAGGTCCATGTAAGAAAACATTGATTTTTTGGTAATATTTGCTTCATGCCTGAACTGGTGAGCTTAATACATCTGAAATAAGTGGTGTAGAAGCTTTACAATGAATGACGAATCCATAATTATTTTAAATTTTGCATATGTGAGAGGAACTTCGCGCGTTGGTAGACCATTAGATTTAGAAATTTATTCTTCAAATTAGTTATTTATAGAAATACCTTTTTCCAAACAATGATGATGTAATGTTATATGTGTATCTGTATCAGTCTGTACTCCGACCTATGTCCTATTTCTTCTGCTATCGGTAACATTTAGGTGACTTTCCTACTATATTTAGTTTGTTTACTTGACAAATTAAAATTTGTTTTTATCTAGGATTGCCTTGAATTGTTGGTCTATTTCTTATCTTTCAGCTTATCCCATCTTATATAAGCACGTCCAATAGTGTATATAATATTTTTAGTTAAAATTTTGTTATGCAATACACATTAGACATTACTCTTTGGATAATAGTTCACACAAAAATTAAATGCACAATTAGACATATTGAGGTTTCTCTTACCTTTTTCTTGCTTAGCTGAAATGCAAGATTAATTTTTCTGCAAGATTCCAAAAATAGTTCATATTCTTGAGAATGCATGCTCTATCTTTTTTGAGTCATTATAAAGTTTTCAAGCACTACGAATAAAAATCTTATAGACATTTCAAACTATGACGTGCGCATAGATCATTGCCTGCGAGATCATTTCTAATTAATATAAGAAACAATTTCATTATTTCTCCTGTTTAATTACGCGCCATGTATAAAAAAGTATAATGTGGATTGCTAAGAGACTGTGTCACATAGGATTATGGAACTAGCCTTAGATGGACTATAATCAATTAGAGACCTGATATAAAGGGACAATAAGTTTAGGCTATTAATGAGGTTGGGCCACATGTAAAATAAAACAAATCAATTTGGGGGTTCAATTAGAACGCGACATGTGTTTCTTACTAAAGAAATTTAAAATTCATGTATCATTTTCATATTTAGATCCTTTATGATCAACCATAATAAATATTTGGAATGTTTATTTCAACTATTAAGGTAATATATGTGTTGGTCAAGTTTTTAATAACATTTATTATTATATTCAGAATTTTTCGTTAGTAGCAACTATCGTACAAAATTGACATAATATAAATTTTAAATATATAAACACTTGTGTGAGAAACTTCACAAAAAAGACCTATCTATTTAACATCCATGGATGACTTGTAGATCAAGATGTTCAATTAGGCTCTATGATAAAAAAACAAATAGACAACCTCAAATAAGTTATTTGTGTATTAAAAATAAATAAAATAAATGCCAAGTATGGCATCATAATGATGGATGTAACTGTGATAGGTATGTAGTACCCCCTTTGTTTCTAAATATAAGATACTTTACCTATTTTAAATGTTGTCTAGATATAGACATAAATGTGTTGACATACACACTATAATTCAGACCGTAGGTCTTTTCCCCTACGGTTCCCTGATTCAAAAAAATGAGTTAACATACACACTAAAAGGTGTCTACATACATATGAATCTGGAAAAAGCGAAACATCTTATATTTGGAAGCAAGGGAGTACATTACTGTGATAAGTTGTAGCAATTATAAAAAAAGGACAAAAATAAAAGTATTGACGAATTGTCTTAAACATATTCAATTCATAAAAGACAATGCCCTCACATTTGCGAGGGCCACCATGCTAGTTGGTAAAACAATACGACCAGCTAATGATACATATTTCAAACGAGTGAAGTATGATTGCTAGCGCAACAAGCATCACGAAACAATGGCCAGCTTGGTAATCAGCTTCTTAATAACAGAAGGGCAGCTCCTGCTGAGATGATCGAAGCCGTCACTGTCCACTAAAGCTCTAAGATTTGCTGGGGAGCCGAGAAAACTTAAGCATGCCTTGCTTAGGCCGTCGCAGTGGTGCTGCTCAGCTAGCGCCAGGATCGTCGCCACCGTGCGCACGCCGATGTACTTGCATAGCTTATCCTCGCAAATACTCTTCAGCCTTTCCAAATTGTACCTGTCAGCCGCAACAAGCAAATGCTGGAACATGACATCTTCCTCTTCTTTTTCTGTCCCTGCTAAGGAGTCAGTGTACACAAAACAGAGTAACGCCTTGAACACCTGTGCCTGTATGTCATTTATGTGCACTGTGTCGCCCTCCTTCATGTCACCAAACAGCATCGCGCTGAAGACTGGAGATCGGGCAGCGAGCACACACCGGTGCGCTGCGAAGGTCTCACCAGCAACCTCAAAAACCACGTCGGCGCCCTTCTCGATTTTGAGGAGATCGCCAAGGTGCTTGTGCAGGTCAGATGGGGCCACGGAGACGAATGTTGGAGGAGTGCTAACCTCGGGCAGATCCTCTGTGCGGTAATCGCTGATGACAACGACATCGCACCTGACGGTGAAAGAATCGTCCTTGAGATGCTCCGACTTATCCAGGTTTGCCCTTCTGATGAACTTAGAAGTTCCCCAGCCATTCTTACAAGTATAGTTGTTTACCGTCTCCGTCGACGCCAATGAAGAAGCTTGGTCCTTGACCTCGCCAGCGAAAGAGAACTTGTGTTGCGCCTTCACCGCCTTGGTAACATTGTCGTCGAGAACAAGGAACAGGGATATGTAGTCTGGGGCTCTGGGCACTCTGCGTTGTGGCCATTGGGGTGGTAATCGATGTGCCATCGATGCCCGCCAGTGGCGGAGCTAGCGCTGCGGCAAAGCCTGGGCACAAACTCACGATCGATGATGTGTACGTCTTTCTAAAGGCCCAAGTTGAGCTTTGCAGGGAAGCATAAGTAGCCGGCCCAAGCGATTGAAGGGATGCATTTTAGCCCAATAAGCAACAGGTCATCATCTTCAGCAACATATCGCCCTTCCAGCCACCATGTTCGTCTCAGGAGGTCACCAGAGTTCATGTATGCAGCAGCGTAGAGCCTGGGCACGTGCCCTAGGCGGAGGTATGGTAAAATCGCCCCTGATGCCCGCCGAGGACGAAAGGGCGGGATTCAATCTTATCTCCATTGGGGACGCCCTTGGTGAGGGAGTAGCCATCGATCCTGAGAAGGTGATGCCCTCTCGATGTAGCCGCAACAATGGCAGAGGCGGACCGTGACGGCTTGCCGGCGGCGGCCGACATGGTGAACCTGCTCGGAAGATGGGGAGATGAAACTTGGCCGCCGTCTCCGGTGCAGATCGGTCGCAGATTCCGGCGGAACTGCTGCTACTATGGTAGTGGTAGCGGAGAATGGGGAAATGGTCTCTCTTTTTTTGAGAATGGGAAAAACCAACTGGCCGGCCGCCGCCGCCGCGGTCGGGTGCTAGGTTTCCTGGAGCCGCCGGTGTTTCCTTTTTTTTCGAGAACCCGATGGTGTTTCCTTTTCACCGCCAGTTGCGAACCATACCGACATATCGCGCAGCCCCCGCGAGCATATGGGCCGGGCCATCTACCTTTTTTTTTTTGAATTTTCCATATATATATAACCAAAAAATAATAAAGACCGCAGGCCGCCTCATTAAAAACCTTCCAGCCCCTTATCGGTACCCTGGTAAGGAAAAGAGTGCGTCCTGAAACCTGCGGCCTATTATAGTTCGAAAAGAGTTATATCACTCATTACATCCGGAATAATAAAACTAGGGGGATCGCAGTCCCAAAAAATAGAAGAATTTGAATCTAATGCAAATTTTGCCAAATTGTGTGCCACCATATTCGCTTCTCGAGGACAATGTTGTACTATAATCGATCCAATCCTCTGAACTCTCAAGAAGCAGTCAGCTAGTATAGGACTGTAAGGGCTCCAGATTTCTATTTCACCATTAAAAGCTTGGCATAACTCTAGCGAATCAGTCTCAATTATAACCGGAGAGCATCCAATTTGTTCTATTAGTATAAGCCCTTCCTGGAGAGCAACAGCTTCAGCAGTAGTAGCATCCAACAAGTTGGTTAGAGGACCACAAGCACCGGCCACAGCCTGTCCGTTGTGATTTCTCAGAACCGCACCAAAGCCAGCATAAGCATTTGTCAAGAAGGCAGCATCAATATTCAATTTATATGAGTTAAAAACAGGTTTAGACCACCTTACTTCCTTGGGTACCTTGTCCAGGTGAGCACCTTTGTAATTCGTAGCTAGACCCAGAATAGAGAAAGCAGATTGAGCCGGTGTAGCAATTTTTTCTCCTTTAACAAATTCTCTTCTTTGCCACCAAATATACCATGCTCCAACCAAGACAGCCTCCGGCACATTGACCTCTCCCAGCTTATGGTTCGAAGTATGATTGCTTCTCAATAATTCTTCGAGCATTGATAAAATTGTTGATTATTTCGAGCAAACCAACAGATGTCCAGACTTGTTTAGCCCTTGCACAAGTAAACATAAGGTGTTTCATATCTTCAGGACCTTGAGTACACACCGGACATTGTGCAGTTGTTTTAATATGTCTATTAGCTAGTATACATAACCCAGGAACCATTCCATGTAAGGCCTTCCACCCAAAGATTTTAATTTTCAGGGGAATATGCAGCTTCCATAAAATATCCCAAACAGGGTTTCAGTTATATGATCCTTGCCCATCAGTACGGCGAGTTTGCTGTCCAAATTGATGCTCCCATTGAGCATAGTAAGCAGATTTAACAGAGAATGAGTATGATTTTGTAAGATGCCAGGCAACAAAATCTTCAGTCATATTGTGATTCAGAGGGATACGAAGGATTCGCTGAACATCGAGGGGGTTGAAGAGGTCTTCGAGCATTTCGATATCCCAGGAATTAGTCTCTTGGTCAATCAATTCATCTACTGTCCGAAGAAGAATTTGCCCCTTAGGTGTCACAACCTTTCTATTACTGCTGCTAGGGATCCAACAATCGTCCCAAATATTGATCATATTCCCAGAACCAACTCTCCAAATATTACTGCTGCCGGGCCATCTACCTATTCTCGATGGTTTTCTGTATTAAGTTTTTTCTTTTTCTATATGATTTTTTAATATGTTATGAATATTGTTTTCTATAAACATTTTTATTATCTATAGAAACATTTTTTTGCTATGAACATTTAATTAGATATGTATGAAAATTTAATTAGATGCATATGTACATTTATTCATGCATGTATGAACATTTATTTGCGACATATGTGAACATGTGGCACTGCACCAGATGGCCACAACGCAAACAACAGTAGATAACTATTGAGAGTTTCGATCTACACAAATTGTGAGGGAATTATGTAAATCATGAATGATTGTGGTGGTACTGTTGATGGAGACGGTGAAGATGATGATGAAGACGTATGGTCCTCCCTACGCCAAGGAAGTGATGGTGTGGACGAAAGTTGCGATTTCCCTTGGAGGCGACAGCGGGATAACATGATCTGCCCTCTCCCGGAGAAGGAGAAAACTTTCATGTTCACCGCCGCTTCCAAAATTCTTTTAAAAATATGGCCTAGCGTTTTTCGGGAGACGAAGGCGTTAGTAAAAAGGAGGTCGTGAGGCGAGCCACGGGGCGGCTAGGACCCACCTTGTCGCGATTGGCTTGAGGTTCATAGATGGTTTGAATGACGAACTAGTTGTTCTGTTGTCACTTGGAAGGATTTGAATCTGAGGCAGATGAGATGGCCGTTAGAGCTCATAAAGGATTATGGCATGAATTTGCAATGCTACCCAGAAAATGGCACCCCCATCGGTCCCGGTCCCCAGAAATGTGTCCAGCACGGCAGCACCCCCCTAGGCCACCCCCAACTTTGAGGGGCTACTCGGGGGCGCCGGTCAAATCCCGGACACACCGTCCGACATATGGGCCTGCATGTCATAGACACGGAGGGGCACCGCAATTAATGGCGACGCGTGGGAGGCTGGTCCTCGAGTAATGGCGGCCACTTCGCCGGGCGGTTCCCCAGGCCTCAGACTAGGGTTAGATTAGGTCAGTGGCGCCGGCGACGTCAGTTTAGATTTAAATTGCATTCAAAATATTGTAAAATTTCAACAAATTTGAATGAAATTTAAAGCTTTTGCCTCTCAATTTTTTTTATTTTGATTTGAGGGGCTGGGTGTCGGACAAAATTACGGGGTGCCGGTGAAGATGTTCTTATGCCTTAACCTGCAAGGTTTATGTGAATGGACTTGCAACAGGAGAATGGTGTGCTTTATTCGGAACCAACATATAACCTATCCAAATTATAGCACTATCCAGTGAGGCGTCCGCCAATTCCAGAAGGCATACGGCTGTTGCAATTGCAGAAGAAGAACCGATACATCCATACATACATGGCCGTGGCACCGTGGCAAGCAACAAGGGAGATCGATCAAAAAAAAAACGAGGTCAAAAAAAAAAAACGAGGACCCAACTCGTCCACACCACCTTCAAAAAAAAAAAAAACTCGTCCACACCATAATACTTATGGACGTCCAAATAGCTATACAGGTCAAATGTGTAACACAACCCACGCAGCCAACTCAGCATGTGGTAATGTGATAAATAGTGCGCAATAAGAACAACTACATCCATACGTAGTTATAAATGTGATAATTGCAAGCAACGAGGGAGATCCATCTCACTGTGTTGTGTTATGGGATGTCGTTGCCGTCCGTTTTGCGTACTCGGCTTGGATTTTCTTCAGCATCTTAACTACATCGTGCATCGATATCCTCTCGTCGGGAGAGTCGCTGGAGCAGAGCAAACCCACACTAGTGGAAACAAAGCCTCTCGTCCCGGGTGGTAAGGCCCTTTCGTACCGGTTGCCCACCCGGGACGCGGCAATCGGGACTAGAGGGCTCCCCCTCTCGTACCGGTTGGATTACGGCCCGGTACAAGAGAGGTCCACGTGGGGGCCGAGGCAGAGCGCCTGGCTGAGGACTTCTTGTACCGGGCCGTAATACGACCCAGGACAAGAGGGTCCCCACGTGGCGGCCTCTGGATTTTTTGTTTCTCCAGCCTATTGAATATAAAAACTACGGCGGTTAATTAATTACAAATCAGAAAAATAAATATAGCATATCAAAATATTCTAAAAGAAATATTTATGATAAATCGTCCGGGACTAGAGCCCGTCTATTCGATTACAACCGGGACTAGATCCCGTCTATTCGATTACAACCGAGAATAGAGCCCGTCTATTCGATTAATTACAACCGGGACTCGAGCCCGTGTACTAACTACATAGAGGTCGACCGGGACTAGTCGACGGCATTGTATTTTCCCTTTGAGTTAATGATTGTATTTTCCCTTTGGGTTAATGACATGGTCGACCAAAATCCCGCAATTTCCTCTTGAATTGGTCGAAAGTTGTCCTTTAGTTCCAGGTTCCTCCGCATGCTATCCATCTATAAAAGGAGAACAATGCGAATATCAATCATCATAACAGAAATTAGACACTCAACACAATTGATGGTAATAAAATAAAACTGTGAATATATTTTGTTCACTTACGTCTAGAAATTTCTGTGGGTTCCGCTCAGAGACCTCCCGGCGAATCCACTGGCACACGAAGTATCCACACAAATTGGTCCCCGGTGGCTGCCTCTCACAGTTCTTTACGAGAATAGATTTCAATCAAATAGTAATCAAGCATGGTATGATGGTATTGAAATTTGAATTAAAAAGATGCGCGAACCTAGCTCGTACTACTTACCTTGTCAGGATAAAAACTAAGCTCCTCTTTAAATTCACCTGTTGTCCTCTTTCTGAATTCTTTCCAAATGCTGCCCGGCAAACAAATGAATAAATGAGTTATTAATTAGTTACTTGATATCTCAGGAATTGAACAAATTAGAGAGACCGATATAGTACGATAGAAAATACCTTTGGAGGACATCCATAATTGGTTGGTACCTCTCTTCGGGCCAATGCAATGAGTCGAGGATGTCAACTCTTGCATCATCAACTTGAATGATTAGCAGAATGTAATGGTCGCTGCGCACGTTTATATATGTCAGTAACTAATCAGTTACACTTAACATCGAGTAAGCAAAAATTAATGTGTACAAGACAGTAACACTCTTAATTACCTGAAGTGGTAAGGAAACAATATCTTGCTTTTATAATTTTGCCTATGTATGAACCTAAACAAGTTGGCCTTCGTTTCCTGGGGTAATCCCGTAGCAATTTTTCATTAACTCGGACCGGGTCAACGAACCCAAAGTCAAATATTCTATTTCTGTCACATTCATCACTCTTCATTCTGCATAATAGCGTAGTGAGCATAATTAGAACAAGCAATGACCGAGCTGAGCTATAGACTTTATTTTAGAAATAATTAAATGAATTGAATCACTTACAGACAATAGATACTGACGATACTCAAGTCCAGGGAGTCAAGCTGGTATAACTGATAGAGTTCTTCAAGATAAACATTTATCTCGTCTTTACCTATGTAATGTTCTTCTGTAACTTGCACAACGAGCGCCTCTCGACCTTTCTTTGTGACATCCATGTACCAGTCATGCAGTCTTCGCATTTGTGTTGGTAGAAACTCGATCTGCTCAGGTGGCACTAGAGACTCCCGTATTTCCATTTCCATTTATCAACATGCAAATAGGGGTGGAGCTCTTCTGCATCCAGTTGAGAAAGTGACATACCAGCTTCTGCAGCAAATTTCGCGCGGGCTAATTCATCAGTGTTCGCCGCGCGCGCGGAGCCCTTATCAGTGGTCACCTTAAGCGGGGAGATCGACTGTTTTGACTGTGCTCCGAGCTGGGCAACGTCTCTTTTTCTTTTCCCGCTGCCACTAGTACTTGTCGTCTTGCTGGAGCTAATTCTACCCAGACAGCGTGCATAGTCATCTTTCCTATTTATCTCGACTTGCGATGGATGATTAAGAAATCCGTAGCCCACTTTTTTTGATCTCCCGTATATACTTGCTTCGGCGGGGGCTTTTTCGGTGCCATCTGTCTTTTAAGTCGGCTGCCACGGCCGCCGCGTTTTCCTCTACAGTCCTTTCCCAAGGTCTCGGGGGAGGAACCTTCGGTACTTTTGGGAGGGGCTCTTGTCGGGGTACCGGCGATCGGTCGCGACGGAAACCCATTAGTGTCGAAACGACGGTCTTCGTCGACTGGTTGCTCCTAGTGGGCGGAGACCGCGGAGGAGACGGCTGAGGTGTCTGCTGAGGCAGCGGCGGAGGAGACGGCTGAGGAGTCTGATGAGGCGGCGGCGAAGATCGAGATGGACTCGTGTTGTGGTGGTCGTCCAAGTCGTCATCATGTGGACTTGGAGGCGATGGTGGCCTTGGCGCCGTCCAACCTGGAATCACGATGTATTTCTTGGGCCATAGAATGAGTCCACCCTGGACATCTCCCAGTGTCCTCTCATCATCACCTCCAGGGATTTTAAGTTCGAGTGATTCAAATCCGGGGTGAACTTGATCCACGCCGACACGAGCAAAGCCATCTGGAATCTCATTGCCCAAATACAGTGCTGTAGATTCACAAGGTAAAGCATAGCCCTCCGCCGCCTTCACTGATAAGTTGCTCATGGCCCCATGTAGCTCACAAGTTGTCTTCTCAGTGATATAATCCACGGGGTAGGTTTCCTTGTTCGATGGCTCATCAGCACCAACCCCCGTGGAAGCCACGCTGCTTCTCAGTTGAGATGGACCACCTGTTGGAGCACCTTCCTGCAGCTGACGAGTTGCCCCATGCTCGCGCATTTCATCTACTTGCTGATGAAGGTGGCTCACCATACTTTCTAGTTTGCTAAACCGGTCTGAATTCTCCTGCTCCTTCCTCTTCTTTGCTCTTGCTCGGCTTCTATAAGATTCACGGTCCGCGGGAAACCCTTGATCCCACGTCACATCAGCTCCCAAGCCTCGTACTCGTCCTCCTTTTTCTTTATTACCGAGGGCCTAGATAAAAATATATCTATGTCAAGTTGGTCGGCATGATTGTCATAAACAAGAAACGAAACAAATATATAGTTATAACAAACCTTTGACAGCTCGTCGTACTCTCGGTCGGGAATAAACCTTCCCTCTTTAGCATCGGTGATTGCATCAAGAATTTGCTGCCGGGGTATAGGAGTTTCTTTCTGTTGATCAACTATTAGATCCCCTGTTTCCATGTCATACTCCGCCCCATGCCCAAGAATCCAATTTCTGCATCTACGGGGCCATCCATCTGTAATTGGAGTGATCCCTTTATTGCGCAGCTCAGCCTCAATCTTACCCCACTTAGGCTCGGCACTTATGTAGCCACCTGCCCCCATCTTATGGTGATATTTCTTTTTCGCTGCATTTTCCTTATTCTTTTTCGATCTTTCCTTAGCTTTTTCTGATCCCTTGTATTCCAGAAATGCCTTCCAGTGAGGCCGCTGCCTCTCTAGTGTCCCAGTGAAATCTGGAGCTTTCTGTTTCGATTGCCATTCACGGTATAATCTGTTCTTGTAATTGTTGAACTGTTCAGCCATCTTCTTCAGAGCCCAATGCTTGACTTTTTTCGTCATGGCTTGTGTCCTTTCGGTACTATCCAACACCGGTAGGGTGAACTTTGCTATGAGCTTGGTCCAAAGCACTCTTTACTTCTGTCGCTGACCCAACTAGGTTTCATGGCGCCCTCTAAGTTTTTTGGCTCATTCCATTCCTGAATGCTGATCGGAACATTGTCCCTAACAACAACTCCGCATTGATGCACAAACTTAGATGCGTTCGCCTTGGGCTCCGTAGGTTTGCCATCGTCAGCGACGGCCTCAATTATGAGATGCGCATCTGCGGCCAACCCTTTGGCATGGCCTCGTTTAGTTGCAGATTGGGCCGATGCGGAGGTCTAAAAATTAAAAAAATATGTGTTAATACATACATATAGTAATCAATTATTCCATCTGATCAACAGAGGCTTAATATACCTCGCCAGACTGCGGAGGTGCACAAATTAGCGAGTTGTCATTGCACTCGATGCTCGTTTGCGCTTCGTCTCTTTGTTCCTCCTCCATTCCCGACCGGAGTCGTTCAAAAATTCGGAGCCATCTTCTGTTCCACCGGCTTCTGCTCCCCCCACGGGTTCACGTAAAATGTCGAACACCTCATTTTCAAGGTGTCTGCTTTCAAGGTGTCTGCTGTTGAAGTCATCCATTGGGCTTAACTAATACAAAAGAAATATAAAACAATGTTAGCATTAATTAGGAGAATACAAAAGTTAAACAAAGAAATTTGCAAAAAGTATCACTAATACATAGCAAATTTAAATCTACACTTAGCAAATTTAAATTTACACTTAGCAAATATAAATCTCTAACCCTAAATTTCTAACACTAAATTTAAATTTCTAACCCTAAATTTAAATTTAAATCTATACATAGCAAATTTACCGTAAATTTCTAACCCTAAATTTAAATTTAAATCTATATATACTTAGCAAATTTAAATCTCTAACCCTAAATTTTAACACTAAATTTCTAACCCTAAAGAACGAAGTAGAAATAAATGCATTGTTCTTGCATTTACCCTTGGTTCTGTAGACAGTCTTCTTGCAAGCATAATGGACTATTCTAATCATCGGCTTGTATTAAGAATAGCCAAGAAGACAACATTATTTCTTTCGACTCATAAAAAACAGCAAAATCACCTAACACTAAATTTTTATAAGACGATCATTCCAAATTGACTTAGCAAATTTTTCTAATAACATTTCTAATAAATTTCTAACACTAAATTTCCTAACACTAAATTTTAACACTAAATTTCTAACCCTAAATTACTAACACTAAAAAACAATAAATACATAGCAAATTTAAATCTCTAACCCTAAATTTCTAACACTAAATTTAAATTTCTAACCGAAAATCTAATTAACTAACTAACCTAACTATAACCTACCAAATTCAACTAACTAATTCCTAACTAACTAACCTAATTAACTAACTAATTCCTAACTAATTAACTAATTCCTAACCTACCAAATCCGCGGCGGAGGAGCGCGGCGGGCTCGGGCGGCTCCGGCGCGTGGACGCGACCGGCGCCGGCGCGTGGAGGGGAGGGACAGCGGCGGGCTCGGGCGGCGCCGGCGCGGAGGAGGACGTCGGGCGCGGCGGACGCGAGCGGCGCCGGCGCGTGGAGGAGAGGAGGCGCGGGCGCGTGGAGGGGCGGCGCCGGCGCGTGGAGGAGAGGGACGGCGGCGGCCGACGATTTGGGCAGCCTGACGGCGTCAAATTCGTCGGCGGCGGCTCCTCCTTCATCTTCTCCCGGGTCGTGGCTCGGCCCGGGGTGGAAGAGGCGTATTTATAGGCGAGGCCCTCTAGTACCGGGCCGTGGAACCACCCGGTACTAGAGGTTGACCTCTAGTACCGGGCCGTGGCACCACCCGGTACTAGAGGGTTTTCGCCCACGCCGCCCAGCTGCGCGCCTAAATAGTCCTCTAGTACCGGGTGGAGACACCACCCGGTACTAGAGGTCCATTTTTTGGCTCTACCGCACCAAACTTTCAAATTTTTGCGCCAAATGTTTGAAATGTATTTCCATATGAATTTGTATAATTTCTACATACTTTTGAATCTGACAAAAAGTTCAACATGAAAAGTGTTTGAATTTGAATATGTAATTCAAAACCATTTTCTGTTCAAACTATTCAAATTATTAAATTTGTATTTGAATTAAAAATGCATTAACTAATATAGTTTGAATTTGAATAATTTCTACATACTTTTGAATCTGACAAAAACTTCAACATGAAAAGTGTAATAATCAATTAAAAATGCATTAACTAATATTGTTTGAATTTGTAATAATCATCTCTTTATTCTAAAAACATCCCTAACAACATCCCACCCAGTTACATAAAAGGATACATTATTATACATCACTAACAGTTACATTACTACATAAACGGACATGCTGGATCGGAGGCTTAGGGGGAACGGCGGGAGGAGCCAGCCCCGTTCGCGGCACGTTTCTGGTTCTCGCGCGCACGTTTGCGGCGTAGGGCAAGATCCATGGAGGATGAGTCTTTCAGCGCCCAAGCCAGCTCGGAAGCCTCCTTCGCCTTGAGCTGGCAGGAAGTCCTGGCTCGCTGCACACGGTCATCGCCGACGGACTGCAAGGAGGCTTCAATGGCCTCCTGCATCTGCGGCCCGCCGCCCTCTTCCCCATGGTCGCTCCAGTCGAAGTCGTCGTCGTCGCCCTCCTCGTCGGGAGGTGCGGCGGCGGCTGGTGGAGGTGCGGTGGCCAAGTCGCCGTATGCGGCCGCGGATCCCCACGCCACCCCTGCGGCGTACGCATCCTCGTCGGGGTCAGGGACGTCGGACCACGCGCGCTCGTACGTCCTCCGCACCTCCTCCGGCACCAGAGCAGGAGGCCGGTAGCAGGGCATTCCTCTCCACGCCGGGCTCGTGGGCATACGGCGGGATAGGCTCCCGCGGTAGCGCCCAAGCGCGCTCTGCCGAGCATGCTCGACCTCGTCCAGAAGGCGCTGCGGCGGGCGTGGCGGATCCATCTCGTGGAGACGATCCACCCCGTCAGCGACAATATATAAAGACCTCCAGGGCAGCGCTGGGGGAGGACACGTGCCCAAGGCAGCGCTAGGGGAGGACACGTGGCTAGGGCAGCGCTGGGGGAGGACACGAGTGGTGACTGCAAAGCCCGCCTATAGTCCCGGTTGGTGTTACCAACCGGGACTAAAGAAGCACACACGGATCGTGTGTTTCTTTCAAGCGCTTGTGAGATGTTGGATCAGGGGTGTGTTTCTTTTGAGGGATTGTGAGCTGTTGGATCAGCACTATCAGAACCACTTCGTGAGCCACATGACCCTATATATAGGCCCCCTCCCGGACATGTCCAGCACTCAGTGACTCATTGTAGTTCACGGGTAGCAGAGAGCAAGATTTCAGAGAGGCAGGAGTTCCTAGAGCGGAGGCTGAAGGTGAACCCTCCCCTCGGTCGGATCCAAGCAGCGGCAGTATACAAAGGATTCGGATTCCCGTCATACAGCCCTACGGTGCATTTGATATGCAGTCACTCACGAGGCACCGTAGGGCTGTATGACGGGGAAACCGTGTGTTTTGGTCAGTTTTGCTTATATAAAAGGAGGCTCCACACCGCCCTCCGTCCCCTCCCCAGGGTGCTGCCCTCTCCCTCCCCTACCTAGGTGTTTGATCAAATTTCCCACTCATTTTTTCAGATCTCGGCGACAATGTCCGGCCTGTTGGATGCGAGGGGCGATGTCCGGGACTGGGCTCCGCCGGGCTGGCACTGGGAGGAATCCGGGACGCGTCGCTTGGTGAGGAATCCGGGTGACATCGTCGACCCGGATCTTGTTTGGTGGAAGTCGCGTGGGCCACTCTCGTTCCAGAGGGAGCCGGCCCCCGAGGAGGTGGTACGTCGCCGTATCAGGGAGGAGGACGAGCACGTCAATCGCTATGTGTTTAAGTTGGATACGCCAGCGGTGTATAACAGTGGATGGATGGTTCTTCATAGGGATCCTTCTCACGTGAGTATTGCCCCTGTGATGGTTCCTGCTCTTTGGGTGAGCAGCGCCGGCCGCTCAGCACCCCGTGGCTTAGGACCCGGCAAAAGTTAGTGATATTATTCGTGATGTATTATGGTTAAATAAAAATGGACCCGGGCTATGTAACTGGATTAAATAAAGATGTATGCGTGATACTTCTGAGTTTACAGTTCTCTTCTGATTTTTTAGAACACAGTTACATAAAAGTTGAATACATTATTACACATCACCAACAACATCCCTATCTAGTCTTCACGTTTTCTTCGTGTGTGTCCCTTTCTTCTGATTGCGCCGTAACCATGGACAATCTTCATCATTTAACTTGATGCTTGGGTCAATGTTCACTTTGAAGGGCGGAATTTCATGAAACTTGTTGTAATCTTCTGACATGTCTGTCTTGTCCTCCACTCCCACGATGTTTCTTTTCCCTGAAAGAACTATGTGGCGCTTTGGCTCATCGGCTGATGTATTCGCTTGCTTATCTTTTCTTTTTTTCGGTTTGGTAGACATGTCCTTCACATAGAAAACCTGAGCCACATCATTGGCTAGAACGAATGGTTCGGTGCCGTACGCAAGATTCTTGAGATCCACTGTAGTCATTCCGTACAATGGGTCTACCTTTACCCCGCCGCCTTGCAGGTTGAACCATTTGCACCAGAACAAAGGGACCTTAAAAGAAGGTCCATAGTCAAGTTCCCATATCTGCTCTATGTTACCATAATATGTGACCTTTTGCCCACTGTTGTCTGTTGAATCATCAAAGCGGACACCACTGTTTTGGTTGGTGCTCTTTTGATCTTGTGCGATCGTGTAAAATGTATTCGCATTTATCTCGTACCCTTGGAAAGTCGAAATAGTCGAAGATGGTCCCCTAGACAACAAGTACAGCTCATCTGAGATAGTGTCGTCATTGTTGAGATGTGTGTGCAACCAACCGCCAAAATTCTCCATGTGTTCCTTTGTAGTGAAGGAGTCATCCATCCCCGGGTTCTCGGAGCGTACAATATTCTTGTGCATCTGGATATACGGAGCCACCAAACTGGAATTATGTAGAACTGTGTAGTGTGCTTGTGTGAAAGAATGTCCGTCCCTACATATTATTGATTTCCTTCCTAGAGTGCCTTTTCCACTCAGTCTCCCCTCATGTCGCGATTCAGGAAGACCAATCGGCTTAATGCCAGGAATAAAGTCAACACAAAACTCAATGACCTCCTCTGTTCCATAGCCTTTGGAGATGCTTCCTTCTGGCCTAGCACGGTTATGAACATACTTCTTCAAGACTCCCATGAACCTCTCAAAGGGGAACATATTGTGTAGAAATACAGGACCCAGAATGGCAATCTCGTCGACCAGGTGTACTAGGAGATGTGTCATAATATTGAAGAAGGATGGTGGGAACACCAACTCAAAACTAACGAGACATTGAACCACATCCTTCTGTAGCGTTGGTAGAATGGCTAGATCGATTACCTTCTGCGAAATTGCATTCAGGAACGCACATAGCTTAACAATGGGTAGTCGAACATTTTCCGGTAGAAGCCCCCGCAATGCAACCGGAAGCAATTGAGTCATAAGCACGTGGCAGTCATGAGACTTTAGGTTCTGGAACTTTTTCTCTGCCATATTTATTATTCCCTTTATATTCGATGAGAATCCAGACGGGACCTTCATACTGCTCAGGACTTCGAAAAATATCTCCTTCTCTTCTTTGGTAAGAGCGTAGCTAGCAGGACTTAGACGTCCTTTATCCGTCTTCATTGGATGCAGGTTGTCTGGGTCTTTCATACGTTGCTGGTCTTGTCGTGCTTCCGGCGTATCTTTTGTCTTCCCATACACGCCCAAGAAGCCTAGCAGGTTCACGCAAAGATTCTTCGTCACGTGCATCACGTCGATTGCAGAGCGGACCTGTAGGAGTTTCCAGTAGGGTAGCTCCCAAAATATAGACTTCTTCTTCCACATGGGTACGTGTCCGTCAACGTCATTCGGAACAGACTGTCCGCCAGGACCCTTTCCAAAGATTACTTCTAAATCCTTGACCATATCATATATAACATCACCATCAGGGAGGTTAGGCTTCTTCCGGCGATCTGCCTCACCGTTGAAATGCTTGCCTCTCTTTCTTACGGCATGACTGTTCGGAAGAAATCGACGATGCCCCAGGTACACATTCTTGTTTCCCAAATGTATACTTTCAGTCTTATCTAAACAGTGCGTGCATGCATTGTATCCCTTGTTTGACTGTCCTGAAATGTTACTAAGAGCAGGCCAATCATTGATGGTCACAAATAACAACGCTCGTAGGTCAAATGACTCCTGTTTGTACTCATCCCACACACGTACCCCTTCATCACGCCACAACTGTAAAAGTTCTTCAACTAATGGCCTCAGGTACACATCAATGTCGTTGCCGGGTTGCTTCGGGCCTTGGATGAGCACTGGCATCATAATGAACTTCCGCTTCATGCACAACCAAGGAGGAAGGTTATAAATACATAGAGTCACAGGCCAGGTGCTATGACTGCTGCTCTGCTCCCCAAAAGGATTAAAGCCATCCGTACTTAGACCAAACCTTAAGTTCCTTGCGTCACGTGCAAATTCCTTAAACTCTCTATCGATTTTTCTCCACTGCGACCCATCAGCCGGGTGTCTCGACATCTCGTCGTTCTTGCGGTCTTCTTTGTGCCATCGCAACAACTTGGCATGCTCTTTGTTTCTGAACAAACGTTTCAACCGTGGTATTATAGGAGCGTACCACATCACCTTGGCAGGAACCCTCTTCCTGGGGGGCTGGCCCTCAACATCACCAGGGTCATCTCGTCTGATCTTATATCGCAATGCACCGCATACCGGGCATTCATTCATATTCTCGTACTCACCGCGGTAGAGGATGCAGTCATTAATGCATGCATGTATCTTCTGCACATCTAATCCTAGAGGGCAGATAACCTTCTTTGCTTCGTACGTACTGTCAGGCAATTCGTTATCCTTTGGAAGCTTTTGCTTCATTATTTTCAGTAAATTCCCAAATCCCTTGTCAGATAAACCATTCTCTGCCTTCCATTGCAGTAATTCCAGTGTGGTACCGAGCTTTGTGTTCCCATCTTCGCAAGTTGGGTACAACTTTTTTTTGTGATCCTCTAACATCTGCTCCAACTTCAACTTCTCGAGTGCACTTTCTGCTTCGGTCTGTGCATCAACGATGACCCGCCGTAAATCATCATCTATGATGGGCTCATCTGGTACCTCTTCATCTTCAGCTTCCCCCTTTCATTACCACTGTATTCAGGGCACATGTAGTTGTCATCGTTCTGTTCTTCTTCGTTGTCTTCCATCATAACCCCTCTTTCTCCGTGCTTGGTCCAACAATTATAGCCGGGCATGAAACCATGCTCTATCAGGTGGATGTGAAGGTCTTGTGACCGAGGGTAATCCTTCTCATTCCGACAGTTACGGCATGGACATAACATAAAACCTTCCCGCTTGTTTGCCTCAGCCACTTTGAGAAAAGATTGCACGCCCTGCATGTACTCTCTAGAGCGTCGGTCAGCGTACATCCATGGATGGCTCATCTGCATTATATAAGTATGTTAAACGCAATCACGATGCTAAAACCCATTACGGTAAACGGACATAATACATAACTGACCATATTCATTGATACAAGTTCATCACATTAAAACCAAAGTAGAGTAGTGACCAAATGTAATACATAGTTCTCATAAAACATACATTTAAACCAACATACAACTATCCAAAGAATTTAATTCCAACAACAAATGCGATCAAAATCGCAACTAAGGTAATTATTGAACCAACAGCATAATGATACCAAGCCTCTTGACTAATGGCATAATTTCTAATATTTTTAATCTTCAAGCGCATTGCATCCATCTTGATCTCGTGAGCATCGACGACGTCGGCAAGCTTGAACTCCTGTTCAGCGACGATGTCGGCAAGCTTCAACTCGTGTTCAGCGACGATGTCGGCAAGCTTGAACTCCAATTTCATCTTCTCTTCTAGGCATTGGAGACGAAGATCTTCACTTCTTTTCAATTTTGCTTTCAAATCATTGTTTTCTTTTATAAAAAACTCGACAATAGGGTCGGTTGGAATTTCCGGTTCAACTACCTCCTAGATAAAAAATATATCTATGTCAAGTTGGTCGGCATGATTGTCATAAACACGAAACGAAACAAATATATAGTTATAACAAACAATCATACCACATCCGAATAATAGAGCGGACGAGAGCCGGTGTGGTCAGGTGTCAAAACCATGGCACTATATATATAACAAACAATTATACAACTAATAAAATTATACAAATAATAATTATGCATTAATGTTTTGAAATAAAAGTTTTAAAAAAGAGGCTTACCGAGGTGGTGCCGGTGACGGGACAACGCGGGCGATCAACGGCGGTGAGCACGGCACTAGAACACACAAATCATAATTTAATTTTAGCTCAAATTGCATATAAAAAAAATGAACTCCCTAACTTAGGCATTTCATCAAACACCTAGCTAGCACCTAAAAAATGAAATGAGCTAAGCTAGTATGGAAATGAGCTAAAATGAGGAACGCCGGATGAAAGGATCAAGTTGCTAACCCTTGAAAAGATGGGTGCCGTTAATCTTGACAAATCGTGGAGGAAAATGGAGATGAACTCGAGCTTGGGAGAGTAAAACAATGGAGAAAATGGTGATGAACTCGAGCTGCTGCTCTCGGGGGTGGGAGGTGGAAGATGATATAGTAGTGATACCCCTCTAGTACCGGCTCGTAGCACGACCCGGTACTAAAGATCCACCTCTAGTACCGGGTCATGCTACGAGCCGTACTAGAGGTGCTCGCGCGGGCCCCGTGCTGCTGCTGCCCTGACAGGAACCTCTAGTACCGGCTCGTATCACAGCCCGGTACTAGAGGTCCCCTACGAAATTCTGAATTCTGCATTTAATTTGAATAATTTATATCTATAAATTCGTAACTCGAAATATGACAAATAATATGTCTTTATTTTGTGAATCCGAACAATTATATGAGTAAACAAAAATAAATAAGTAATACTAATCTTGCATTCAAATAATATTGAATTTAAATAATAATAAACTTTTGGCATCACAATGCCTTGCACATATATCATACTTACACAGGGACATAATTAATAGAAATAATAGTTCAGATAACCATTACATAAAGTACTGAAATACCCATATATATGAAACTGCAAACACTACTTTGTTCTAGATGAGGAGACCCTCAAGCACTACATAATATTAGAGATAAAGTGTTTGCCATTGCAAACACTAGTACTAATAATCGTCCTCCGGATCAGAATACCCCCAAACAGGAGACCCATGGGGCACTGGTGGCGGTACGAGGTGACGCTGCCCATAGTTGACGATTCTAATCTTGCGGTACACCTCGTATGCAACGTACGCATCTCTTGCTGCATACACAATGTTGCAAGCGTCAAGTGGGGTCTTCTCCCAAAAATCGTGCTGCTCCTTGGGGAATCCTATCTTCATCTCAGCGTAATCGTCCTCCTCGATCACGGCGACTGCCATATCAGCCATTCCAGTCTTGTCACGGTCAAGCCTGAAAATGCGCTGGAGATCAATGTGGCAGGCAGATGGTATCTCAAGACCCCAGGTGCGTCTCATCTTGATCTTGTCATTCGTTATATCAACGCTAGCAAAATGTATGCCGCTGCGAAGAAAATCCATGAGTATTGGACATTGCTTGTCACTACTGCAACAACAAAATAGAACACATGTTAAATACTGCTGCAACAAAGTATAATTTAGAACAACAAGTATAATAAAAATAACAACAAGTATAATTTTAGATCAAGTATAATAAGAATTAATCATAACAACAAGTATAATAAGAATCATATATAACAATAATAATTTAGAACAAGTATAATAATTAAGAATCATAACAAGTATATTTCGGCACAAGTATATATAATTTTTCCTTCATTTCCTTTGAATCAACAAGTATAATAAGAATTAATCATAACAAGTATATATTAAGAATAATAACAAGTATAATTTTAGATCAAGTGTAATAAGAATTAATCATAACAACAAGTATAATAAGAATCATATATAACAATTATAATTTAGAACAAGTATAATAATTAAGAATCATAACAAGCATATTTCGGCACAAGTATATATAATTTTCCTTCATTTCTATGAATCAAAAGACATGTTTTCTCCCACGACGATATGGCCAATATGCAACTTTCATTTTCGGCACAAGTATATTTTGGCACAATATATATAATTCTTTCACTACAATCAAAGAGGAATTGCTATCCTATGCAATTTTCCTATCCTTATGAATCAACAAACAAAATAAGCCCCAATTTAAAACTAAGACAAGTTTTTATATTACCTTGCCCACTGGAAGACCATGACATGTTTCTTGAAACAAAGTTGGATGACGGCAACATCTCTTTGATCGGCCGTGTACTCGAGATCAAGGCCCATGAACTTGTCTTGCTCCCGAGCTTCGTCAAGCCAATACTTGAAATCGGAAAGAAAACCCGGCACCTTAGCGCTGTCGTTCGTGTACACGACATTGAGATAGGTGCTGCCATGTGCACGCACCTGCCCGTAGCGAGTGATCGGTGGTGCAGGATTCATGGTGGAGGGGATCGGATGGGGATGGAAGAAGAGGCAGAGAAATGCCGCGGTTACTGTAGCAATCGCGGTTCCTGTGCATTTTGATCGCTTGGGCTGCGCGCGGGAGGCAAACCGTTCGGATCTTTAGTCCCGGGCGGTATTACGAGCCGGGACTAGAGGTGCTGGCGCCAGGCGAACAGTTGCCACCACCCCTCTAGTCCCGGTTCGTATTACGAGCCGGGACTAGCGGTCCCTTCCGAACCGGGACGAGTCCATTTCGGCCTCGTAACATTCGAACCGGGACTAGTCTCCCCTTCTAGTCCGGGCTCGTGGCTAATCCGGTACTAGAGCTCAATTTGGCTCTGGACGAAAGGTGTTGTTTCTACTAGTGCCAGCTCGAATACCGATGAGAGAAGGTCATCATGCCTACAATGAGAAGGACCATGTAATAGCCTAACATCGACGACTTGGACAAGCTCCGTAGGAAATGCCTGACAAACCCACTGCCTCAGGGTAACTTGCGCACCGAACATATCATCGGTGGGCCTCCTTCCAGTGAAGACTTCAAGGAGCATGATTCCGTAGCTAAACACATCGCTTTTTCGTGATGCTTTTCCAAGCGATCCATACTCTGTTAAAGAAGAATATAAATTGGTATTTAGCTTACTTGATCATCCATGTTATTTTCAGAGGAGACATAATGGTTTAACAAGTATTTGATCTGGAAAGTAACAACAGCTAGCAAATTAAGTACCTGGGGCCATGTACCCAATTGTTCCTGGCATGCACGCACTTGTCATGGAATTGTCATCGAAAAGCAACCTTGCAATGCCAAAGTCTGCCACATGTGCCGTCATATGCTCATCAAACAAAACATTGCTAGGCTTCAAGTCACAGTGTAAGATCAGCTCGTAGTGCTCATGGTGCAGATAATCCATTGCCATTGACACATCGAGCATGATGATCAATCTTTCAGTGAATCCTGGGCACTCTACGCTCTGAGACCAGTGTAGGACAGTCTCTAAGCTTCCATTTCGCATGTATGGAAGCACTATTGCTCTGAAGTCGAGGTTGGAACATGTGTTGTGTATCCTTATCAGGTTGCGATGGCGCGCCATGCGAAGCACTTGGCACTCAACGCCAAAACTTTGGATGGCTTTCTCAAGTTGCATATCAAAAACTTTTATTGCAACCAGCAAACCACTACTTAGTTGGCCCTTAAAGACTTCCAAAGCTTCCCGACCCCAAAATGTTATGCTCACTGAAATTATTTGTAGCGTCGGTGAGCTCAACATAGGAGATAATCTCATGACGTATAATATCAGTTGTGTCAACGGACGAAGCTTCGTCCTCTCTCGTATAAAGTTTCTTTCGAAAGCATATGCATATGCTAATGACAATGGCACCAGCGGCTAATGTGAGTGTTGGGATTAGAAATCGAGGCAAGTGTCTATTACTTGAACGGGATCTATCATGGCATGGTGGAAATTGTAGCCGGGGAGCGCAGCATAGCCCAGCATTCCCAACCAAAGATTGCAAAGTGAGGATTGAGAAAACACCTCCCACGGGTATTTGTCCTTCTAGCCTATTGAATGACAGGTTCAAGGTAGTCAAGTAGGTAAAGTTGGTAAGAAAGATGGGAATGGTACCAGAGAGATTGTTAAAAGAGACATCTAATGATGTTAAGCTTTTCAGTTGTTTGAGTTGCCCAGGAATTGAGCCTTTGAAGGAATTATTCGATAGATTTAGATAGGTTAGCATATTAAGTTTTCCAAATGTTTCTGGGATGCTTCCTGTCAATAGGTTGGAAGAAAGGTCCATTTGACACATTTTTCCTAGATTAGGAACATCGGCTGATATTGCACCAGGAAAAGAATTGTGAGAGAGACTTAGGCTAATAAGTTTATCTAGATGGAAAATGCTTGCGGGTATAGCCAAACTTAACTGGTTATTGGACAAGTCGATGTTTACTAACGAACTAAGATTGCCAAAATTGTTTGGTATAGAGCCTGAGAACTTGTTAGATCGGAGATTTAACATTTGTAGACTCCTGAGCATGCCCATTTGTGTTGGTATATGGCCTAACATGTCATTGGCGGATAGATCAAGCCAAACAAGACTTTCCAACATACCTATAGATTCTGGGATTGGCCCGGTGAATAGGTTGTCTAGAAGATTTATCCTTTCAAGGTTGCTTATGTTTGAAATTTGTACCGGAAGGCCACCTATTAACTTGTTGCCACCTGCCGCAAACATGAGTAGTCCTGAAGTGAGATTTCCTACACTGCTTGGAAGGAGGCCTGTGAAAGAATTTGCGTCTAGATAAAGATGTTGGAGTTGTCTACACTTGGAAAGGTCCGACAAGAAGTCTAGATTTCCCATTAAATTATTTGTTGCCAAATAAAGACTTTGTAGAGCTCTGTTTTCTCCAAGTGTTCTTGGTACTTGGCCGGACAACAGATTGTCTGTCAAAGCTAGTACATTCAATTTTGATAAGTTGCCGAGGGAAGCTGGAATTTCACCTACCAACTGATTGTTTTCAAGATCTAAGTATGAGAATTCTTGCATAAGACCTAATTCTCGTGGAATATTCCCTGTTAGATTGCTAGAGGGGAGTTCTAGCCAAGTAAGTTTGGTGAGATTGCTAAGGGTTGCTGGGATCGACCCAATAAGGTGATTACATCCCAAGGAAAGCTCTTCGAGATTTGACAATTTGCCTAACCATGTTGGCACAACATCCACAAAAGAATTTTCAGTGAAATCAATTGCTTGTATGTACTGGCATGATGAAAGCCCTGATGGGAACCGGCCAGAAAATTTGTTATCACCTACATAAAAAACTTGCAACATTGGGAGGCTGAAACTTTGATTGGTCGGAAATGTTCCAGTTAGGTTGCCACTGCTCTCGAGCGACATGACTTGCAGCCTAGACATGTTGTACATGGCTTGTGTTCACGAACTCAAGCATGGATAGGAATGCAATGGTTTGTGGTATAGGACCGGATAGACTATTATTTCCAAAATTGATGTACGTCAAAGAAGGTGTGTTGTTGAATAAATTCGGTGGTATTTGACCACTCAATTCATTTCTGGCCAGATTAATTTTCTTAAGGTTGTGCATATGCATCAGCATCTCATTAGGGATATGGCCTGAGAGTTGGTTGGCAGATAGATTAAGAAACTCGAGCCTCGTAAGGTTTCCTAAGGCAGTAGGTATGGAATTTGATAGGATATTTCCCATAAGACCAAGAAACCTAAGTCGACGTAGCGTCCCAAGTTCGGCCGGGATGGAGCCGGTGAGATCAGTGTTGGTGAGGTTAAGGATGGAGAGGAAAGAGAGGTTACCGATGTGAGGTGACACTGGTCCAACAAGAGGCATGTCGGACAAGGATAGAGAAGTGACACGTTGCCTGTGCCGGCTACACGAGATGCCGACCCAGTGGCAGAAAGACGTGCTGGTGGTCCAGTTGTTGGCAAGAAAGCCAAGAGGGTCGGCGAGCTGGGATTTGAAAGCCAGCAGGGCGGCGAGGTAAGTGTCGCTGCCGTTCGTCGGGCCGGAAGAAGAAGCCAAGACGGAAGATAGCAGTAGGAGGAGGCAGATGGGTATACGGAGAAATATGCATTGCGAGGCCATTGAGCTAGGCTGTTTACTTGTGGAGTTTACAGCGAGAGGGATGGTGAATTTATATGGGCTTTCTGCATTGATGAATCACCATGCAATATCTAGTGTACTAGTCAAATGCTGATCAATAATATCTTCGTAACCGTAACGTCACGGCCGGGCTCAGGGATTACTGCCTACTACGGTCTACAACTTTACATAATTTTATAGTTTTGGGCATCGACTGGGCTGCGAAGGTATAGTACATGTGAACTTTATTTTCTCAGATTTGTTAGTCTTTTTTTCGACTGGGAAATAACCAGTTTAAATCAACACCAGAACCGTCCGATCAACATCTATGTTCGTGTAAGTGCATTAAGTAAGAGAAAATCTTGATCGCTCAGCCTGTTAACATATACAAATACAATATTCTTACTCGACGATGTTTGAATCGACGAAGCATGAAGACTTTACTCGTATGTTAGTAACAGTTGATGCGAGGCGACAGACAATCCATGAGGAGGCTTTTCAAAACCACATCTTTTGTCAACAAGTTCCTGGCTGACTTGGAAACTAGTGCCGACCAATGTTTGGGGTAAAGGGGGAGAAGACCGGTGGTTGCTCAACCGACCAAGTGGATTTGCCCCTCTGGAAGGTTGGACGAAAGTTAAACGTGGATGAGGCGTGGCCAAATCAGAGGCCAAAGGCGCATGGGTGCTGACTGAGTGCCGGTTGTCTCAATGTACTGTAGCTGATAGCAAGAGACCCTTCCCATTGTCCTAAGAAAACCCTCTGATTATCTCTGTTCTTACTATCCTAGTGCGAGGTCGGTGTCACTGACGCTGCCCCCAATGGACAAACTTGCCGATCACAAAATGCAGAATATTCAGGTATTGCGTGCTAGTCAAATAATGGTCAATAAGAGCCTTTCTTTTCTTCTCTTTTGCCATATTAGCCTTTCTTAGTGGAGCACGCGCGGCAGTAATAATATATAGAAACACAATGCGGAGCTACCAAACCATTATTACCCACTATGAAATGCAGGAAAGAGATAATGGGTATACGATCCACTACGAACGTCAAATAATGATGACGTACAAAACTGGTTTCAAGATTTTGAGAAAAAACAGGACCCTTTTCTGATTTAAAGAGGTAAAGGGACGATTTACTTGTCACGGTGGTATCTACACACCATAGAACTATACGGCGATGTAAGAAGTATATACAGGATTTTTTGTGTACAAAACTGGTTTCAAAATTTTGAGGAAAATAGTTTTTTCTCGTCATTTTGAGGGTTCACTTTTTAAGTTGATTTTTCCGTTGACTTTAAATACATTCATAGCGGCTGGGATATGAATTGAAAAGAATATATTTTTCAAAAATGCTATCAACTCTAAATGTTGGCATCCTGTGTCCCCTTGATTACTTCCTTTTTTCCGCTGTGTCTACGAGTCGGTCAACGCAAGAGTGTGTAGGTATCCATGCGAAGAGCGGATCTTTCCCGTAGAGAGGTAATGATCTACCCGCAAACATTGGTACTCCGAACGATGGCTCTAATGGAAGATAGCAAGTGGAAGGCGGGAGAGCTTTACCTCCAAAAACGGAATTACGATAAAGAGGGAGAGAGCAAAGTTTTGGCTCCTCTGGTGATTAGCGCTCGGAAATTTTAAAACTTCAACAATGATATTTGTCAGTTCAAAAACTTCCAAAATAAAATTACGCCTGTAGTTGTACATTCACACATGTGTTCCCCATTTTTGCAAATTTTCATTAATATGACTAATAAATATCATGATTAATCTATACCTCTTATAAAGTAAAACCCCACTAACATGCATAAATTATTTTTCTATATCAACATGCAAGCTATCCACATTATCCATTCTCTTAGCGAACCAAATGTCCATGTCATCCCAGTAACATTCATTAAAGCCAATATTTTCTTGCACGCAACATATCCACGCCATCTACGTCGCCTAATTTTAATCATCAAATACAAAATATCACATCAACTAAATTTAGGCTTTTGACAATTGTGATCAATTCTATCTTCCATATTCTTATAAACAACTTCATATTTTATGGGTTCTATGTCTTTATTTACACAAAAATCTTAAATAGATTTTCACCGTAATGCGCGGGGTATTTTTCTATTTAAATGGAAAACATGCCGTGTTTCGGGCTAATTAGATGTACCGGAAAGACTTCATTTTTTTCAGTTTTACAGTTTTTAAGTTCATAGAGAAAATAATTGTTCTTGGTCATAACCAACAGCACCCTGATTTATTTAACATCTAAATTCATGTAAGTGTCTTAAAAATACAAGATCTTGATCCCTCTGATAGTTTTAAATGTAACTTGGCCAACACTAGATGTGAGCCGGCTAAAACGAGGGAGAAATAGTTGCCCGCTCTACCGTCATAAAAAATCAAATTTCGGTTGCAAATATTTGAACGATATGCCTAATGGAAGAGAGTAAGGTGGGAGGCGGAAGGGATTACCTCCGATGGCAGAACTACGATAGAGAGGCACCGTTGTAGTGGGACGGCCCGGTACCGAGAGCAATGTATTGGTTACTCGGATCACTCGAGTTCGACAACTTTATAACTTCGAGAATGATATTTATAAGTTTTAAAACTTCCAAAATAAAAAATTATGTTTGTAGTTGTGCATACAGAGGTGCTCCACATTTCCGCAAACTTTCGTTGAGTATACTCCTTTTTTCAACACCAGACCATTATCTCATTTCTCAAACAAAAGCGAACTAATAAATATTACGAGAGCCAAATTAATCTTTATTTTCACTGAGCAAATTTTTTATATTAGAAAATTTTATTTTATTTTTTATAATAAAAGATAGCCAAATTAATTATTCGGGAGGGCACACCCTGATTAAGCATATGTGTCCTTTTTCTTAACGTAATTTAAATTTCAGGGTCTCTTCTGTAAGACAGCCGTCGCCACTCCACCTGGATGGAGCTTCGATGCCACGTGTCTTCCAGATGCTTCGCCGGCTCCGGCGGCCGCTCCTCCGCCCCCTCCCACAGACCACCTTCCTCCGCCTCCATGGCGCCCTGGCAAGCCACCCCAACCCCGATCCACGGCTCCCCGCCGACCGCGACCTCTGCTCTGCCAACGACACGCCCGCCGGCCACGCATTGCTCGACGAAACACCGGGACGCGAAGCCGCCGCCGCCGCCTACGCTGCCACGGTCGGCGCGCACCTCAGGTGCGGCGACCTCGCGCGCGCGGAGACGCTGTTCCGCGTGGCGCCCGCATTCGCCCGCGACGCCCATCTGGACGCTGTGATGCTTGACGGGTATGCTAAGCCCGGCCGCCTCGACCACGCCCGCAGGCTGTTCGACGAAATGCCGGCGAAGGACGTCTGGGCGTGGACTACCCTGGTCTCCGGGTACTGCCGCGCTGGACGCATCGACGAGGCTCGGGCGCTGTTCGACAAGATGCCGGACCGGAACGTGGTGTCGTGGACGGCGATGGTGCAGGGGTATGCCAGTGCCGAGATGCTGAGAGAGGCCAGGGAGATGTTCGACACGATGCCTGAGAGGAACCTGGTCACCTGGACGGTCATGGTCAAGGCCTACGCCGACGGTGGCCGCATCAGGGAGGCGCTGGGGCTGTTCCACAGGATGCCGAGGAGGAGCTCGTACGCTTGGAACGCTATGTTCTACGGTCTCCTCCGTGCCGGGAGGGTGGACGAGGCGGTCCGTCTGTTCGAGAGGATGCAGCATAAGACTCTGGTTTCTTGGACGGTGATGGTCACCGGCTTGGCACAGAATGGCCGCATTTTGTTGGCGAGGGAGTTCTTCGACAGAATGCCAAGAAACAAGGACATCATGGCATGGAATGCGATGATCACCGCTTATGCCAACAGTGGCCAAATGAGCAAGGCTCGGAGACTGTTTGATTCGATGCCCGCAAAGGACCAGGTAAGCAGGAGCGTTGTAATCGACGGCTATGCCAAGAATGATCGTGGGGACGAAGCCGTGGGTGTATTTCTTCTCATGCTCCGGTCAGCGGTATCTCCTCACAGCACTACATTGATAAGCGTACTAGTTGCATCGGAGAGCACAGTCGAAGTTGAGCAAATCCATGGCATGGCCACAAAATCAGGTCTCCTGTCAGAAACCTTCCTAGGTAACGCTATGCTCACCATGTACTCAAGGAGTGGTGACCTGCACTCTGCCTGGGAAGCTTTTAAGATGTTAGAGGACAAGGATGTCATCACGTGGACATCGATGATGCAAGCCTTTGTGAACCACGGGCACGGCCACGCCTTCGTACATACATTGATTGAGTCTAGTTCAGCTAGCTCACTTGGTCGTTGGAGGAGCGAATTCGTCCAGGTTTAAGCTGTCACCTATGTCGAGAGTTTTCGTTTGTTTACAGTTTGCATACTTTGATGTGCAAAGTCATATATCGAATAAAAGCAGAAGTGTTTTGTGTGCAAGTCTGTTCTCATCAAAATATTTGCTCCAAGTAGTACTGGTGATTTCGTACGTTTCTATATATACTTTCAGCAAAAAAAAGTTGGTGCATGCATGCGTGGCTCCAATCGAGTGCAAGTTTAGAACAAATGATAGACACGCACGGAAACAAACCCAGTGGTGGTGTCAGGAGTTGAATACTGTGTAGTCAATTTATATATTTTTTTAATTATTTTTTGGATGATTTCTGCTTGCAAGTGACTACACAGCTTGTGGCACTGAACAAACCCACACAGGATCACATCTCCGCGATTTCGCTCTCCTGCGGCCAGATGATGGCAATGGGACTTGTCACCTTGTGCGTGGCGCCGTCGCTCCACTCAATCGACCCAAACGTGTATGCCTTTTTGACGCTCGCCGTCGCTCGCGCCGCGAAGGTGACTTGGTATCCCCGTGTCTCCTGCGTTTTGTTGAACCGCAGCTTCCGCGGTTTCACGGTGACGCGCACGCCGGCAGGGCCGGTGACCATGGCTCGGTATGTGGCATTCACATTGCTGCCGACGTTGCGCACGACGCGGCGCTGCGTGATGGTCTCCTTGCGCGAGGTGAACACCGCCGCGAAGGACGGGTAGTTGTGGTCTCCCACGGAGGAGGAACCCGAGCAGTTGGTCGGCGACCCGTCCTCTCTCGTGAAGAACATGGCAACATCCTCGGCGGTGTACCCGAGGGCGCACAGGAAGTCGATGTAGTCCTCACTGCCGGCGTCGTACACGAGGCATGGGTCCATGGCACGGTTGGCGTCCACGTGGCCTGCCCCGCGCGCGAACGGTGTGGACTCCTTGCCGGTGGACATGTCCCCGATGACCTGGCCGGTATTGTCCACGTTGTATGCGGTGGTCATCAGCGCAGACTTGATCGCGGCGGGACTCCACTCCGGCCTCACCTGCCGGAGCAGCACCGCGATGCCGCTCACGTGCGTGCACGACATGGACGTGCCTGTGACATTGTAGTGCACTCTCCTCGTATCGCTGTCGAGGCCCGAAGGTGAGGCAGCTCCGGTCCATGCAGCGAGGATCTCCACGCCTGGGGCCGTGACGTCCGGCTTAAGGATCTCCGGCGCATGGAGGTTCGGGCCACGGCTCGAGAAGGATGCCATTCTAGGGGAAGGAGGCGGTGAGCCACCGATGACCGTGCCGTGGAAACAGGATCGTGCCAACTGGGGATGTAGTGTTGCTTATGTACGCTTTGATCCTTTTGGCAGCGGCAAATGTGACGGTCGTGGCACGGAATGTGTGAGGGTTGCCGACGACCAGCTCACCGAATTCTTTGGTGGTTGTAAGGATTGCGCCTCTCCTTTTGCGACATTCAAGCCTTCAATGTCGCAGAAAACGATTTTCCCGGTGACCAAGCTGGGGTTCAGCTTCCCGGCTTCACGGACCTTTGAGCCCACGGACCGACCGTAAACAAGCGGTATCTGGGCTGCGCCAAGCGGCGGCCCGACATAGAGCGACGCGCCTGAAAAGGTATCGCCATTGCCGAGAACGACGTCTGCCGGGAAACGGCGGTTGATGGTGGACGCGCCGACGGTCAAGAACCACGGCGCGATGTTGTTGGCGGTTGACTCGACGGGGCCGGCGTTCCCCACGGAGGCCGAGACAACGATGCCCTTGCGGACGACGTTGAAGGCGCCCACGGCGGTGGTGTCCATGTGAAACGGCTGCGCCCAGCCACCGGAGCCAAACGAAGCGGAGATGACGTCGACTCCGTCGGCGATGGCCTCGTCAAACGCCGCGAGGATGTCGGAGGTCGCGCACCCGTATTTCCAGCACACTTTGTAGGAGGCAATGCGCGCTCCGGGGGCCATGCCGATGGCGGTCCCTCTCGCGTAGCCGTAGAAAGACGCGTCCGGTACGGCGGACCCGGCGGCGGTGGAGGCGGTGTGCGTGCCGTGGCCGAGGGTGTCGAGCGGCGACCTGGACTCCTCCGTCTCGTTGATCGGGCCTCCAAGATCGATCTCATACCCCTCGTAGTACGCCTTGGCGCCGACGAGCTTGCCGTTGCAGTAGGCGGATGCGTTCCACGATGAAGCCGAGATGCAGCCACCACTGAATTTGCTGGGCGGTGGCGGCACCGATGGGTCCACGGCGAACGCCGCGCGGTCCATGGGGTACACGCCGGTGTCGAGGACGCCGATGACGACGTCCGAGGCGCCGTTGGACGCCGGCATCAAGCCCGATAACGACGAGAGGCAAAGGAATGATGGCGTCAGGGTGGTGTGCAGCTGCTTCATCTTGTCGGGCACGATGGGGAGCACGGAGCGCTGGGCCGCGAGGTGCGCGGCCTGGCGCTCTGTGAGGCGTGCTGCGAAGCCTGTGGCGGCGTGAGAGTACGAGTAGAGCACCCGCGGCGCCGGGAGGGACATGTCCAGCGGGATGTGGTCATGCAGGAAGGAGGCGTACGCCCAGGTAGCGAGCCGGCAACCATGGGGAGGCGGCGGCGCGTGCGCGTGAGCGACGTGGACGATGTAGGCGGCGGACAACTCCTCCTTTTCCCTCGCTGCCGACGAGCATGACGCACAGAAACGCTAGTGGTCCAACTCTGACCATCATCATCGTTCCACCGAGAGAAATATGGATGCGGCAGCGGTGCTGTGCAGGTGATCGGAGGCCCAAATAAGTAGGCATCAGGGTTGGCTGGATGAGCAAAGGCGTTAATTTCAGTAGGGTGACTCTGACCATCATCGTGGAGCCGAGGGGCCACTATCATGTGCGATGTTCACCGAGAACCAAATCTTGCAAAGAATCTGCTGCTTAATCTCTACAACATCTAATCTAGCTAAGTTTCCTGGCTTCTCGTGCGTCCAGCGCGACGTGAGCCCATAGTTCGGCAGGAGATGGATTTTGTGCTTTCTCATTCGTTGTTTGCACACGATGTGGGCCCGCAAATCAGCGGCAGATGGATTCCCTGCCTTATCCCGTGCTCTCGCTTCGTCCTCCCCATCTCTCTGGTTTGCTCTGACCGGGGCACCGGGCTGACCATAGGTCGCTCACGAAACCGCATCCGACGCCGCCATCGCTGCTAATGGGCCCCGCCGATCGCTGGCCTGGCTGCCCCTTGCTCTTCTCTACCAATTCGTCGCCGTCGTCTCGATCTTCTGCCCAGTACTCGCCCCCACGAGAAATCCTAGCTGCTCTCGGTTCACTCACGTTTCGGGGGTCGTCGATAGTGTGGCGGCGACGACAGCTGGGTGGAAGGCGCTGGCGAGATGGAAGAACGCCCCCACGTGGCTGCTGTTGTGTTCTGTCGAAGAGAGAAAGGAAGGGGAGCGTGGGAGGGGCAGCTAGGTCAGGTGGTGGTGCATGGAGACGGGAGGGGCGACCCAGTGATGGTGCCGGTAGAGGGGAAGGCCGATGCTTAATGGAGACAGATGATGCCATGATGGGATGGTTGCTGTATGAAAATTGGAGAATGAGAGAAAGATTGGAAATAGAGGGTTGAAGAGGGGAGAAGAGAGTGAATATATGAAACACGGCGCCATGTGATACTGGTTATCTGACCATTGATGGATGCGATGGGATCCGAGCCATATAGGTGCGTTAAATTGGCTTATACCATATACGACTGGGAAATACGGAGTGGAGATTGAGTGCTTCCTATGCTCGCTGACACATTCCAGCAGTACCTGTCAGACTGAGGACCGGTGAACATGCATGGTAATATGGTAACAGGTTCGCATATCATATCTTTTTTGTGAAGCAAGTACAACAAATATGGTGGAAAATGGCACCCATCTAATTTCCAAACAAATTAGACCATATTTGATGGATAATCTAGAAATATTAGGAATTTTCTCGGTTTCTACCTAATTTCGCCTATTTAAATGACTTTATGACTATTTTCCGAACGTAATTCAATTTTAAACTACAAGTGTGTGATAGTTTGTTCTAATTTTAAAAAAACATTTTAAGGTACACAAGTAGTGACTATTTCACAGAACCGTCGATAATTTTTAAAAATGTGACCCCTTTCAATGAATATGCATAGCGGTCATTTTGACCTTTTTTTCGAAAAAAAAGCAAAGAATGTGAAAAGATACTCAAAAAATGAAATCTTTTGGCATGGAGTCCTAATATGTGTACTAGTTGATAGGAAAAATGATAAATTTGAGTTTTGACAAAATGTACACAAAACTTCTTCACCAAAAGGTCAATCATCTATAAACTTGTATAAGTTTTGTGGGGACCCCGGATCAGATGTCCGAAATACCCTTGTGCCTACAACATCAGCGATCCCATGATCAGTGTGTCGCTGAGCACAATCAAACTTGTATCGAAAGAACATCCATAAATACCGAATCATAACACTTACTTGATTTAAGTAATACTTCTTCAATAGGTTCTTGCAGCGGAATCACCAAACAACGTGGAGCCCATGTCATTTGCCAAAACACCTACAGGCAGCTGACTGGGAAGACGGCCTAGTTCGCAAAGACGTCGACGAACTCTCAATCTTCAGCATACTCCTCATCTTCGGCGTAGGTCTTCTCGTTGAAAACCTGGACATTGGAATATCCAGGGACACAGCCATGAGTACAATTACGTACTCGCAAGACCACCACCAGGCTTAAGTTTTCATGGTAATGCACTAAAAGCGTTTTCGAAAACTGGGATAGCTGCTATGTATGACTATAGGGCTTAGTTTTCGCAAACGATGCTTTTGGACATAGAGAATGCAACATCTCTATATCTTTGTTGAAAAAGGCATTTGGAGATATAATTCTCCTTCTTTTAGAAATGGCAGAAACCATTTCCCCGTTTGAAAACACTTTTGTAAAACTTTTTCAAAACACTAGGATAGGGATGCCCCTTTTTCCTTTCCGGGTTCCGACTGGTTGACTCCCCGAGACCAACCATCTTCTCCAAAAATCCGTACCTCCCAGGTACCTCCTTGATGTCTCCTTTCTCCTTTGCCGAAAATAGTTTCTTTTTTTAAAACATAAAATGCCCATACGCCTAGATCGGGGACCTTTCCAACCGTCCATGACCGCGGACACGGCTATTCGAATAGTTTTACACTCTGCAGAGGTGGTGCACTTTCACCACACCAAACAGTCATTCCGCCGTGATCAGCCACGGTCCTCATACGACAGTATGCGGTGTTTCGGATAACATGATCAAAGCTTTCCCCTAATCCGCTCTAGTACAGAGGACTCCCGCTAGGTTTGTTCCCCTCGGCACCGTGTGCTCCACTAGACCCCTGGTCTCTCTTAGGACGCCACACCGCCACGGCAGGGGACCCAACGTAATCGTCCGGCGCGGGTCCATCCGCATGTGTATTGCCTCGTACAGACGACAACCCGGCTTCGAGGAACTCCAACCCTTATAGAAGTATGAGATCCTCCGTACTAAAGTGGACAAGCTTCCGGCTAAGCCCTACCCATATCAGGTAGTGTGGTTGCACGGGTTAATTGTTCGGGCGGCTGCTAGGGCAGTACTTTGTTTTCCAAAACATCTCCACCTCCGACTGCTCCCAGCAGCTCGGGTTTTCGTAAACTCACCGAATGCTCCCAGCACTTCGGATTTTCACAAACATCTCCATTTGCTCCCAGCAACATGGGTTTTATAAAACACTTTCTCGCCGATCGCTCCCAGCGACTCGGGTTTTCCTTTAAAAACATTTCATCAAATCCAGGTTCCCATCCTATGGTTTTTGAGGTAAGAGTATAAGGATATGCTAATAGAAAATATAATTTTCTTGATAGCGCCTTCAGTAGAAGGCTTCTCAAGTAAAGACTTATTCTTATAAAACCTATTATATTCTAGTAGATATCTTTTGGCCAAACAATATTTGTAAAAATAGTTTTTGGGTGGCAAGATGCCACAAAGGAAATAAAACATGCATTATTTTATTTTTAAAACAAAACATGCTTGTAGAAAAAATAGGATTTTCAGTAGAGTGGGGGGGGGGGGGGGGTGGCTTGCCTGGCTTGGTAATATGTCCTTGGTCTTGATCTTGATGTCCCTCCGGTTCACTCCTCACTTCCAGTTCCTTCCCGATCGTATCTAACGTCGTAAACAGAGAAAGGAACAACACTCAAAATACAAGACAATGCCACAAGGACATAACAAACAGCAAGCATTGCACAAGACACTAAGCCAACAACCAAAAGCAAGCAATTTACTTAGTTATACAACAACAACCATTAATTCCATACAGCTAAGACAAACAACAACACACCTAAGAAAGTACACACAGCAACCCTAACAGTTAAATAGGTAGTTCTAACTAAATACTAAAGCAGAACACCCTTTTAGGGTGGTTAGGTCAAAAACCAAGGGCTGCTACAAAAGTTCGGGAAATACTTCAGACAAAAGTACCTTAATAAGCAGGCATTATCAAAAGCGTTAAGCACACTCACAAGTAAGCATGCTACTAGCTCTAGGGACATATACTATTAAGTAGTTAGGCAACCAACAGAGTTTCACAACACTGCTCACACAAGTTATTGACTAGGAGTTAAGAAGGTGCAGGTGGGTTATTTAACAGAACACTACAAACACTACTGCAAAGGAACGGGTTGACAACCATCTAAAGTAAACCAACCATACTTCAAGCATTACAGAACACAGAGCAGCTACTGGATAATATCCATCACAAACAAGAAATAAGCAACCAATCAATTAACAGATGATTCTATACTGACACTAGTATAACCAAGATTAATTTTATGCAAGAAAAACTAACAGTACTAACATATTAAAATAGTTGTACTAGTCATGCTAATCAACCTCAAAACATCATACAACAGTCGGCAGGAGGGGTCGAAGAACTTCGGGGTCAAAGCCGGGAACTTTGATCTGTAGAGGAAGTAGTCATCGTCGTGGAAGTAGTCGTCGCCGAACCGGGACAACGTAGTTTGTCGGTGTCGTGGAAGTAGACGAAGTAGCTGTACTCGAGGCATCGTGGTGCGGTCTTTGCCGACGGTCGGGATACACGTTGTCGGTGACACTCTTGTCGTAGAACACGGAGAGGCATTGGTCGGACAAAAACAAACGCCGGAGGGGAATCCGTTGGATCGGCGACATGCTCCGGAAGGGATCCGGGAGACACCGGGAAGACATCAGGAAACATCGGGAAGACGTCGGGAAGCATCGGGAAGACATCGGGAAGATGTCGGGAAACATCGGGAAGATATCGGGAAGGCGTCGGGAGACATCGGGAAACATCGGGAAGACGTCGGAAACATCGGGAAGACATCGGGAAGATGTCGGGAAAGATCGGGAAGATATCGAGAAGGCGTCGGGAGACATCGGGAAACATAGGAATCGTCGGGATCGAATCCGTTGAACTAATGGAGGGATCCGTTGGACGGTCTCACGACATTGGGAACACGGGAAACCACCGGAACAGTGCGCGCACGGAAATCACTAGCGCGCGCAGGCTCACGGACACGCCGGGACGGATGTCGGGACGCCGGAATAGACACATGTCCGGAAGGTCTGCCGGACGGAGACATCCGTTGGGCAAAAACATGCGCCGGTAAGGAATCCGTCGGACGGGCTGCAAACACCGGAAACTCGGGCACGGGCGTGGTGCAGGAACTCGATGTCCGCAGAGCTCGGCGTGTTGGGCGAACTGCTGCCTCCGGCAGGAGCAGCAGAGGACGTCGGGGCAGAGCATGGGGGCTCTCTGCCCGGAGCAGAAGGCGGTCATGGCGGCGGAGGTCCTGGCCAAGGTCGGGGAAGAGGCGCAGGACCAGAGGAGGGCGCGTCGAGCCGGAGCTGGGCCGGAGCTGGCCGGGGTCGGCGAGTTGGAGATGGAACGCGGGGAGGAGGTGCAGGGGCTGGGGTGCTGGGGGCGCCGGGGCCGGCGGCCATGGCAGAGGAAGGAGAGGGGCGGCGGCCGCGGCTGAGGGAGGCGGAGGAAACCGGCCGTGGCTGCCGCGCCGACGGGGCGGCGCCAGCAGGGAAGTGGAGGCGCGGCGGGGACGGCGCCGGTCGAGGAGGAGGCGGCGGCGCCGGCCGGCCGGTGGCACGAGGAAGGAAGCGAGGTGGAGGAGCTCGGGTCGGGCTGGGTGTGTGCGGGCGTCGCGTGCATGTGTGGCTGGGAGGAGAGGATAAGGTGGAGGGAAGGAGTGTATAAGGTCCAGGGACCTATTTGCGAGGGGGGAGGACCTGGATGCAAAAAGAAGAAAAGGGAGGGAGGCGGCTGGGGAGGAAACCCTAAAATTCCTGGGAAACCCTAGGGTTTCAGTGGGGGATGGGCTGGTTGGGCTGGTTGGGCTGATTGGGCTGCTCTCCCTCACACAAGAAATAACAGAAATAAATAAAAAAAAGAATTTTTAAAGAAGAACTTGCAACGTTTCCTTCAAAATTTTGTATAACACAAACAAATATTTTCGAATAAAGTGGTCACATATGACCAAAAGAATGTTTGGTAATTTTGCTAAGAATTTTGGGAATACTTTTATTCACAAAATATTTTGAAATCCATTTCTAGCCTTTTGGTAAATAATTTGTAATAAATAAGAAAATGTTTTCAAAACATATATTTTTGAAATGATATAAGAGGGGATGTAGTAGAGATCACAAACGTGATTTTTATTAAACAACTTCTTTGAAAAGTATTTTAGATAACTTTTGAAAACAAGGAAAACAAGAGGCTTTTTAATAAACACCAAAACTTGAAGAGAAGAAATTGGTATAATGACGAACAATGGATAAATAAGATGTGAAACACCAATCCAAGATAAACATAGGAATTTGACCACACCTCTAGCAAGTCACAACAAGACAACAAGTTCAATCAAATAGTTGTGTTTACAAACTAATTTCCAAAGTGTTTTCGTGAGTTGGTGATCAAGCAAGATCATGACAATATGATTTTGGAAAGGTAGTTCAACTCAAAACTTAATGATTTTCAAAAAGTTTCGATATAGAAAAGGTGTGGGTTAATATACTCCCCACTTGCATTAGTTTTCAAAGGGTGTTGAAAATAGGAGTTTTAAAATAAGAGGCAACAAAGTTTGGAAATGGGCAGGAGGGATTAGATAGATCTCCATAGTTTTATAAACAGATACTTCTGCAAATAGTTTACTTTCTCAAATCTTAGGCCTTTGGGTAGTTGATAAAATCAAAGCATCTTTGAAAAAGATCTTGGCCACAAATAAGATAGGAGAAGATATATGGAATATTTTTCTTGTCATGACATGATCACCAAGAGGTAGGGTTTAAGTAGGTTGTGCTCACAAGGTTACTATTAGGTGTTAACAAACACAACCAACAAGGTACCCAAAGTCAAACAAAGTAAAAAAGGGAAGTGAAACACAAGCATCAATGGAGCAACTTCAAAAAGTTTTTGTTGCCCCTAATTTTTGGCTATCTAACAACCGTGATTTTCTGGCTTCCCAAAATTTGGGGCGTGACAAGTTTCGAGTCAAATGACCTAGATATGGTCATCCCTATGCCATCGTTTATGATAATGTGCCCATATTTGACACATAGGTGTGTCTTGTTATGACAAACAATGTTGCAGAACTGAGTTTTTTCAAATTAGTTTTATAAATATCATTTTTCATTTTTTAATTGTCAAAAATGACATTTTTTGTGAAGCAAGTACAACAAATATGGTGGAAAATGGCACCCATCTAATTTCCACACAAATTAGACCATATTTGATGGATAATCTGGAAATATTAGGAATTTTCTCGGTTTCTACCTAATTTCGACTATTTAAATGACTTTATGCCTATTTTCCGAAAATAATTCAATTTTGAACTACAAGTGTATGATAGTTTGCTCTGAAAATTTTACAAAAATCATTTTAAGATACACCAGTAGTGGTTATATCACGGAACCATCGATGGTTTTGAAAAATACGACCCCTTTGGATGAATAGTTACGGCGGCCATTTTGACCTTTTTTCAAAAAAATAAAAGAAAGTGAAAAATATACAAAAAATGAAATCTTTTTGTATGGAGTCCTTTTATGTGTACCATTTGCATATTTGATGAATAATCTTCATATTTACCAAGCGTTTTGTGAAACTGCAATGAGAAGAATCATGCAATACACATAAATCTGAACGATTCAATCTGAAGCGTTGAGAAAAAACACACAATCCATGTCACTCAAAATGCTGCATTCTGATTGGTCGTAGATGTACTTTCTCTCTCCTGGACCTATTCACGCACACAATCCCTTCCCACAGGCCGCAGCCACCCGTCCCTTATCCCCTTTCTTATCCCTTCTCATCCACCACATCCTGCTCAAGGCCAAGGCGCCACGCCGTCCGCCGCTTGCGCAGTCCACCTCCGCTGTGCTCCAGGCCGAGGCCGCCACCGCCTCCTCCATGCTCGCCTCCAGCCTCGACCGGATCGCCGCCAAGGCCTCCCGCTCCCATGGCGACCTCACCACTCCACACGACGGAACCAGGACGGCTCGGCCAGCTTGCTCGCCGGCGGCGCGGTGTTGCCCGACGGCAGCGACGTGAGCCTAGTCTACCGCAATGACCACGACGCCCTCGACCGCATCCAGCCACTACTCCGTCGACGACGACACGGCTTCCTCGACTACGGCCACGACGCATCAACCGCGACGACCACGACGCATCAACGCGATGTCCACGGCGCCCTCGACCGCCTCCTGCCACTGCTCCGTCCACGCTGCAAGGCTTCGTGCCGCCGCGGCCGCCCCATCCCTCGACGACGCCCTCGCGTTCCCCATCCTCGTCGCGCCGGCAACCGCGAGCCAGGACCAGCGCCGCCGTACTCTCTACGTCGGACACCGGGGCGAGCCCCCATCCCGTTACCAGCTCGTCCCCACCGAGGGACGGCAGGACGGGATTTTTTTTGTGACCTGTGTCAAACCTGTGCCGACGGCAATGCCGTCGGCATAGGTGCTGCTAGCGCCCCTCGGCCACCGTGGGACCCACCCACTCTGTGCCGACGGCCTGTTTCTGACCGTCGGCAGAGCCTGTGCCGACGGTTTTCGCATATGCCGACGGCCAGCTGGCCTGTGCCTACGGGCATCTATCCCGACGACCCTGTGCCGACGGTGGCCGTCGGCATAGGTATCTGCCGACGGCTCTGTGACCTGTGCCGACGGTTACAGCCCGTCGGCATAGCTGGCTGTTCCTGTAGTGAAATGGCAATGGTGCCAAAAGCTAATGTAAGTGTTGGGAGTAGAAATTGTAGCAAGTGTCTATTATTTGAGCGGGTTATGTGAAGGCATGATGGAAATCCTAGGTGCGGAGCACCACATAGCCCAGTATTCCCAATCAAAGATTGCAATGTGATGTTCAAGAAAACACCTCCGTCGGGTATTTGGCCTTCTAGTCTATTGAATGAGAGGTTCAAGGTAGTCAAGTAGGTAAAGTTGGCAAGGAACATGGGAATGTTACCTGAGAGATTGTTATATGAGAGGTCTAATGATGCCAACCCTTTTAGTTTTTCGAGTTTCTTGGAATTGTGCTTTTGAAGGCATTATGCGATAGATTTAGGTGGGTTAGCATATTAAGTTGTCCGAATGAATCCGGAATGCTTCCCACCAAGAAGTTGGAAGAAAGATCCATTTCAACTATATGTCTTGGACCAAAAATATCAACTGGCAGTGCACCAACAAAGGAATTATGAGAAAGACTTATCGCTAAAAGTCTATCAAAGTTAAAAAACATCGCTGGTATGGTTGAACTTAGTTGGTTATTTGACAAGTCGATGATTTCTAACAAACTAAGATTACCAAAGCTACTTGGTATAGGTCCTGAAAATTTGTTTGCTTTGAGACTCAATTGTTGTAGACTCCCGAGCATACCTATTTGTGTTGGGATCGGGCCAAACATTTCATTGTTTCCAAGATTAAGACGTACGAGATTTTCCAACGTAACGATGGATTCCGGGATCGGCTCTGTCAATAGGTTGTCATTAAGGGCTATCCATTGAAGGCTGCTTATGTTTGAAACTGATCCTGGAAGCCCACCTACTAACAAAATTTGATAAGCTATTCCCGGTTAGACCGAGATATCTAAGACGGTGTAGCCTACCAAGTTCGGCTGGAATGGAGCCGGTGAGGTTCGTGCGGGTGAGGTTGAGGACGGAGAGGAAAGAGAGGTTACCGACATGAGGTGTCACCGATCCAACGAGAGGCACGTCCGGCAATGATAGAGCGGTAACACGTCGCCTGTGGCGGCTGCACGAGACGCCGACCCAGTGGCAGAAAGAGGTGCCGGTGGTCCAGTTGTTGGCAAGGACGTCGTGAGGGTCTGCGAGCTGGGCTTTGAAAGCAAGCAGCGCTTCGAGGTCGGTGTAGCTACCGTTGGTCGGACTGGGAGAAGAAAACAAGACGGCCGAGAGTAGGATTAGAAGGAAGATGGGAATACGGGCAGACATGCATGGAGGCGCCATTGAGCTGGGCTGTGTCTTTCTGTGTGGGGTGAACAGCGTGTGAATTTATATTGGTTTTCTGCAGATTATCATCCTTTTTTTGCGGGTAATTCAGATTATCGTGCTTCTCCGTTCCGCAAGTGCATCCATCCCATGCCATGGAAATCATCGCCTTCCCGCGGCCACATAGCGACGCGGCGTGTGGAACTATTGAACCTGGAGCGAGCAGCTGGTTTTTCTCAAGCCAGTCACACACGTGCTCAAGCATGCACTACATGTTCATGAAGGCAGGAAATATTATCGTGGCATTGCATGGGAGCGGACAAAATCTTTCGCCAGCTTTGTAACCATATCCGTGGACAATAATCACAGCTACCTTTTGTAACTAGCTAGACTCGTGGAAAATGCAGGAAAGATACCACAATACTAGTCAAATGACGTTCGATAATATTCTTTGCGCCGCCCGACGACAAAAGATGGTGCACGCTACCCGGTGAAGAGTCAGCCAGTGAGGTTCTGCTTCATTTCACAACGTGTTAGCTTGTTTGTTGGGTTAAATGATTTTTATTTTTTCGTAGAAATATATGTTTGTTATATGCTAGACTTTTTTCTAAGGCCGTGAAAAAAACGTTGGATCTACATCCAACTTTCAACGCATCTTCGTCTTCTGGCCTTAGTCTTTCACTTCTCTTATGCCCTCGATAATGTTTCCTGTATCAAACTTCACCTCTTTCGAAATTATCCTCATTGTCATCTTGTCACCTGATAGCCAAAGCAGGATCAAACTTTCATCTATATCCCCCGCTCTGCTGAACCTTTCACCCTAACCTTTTTTTGTTACAAAGGTAATATATTGATATCAAGAAAATACCCATTAAAACAACTGGCCTCCACAATAACATAATGTCAAGAGCTAATCGAAACACTACGGATGCCCGCCACCAAAAAGAGAAAAAAACAATGCTCGCCAAAACGACCAGCAACTCGCATAAGTAGGAAACTAACCACAATCATTGTCAACACTCAGGCTTTTAAGAAGGATCTCCAACAACGACGCCTCTAGAAATTTAGTTGTGCATAAGCAGCATTGTACGGGTATAACCATAAAACAAATCATATCATGGGTTTTTTACCCCGAAGGAAGTGCAAGAAAAGTGCATACAATGCTTACAACAAGATACATGGTATCAGTTTGCCATTAATTTGCTAGGTACAACGAGTGATGTTGATGGTGTGATAACTGAAATCACTAAAGGCCTGAAGGACGTCAGCGCAGATAGAGTCCCAAAACTTCGTGCTGAAACTAGGGCCAAAGCTATCAAGTCCTGGGCTTGAGTTTTGGTTCATGGCATAAAGGGCATATTTGATTTCATAAGGCGAGAAAGTGGCAGGGAGGCTGGGATGGAGGTCGCTGGAGTGCCAGTAGACATAAAGAGACTAAAGTTCCAGAAGCAGGTTTGAGTGGTGCTAAGGAGTTTGCGGTAGAAGTTCTTGAGGATCCGAGAATTGTTGTCATGGTCGGTGAAGGAGGCACTGTACATTTTTCTTCGAGGAGATCCAGAAGGTTGAGGAGAACACGGGCATCAGTCTCACGTTGGGTAAAATAGTTAGAATTTTTCGTCAATTTTTTACAAGCGATACAGCAGAGCAGAGACGAGAAACCAGGCGAGCAATAGCGTCAGCATGGAAGGAAGAGTACCACATAGATCTAATCGCTCTGCAAAAATTTGGAAAATTCAGAGCAACCATAACTTCTGTGCGGAAAACATTGTGACAGCGGAAGAGTGCCCCAAATCCGACACTCTAGCGATCAAGATGCAACCTGCCTGGTTCCCTCGTGCTCCTCCTCCTGGGCAGTACAAGTAGAACCCTAGCCCTGCCAGGCCGCCACTCGCCACCAAAGGCGTCGGACGAAACAAACTATAGGAGATAGACATTTGATTTTAAATAGGTTAGGGGGTTAAATAAAATATTGATAAAAAAAATTAATCACCCCCGAGAATGGGCCTACCCAAGTATAGTTCCTGGAGAAGGCGCAAGAGGGCCGCATGGGCTTTCTGGCATGTCGGTGGTAGGTAGGCCCAGAAAAAGGGGCTGGACCTGGAGCCCACGGCGTGCGGTGAGAAGAGCGGCCGCATCGCCTCCGACAACGGCGCGGCTGGGAGTTAAGCCACCACCTCGCCGTTCTCCTCCCCGCCCACCGCCACCTCGCCCCTTCTCGCTCTCCGATGATACTCCGGCTGCCCGGCGGCCTCTCCGGCCGATCCGCCGCTCTCCTCGCTGCCGTCGCCCGCGATGCGCTTCCCACGCGCCCGCTGCCCCCCGCTGCGGTCCCCCTCCTCCGTCGCCTCCACGACGCCGTGGGCGCGTCCGATCACGGCCCGAAACCAGGTACGTCCTCGCGACCTCCCCCTTCCTCTCCCTCTGTGAAGTGTCTGTGCTTATCTCGTTCGTAGTTCAGTCCTCTGCCGATCATTCATGGTTTTAATTTCCAGCGCCGCTCCCCAACGTTCAGAGTGAACAAATTCCCATCCAATTCCGGGAAACAAATTAATGGATGCGTGTGACTGTGTGTAGTATTTGAGTCTCTGACGCTTGTACTCCCTCCGTTCATAAAAGGATGTCTCAAGCTAGCTCAAGTTTGCATGTATCTAGACATGATTTAGTGTGTAGATACATGCAAATTTGACCTAGTTGAGACATCCTTTTGTGAACAGAGGGAGTACATTTTAAGTTTTTTTACCACAATCCCTCTTGATTATATTTGCTGATACTGTTGTGTTCTGTATCTGAAGGTGGTCCTCTGACGCTCTACAGGGACCTGGTAAGCCAGGGGAGGCTCCAGCACGACGAGTACCAGGAGAACGTGGCGTCCGAGCTGGACACCCTGCTCCGACGGGTCGAGCGGTACGAGATGGAGATGGAGGACTACCATGTGAGTCGCCCATCGCTTCGTGCTGCTCACCGAGTAGTGCTTTAGTAGGCGCATTGTGTGTTTTCAGAGAGATTGGTTGTTCCCATTTCCTCTGAGTGATTACCTTTGTGCAAAGTGCAGGCAAAGCTGTCTACTGGGACAGTTCCAGGGAGAGGGAGCGGCGGAGGCTCCTGCTGGAGGAAGCCGAGGATAAGCAGCACGATGGGGTGTGGATCGATGAGAAGAGGGGGTTTCTTGATAAGTTGATTTCGCGGTAATACTTTGTCTCTTGCGTGTGGGTTGTGATATCAGGAGTTATGTGCTTTCACTTTGCAGTGGGGCTGTTCGTATAGCTCCAAATCCTCTTCCAATGATTGAAAATTTGCTTACTGATATCTTGCAGTGAGGCATTAGTGCAAATAGATGAAATCCTCGTACACTTGACTACTGATATCGAAACTTCGGATGGCTTGCTCCAGTTGTATGTCAAAAACTTTTATGGCAACCACCATACCATTGTTCAGTTGGCCCTTGAAAACTTCTCCAAAGCTTCCGGACCCCAAGATATTTTCTTCACTAAAATTATTGGTAGCGTGAATGAGCTCGTGATAGGAGACTATCTGATGGTCTATGTCATAGGTTGCATCTGAAGAAGCTTTGTCATCTCGCTTCTTAAGTTTATTATTGAACCATAGGTATACGCAAACACTACAGGAATGGGGATCTATGCCGACGGCCAAACCCTGTGCCGACGGCTTTTTATCGGGGCCGTCGGCATAGGTCCCGAATAGGACAGCCCGTCCACAAAGCCGTCGGCATAGGATATGCCGTCGGCATAGATTTGACACAGGGGCTATGCCGACGGCTAGGTAAGCCGTAGGCATAGCTGTTTCCCTATTTTTCATCTAATATGGAATAATTCATATCTTTTGATCTATAAATCAAAATTTAACAAATAAAATGTCTAAATCGATTAGAAAAATTAGAGGAATCTAAATATGACATCCATATCATCTTTTTCTTCATGTATATGAGTTTTTGCAACATATTTATGGTACTTGCTTAATAAAAAAGTCATTTTTGGCACTTAAAAAATGGAAAATGATATTTATAATAATATTTTTTAAATTATTTTTGGCAACAATGTTTGTTATACCAAGACACACCTATGTGTCAAATATGTAAACTTTATCACAAATTATGACACGGGTCCATTTTGACCATTTTTTTCAAAAAACTAAATGAAAGTGAAAAAAAACTCAAAAAGTGAAATCCCTTGGCATGGAGTCCTTTTATGTGTACTAGTTGTTAGAAAAATGATAAACTTAAGTTTTGACAAAGCTTCCAAAGAACTTCTTCACAAAAAGGTCAATCATCTATAAACATGTATAAGTTTCGAGTCAAATGACCTAGATATGGTCATCCCCATGCCATAGTTTGTGATAATGCGTCCATATTTGACACATAGGTGTGTTTTGTTATGACAAACAATGTTGCAGAACTGAGTTTTTTTCTAATTGGTTTTATAAATATCATTTATCATTTTTTAATTGTCAAAAATGATATTTTTTGTGAAGCCAGTACAACAAATATGGTGGAAAATGGCACCCATCTATTTTCCACACAAATTAGACCATATTTGATGGGTAATCTGGAAATATTAGGAATTTTATCGGTTTCTACCTAATTTCGCCTATTTAAATGACTTTATGACTATTTTCCGAAAGTAATTCAATTTTCAACTACAAGTGTGTGATAGTTTGCTCTAATTTTTTTTTAAAAACATTTTAAGGTACACAACTAGTGACTATTTCACAGAACCGTCAATAATTTTTTTTAATGTGACCCCTTTCAATGAATATGCATGACGGTCATTTTCACCGTTTTTTCAAAAAAAGCAAAGAATGTGAAAAGATACTCAAAAAATGAAATCCTTTGGCATGGAGTCCTAATATGTGTACTAGCTGATAGAAAAAATGATAAACTTGAGTTTTGACAAAATGTACACAAAACTTCTTCACCAAAAGGTCAATCATTTATAAACATGTATAAGTTTCGAGTCAAATGACCTAGATATGGTCATCCCCATGCCATAGTTTATGATAATGTGCCCATATTTGACACATAGGTGTGTCTTGTTATGACAAACAATGTTGCAGAACTGAGTTTTTTCAAATTAGTTTTATAAATATCATTTTTCATTTTTTAATTATCAAAAATGACATTTTTTTTGAAGCAAGTGCAACAAATATGGTGGAAAATGGCACCCATCTAATTTCCACACAAATTAGACCATATTTGATGGATAATCTAGAAATATTAGGAATTTTCTCGGTTTCTACCTAATTTCGCCTATTTAAATGACTTTATGACTATTTTCCAAAAGTAATTCAATTTTGAACTACAAGTGTGTGATAGTTTGCTCTAATTTTTTTTAAAAAATCATTTTAAGGTACACAAGTAGTGACTATTTCACAGAACCGTCGATAATTTTTAAAAATGTGACCCCTTTCAATGAATATGCATGGCGGTCATTTTGACCTTTTTTCAAAAAAAGCAAAGAATGTGAAAAGATACTCAAAAAATGAAATCCTTTGGCATGGAGTCCTAATATGTGTACTAGTTGATAGGTGACGAGGTGTACCTTCATCAAATCTAATGGTTAAGAACCTAGGGTTGAGATTATGGACAGAGAACGTGGTAGTACTGGTAGTTTCGTCGGCTGACAAGCAGAGGCAAAGATTTACCCTGGTTCAGGCCTCTCGGGTGGAGGTAAAGACCCTACTTCCTGCTTGTCTGTTATTGATCGCGGGAGATTATGAGGTTATAAGGTGGCTCCGGCGAGATGACGATCTCGCTAGAGATTTGGTGGTTTGAGTATGGCTTGTCCCTAGATCGGTGCCCCTCCCAGCCTTTAAATAGGCTGGGTCTCGGGAGTACGTAACCGACCTGGTTTACATATAAGGAAAGTATAAACCGTCTATGCCTATGTCTAATCTTGGAGGGTACTCCATCTTGTTGGGCCTCTTATCTTGGGCTTCGAGTTGGCTCTTTACTTATTGGGCCTTTAGTCGTCACGTGCACCAGGTACCGTCACGGTAGGGTACCCGAGATGTATACCCTTGTCAATAGGAAAAATGATAAAATTGAGTTTTGACAAAATGTACACAAAACTTCTTCACCAAAAGGTCAATCATCTATAAACATGTATAAGTTTCGAGTCAAATGACCTAGATATGGTCATCCCCATGCCATAGTTTATGATAATGTGCCCATATTTGACACATAGGTGTGTCTTGTTATGACAAACAATGTTGCATAACTGAGTTTTTTCAAATTAGTTTTATAAATATCATTTTTTATTTTTTTTTTATCAAAAAGACTTTTTTGTGAAGCAAGTACAACAAATATGGTGGAAAATGGCACCCATCTAATTTCCACACAAATTAGACCATATTTGATGGATAATCTAGAAATATTAGGAATTTTCTCGGTTTCTACCTAATTTCGCCTATTTAAATGACTTTATGACTATTTTCCGAAAGTAATTCAATTTTGAACTACAAGTGTGTGATAGTTTGCTCTAATTTTAAAAGAAACATTTTAAGGTACACAAGTAGTGACTATTTCACAGAACCGTCGATAATTTTTAAAAATGTGACCCCTTTCAATGAATATGCATAGCGGTCATTTTGACCTTTTTTCGAAAAAAAAGCAAAGAATGTGAAAAGATACTCAAAAAATAAAATCCTTTGGCATGGAGTCCTAATATGTGTACTAGTTGATAGGAAAAATGATAAATTTGAGTTTTGACAAAATGTACACAAAACTTCTTCACCAAAAGGTCAATCATCTATAAACTTGTATAAGTTTTGTGGGGACCCCGGATCAGATGTCCGAAATACCCTTGTGCCTACAACATCAGCGATCCCATGATCAGTGTGTCGCTGAGCACAATCAAACTTTTATCGAAAGAACATCCATAAATACCGAATCATAACACTTACTTGATTTAAGTAATACTTCTTCAATAGGTTCTTGCAGCGGAATCACCAAACAACGTGGAGCCCATGTCATTTGCCAAAACACCTACAGGCAGCTGACTGGGAAGACGGCCTAGTTCGCAAAGACGTCGACGAACTCTCAATCTTCAGCATACTCCTCATCTTTGGCGTAGGTCTTCTCGTTGAAAACCTGGACATTGGAATATCCAGGGACACAGCCATGAGTACAATTACGTACTCGCAAGACCACCACCAGGCTTAAGTTTTCATGGTAATGCACTAAAAGCGTTTTTGAAAACTGGGATAGCTGCTATGTATGACTATAGGGCTTAGTTTTCGCAAACGATGCTTTTGGACATAGAGAATACAACATCTCTATATCTTTGTTGAAAAAGGCATTTGGAGATATAATTCTCCTTCTTTTAGAAATGGCAGAAACCATTTCCCGTTTGAAAACACTTTTGTAAAACTTTTCAAAACACTAGGATAGGGATGCCCCTTTTTCCTTTCCGGGTTCCGACTGGTTGACTCCCCGAGACCAACCATCTTCTCCAAAAATCCGTACCTCCCAGGTACCTCCTTGATGTCTCCTTTCTCCTTTGCCGAAAACAGTTTCTTTTTTTAAAACATAAAATGCCCATACGCCTAGATCGGGGACCTTTCCAACCGTCCATGACCGCGGACACGGCTATTCGAATAGTTTTACACTCTGCAGAGGTGGTGCACTTTCACCACACCAAACAGTCATTCCGCCGTGATCAGCCACGGTCCTCATACGACAGTATGCGGTGTTTCGGATAACATGATCAAAGCTTTCCCCTAATCCGCTCTAGTACAGAGGACTCCCGCTAGGTTTGTTCCCCTCGGCACCGGTGCTCCACTAGACCCCTGGTCTCTCTTAGGACGCCACACCGCCACGGCAGGGGACCCAACGTAATCGTCCGGCGCGGGTCCATCCGCATGTGTATTGCCTCGTACAGACGACAACCCGGCTTCGAGGAACTCCAACCCTTATAGAAGTATGAGATCCTCCGTACTAAAGTGGACAAGCTTCCGGCTAAGCCCTACCCATATCAGGTAGTGTGGTTGCACGGGTTAATTGTTCGGGCGGCTGCTAGGGCAGTACTTTGTTTTCCAAAACATCTCCACCTCCGACTGCTCCCAGCAGCTCGGGTTTTCGTAAACTCACCGAATGCTCCCAGCACTTCGGGTTTTCACAAACATCTCCATTTGCTCCCAGCAACATGGGTTTTATAAAACACTTTCTCGCCGATCGCTCCCAGCGACTCGGGTTTTCCTTTAAAAATATTTCATCAAATCCAGGTTCCCATCCTATGGTTTTTGAGGTAAGAGTATAAGGATATGCTAATAGAAAATATAATTTTCTTGATAGCGCCTTCAGTAGAAGGCTTCTCAAGTAAAGACTTATTCTTATAAAACCTATTATATTCTAGTAGATATCTTTTGGCCAAACAATATTTGTAAAAATAGTTTTTGGGTGGCAAGATGCCACAAAGGAAATAAAACATGCATTATTTTATTTTTAAAACAAAACATGCTTGTAGAAATAATAGGATTTTCAGTAGAGTGGGGGGGGGGCTTGCCTGGCTTGGTAATATGTCCTTGGTCTTGATCTTGATGTCCTCCGGTTCACTCCTCACTTCCAGTTCCTTCCCGATCGTATCTAACGTCGTAAACAGAGAAAGGAACAACACTCAAAATACAAGACAATGCCACAAGGACATAACAAACAGCAAGCATTGCACAAGACACTAAGCCAACAACCAAAAGCAAGCAATTTACTTAGTTATACAACAACAAGCATAATTCCATACAGCTAAGACAAACAACAACACACCTAAGAAAGTACACACAGCAACCCTAACAGTTAAATAGGTAGTTCTAACTAAACACTAAAGCAGAACACCCTTTTAGGGTGTTAGGTAAAAAACCAAGGGCTGCTACAAAAGTTCAGGAAATACTTCAGACAAAAGTACCTTAATAAGCAGGCATTATCAAAAGCGTTAAGCACACTCACAAGTAAGCATGCTACTAGCTCTAGGGACATATACTATTAAGTAGTTAGGCAACCAACAGAGTTTCACAACACTGCTCACACAAGTTATTGACTAGGAGTTAAGAAGGTGCAGGTGGGTTATTTAACAGAACACTACAAACACTACTGCAAAGGAACGGGTTGACAACCATCTAAAGTAAACCAACCATACTTCAAGCATTACAGAACACAGAGCAGCTACTGGATAATATCATCACAAACAACAAATAAGCAACAATCAATTAACAGATGATTCTATACTGACACTAGTATAACCAAGATTAATTTTATGCAGAAAAACTAACAGTACTAACATATTAAAATAGTTGTACTAGTCATGCTAATCAACCTCAAAACATCAAACAACAGTCGGCAGGAGGGGTCGAAGAACTTCGGGGTCAAAGCCGGGAACTTTGATCTGTAGAGGAAGTAGTCGTCGTCGTGGAAGTAGTCGTCGCCGAACCGGGACAACGTAGTTTGTCGGTGTCGTGGAAGTAGACGAAGTAGCTGTACTCGAGCGTCGTGGTGCGGTCTTTGCCGACGGTCGGGATACACGGTGTCGGTGACACTCTTGTCGTAGAACACGGAGAGGCATGGTCGGACAAAAACAACGCCGGAGGGGAATCCGTTGGATCGGAGACATGCTCCGGAAGGGATCCGGGAGACACCGGGAAGACATCAGGAAACATCGGGAAGACGTCGGGAAGCATCGGGAAGACATCGGGAAGATGTCGGGAAACATCGGGAAGATATCGGGAAGGCGTCGGGAGACATCGGGAAACATCGGGAAGACGTCGGAAACATCGGGAAGACATCGGGAAGATGTCGGGAAACATCGGGAAGATATCGGGAAGGCGTCGGGAGACATCGGGAAACATCGGAATCGTCGGGATCGAATCCGTTGAACGAATGGAGGGATCCGTTGGACGGTCTCACGACATCAGGAACACGGGAAACCACCGGAACAGTGCGCGCACGGAAATCACTAGCGCGCGCAGGCTCACGGACACGCCGGGACGGATGTCGGGACGCCGGAATAGACACATGTCGGGAAGGTCTGCCGGACGGAGACATCCGTTGGGCAAAAACATGCGCCGGTAAGGAATCCGTCGGACGGGCTGCAAACACCGGAAACTCGGGCACGGGCGTGGTACAGGAACTCGATGTCCGCAGAGCTCGGCGTGTTGGGCGAACTGCTGCCTCCGGCAGGAGCAGCAGAGGACGTCGGGGCAGAGCATGGGGGCTCTCTGCCCGGAGCAGAAGGCGGTCATGGCGGCGGAGGTCCTGGCCAAGGTCGGGGAAGAGGCGCAGGACCTGAGGAGGGCGCGTCGAGCCGGAGCTGGGCCGGAGCTGGCCGGGGTCGGCGAGTTGGAGATGGAACGCGGGGAGGAGGTGCAGGGGCTGGGGTGCTGGGGGCGCCGGGGCCGGCGGCCATGGCAGAGGAAGGAGAGGGGCGGCGGCCGCGGCTGAGGGAGGCAGAGGAAACCGGCCGTGGCTGCCGCGCCGACGGGGCGGCGCCAGCAGGGGAAGTGGAGGCGCGGCGGGGACGGCGCCGGTCGAGGAGGAGGCGGCGGCGCCGGCCGGCCGGTGGCACGAGGAAGGAAGCGAGGTGGAGGAGCTCGGGTCGGGCTGGGTGTGTGCGGGCGTCGCGTGCATGTGTGGCTGGGAGGAGAGGATAAGGTGGAGGGAAGGAGTGTATAAGGTCCAGGGACCTATTTGCGAGGGGGGAGGACCTGGATGCAAAAAGAAGAAAAGGGAGGGAGGCGGCTGGGGAGGAAACCCTAAAATTCCTGGGAAACCCTAGGGTTTCAGTGGGGGATGGGCTGGTTGGGCTGATTGGGCTGCTCTCCCTCACACAAGAAATAACAGAAATAAATAAAAAAAAGAATTTTTAAAGAAGAACTTGCAACGTTTCCTTCAAAATTTTGTATAACACAAACAAATATTTTCGAATAAAGTGGTCACATATGACCAAAAGAATGTTTGGTAATTTTGCTAAGAATTTTGGGAATACTTTTATTCACAAAATATTTTGAAATCCATTTCTGGCCTTTTGGTAAATAATTTGTAATAAATAAGAAAATGTTTTCAAAACATATATTTTTGAAATGATATAAGAGGGGATGTAGTAGAGATCACAAACGTGATTTTTAATAAACAACTTCTTTGAAAAGTATTTTAGATAACTTTTGAAAACAAGGAAAACAAGAGGCTTTTTAATAAACACCAAAACTTGAAGAGAAGAAATTGGTATAATGACGAACAATGGATAAATAAGATGTGAAACACCAATCCAAGATAAACATAGGAATTTGACCACACCTCTAGCAAGTCACAACAAGACAACAAGTTCAATCAAATAGTTGTGTTTACAAACTAATTTCCAAAGTGTTTTCGTGAGTTGGTGATCAAGCAAGATCATGACAATATGATTTTGGAAAGGTAGTTCAACTCAAAACTTAATGATTTTCAAAAAGTTTCGATATAGAAAAGGTGTGGGTTAATATACTCCCCACTTGCATTAGTTTTCAAAGGGTGTTGAAAATAGGAGTTTTAAAATAAGAGGCAACAAAGTTTGGAAATGGGCAGGAGGGATTAGATAGATCTCCATAGTTTTATAAACAGATACTTCTGCAAATAGTTTACTTTCTCAAATCTTAGGCCTTTGGGTAGTTGATAAAATCAAAGCATCTTTGAAAAAGATCTTGGCCACAAATAAGATAGGAGAAGATATATGGAATATTTTTCTTGTCATGACATGATCACCAAGAGGTAGGGTTTAAGTAGGTTGTGCTCACAAGGTTACTATTAGGTGTTAACAAACACAACCAACAAGGTACCCAAAGTCAAACAAAGTAAAAAAGGGAAGTGAAACACAAGCATCAATGGAGCAACTTCAAAAAGTTTTTGTTGCCCCTAATTTTTGGCTATCTAACAACCGTGATTTTCTGGCTTCCCAAAATTTGGGGCGTGACAAGTTTCGAGTCAAATGACCTAGATATGGTCATCCCTATGCCATCGTTTATGATAATGTGCCCATATTTGACACATAGGTGTGTCTTGTTATGACAAACAATGTTGCAGAACTGAGTTTTTTCAAATTAGTTTTATAAATATCATTTTTCATTTTTTAATTGTCAAAAATGACATTTTTTGTAAAGCAAGTACAACAAATATGGTGGAAAATGGCACCCATCTAATTTCCACACAAATTAGACCATATTTGATGGATAATCTGGAAATATTAGGAATTTTCTCGGTTTCTACCTAATTTCGACTATTTAAATGACTTTATGCCTATTTTCCGAAAATAATTCAATTTTGAACTACAAGTGTATGATAGTTTGCTCTGAAAATTTTACAAAAATCATTTTAAGATACACCAGTAGTGGTTATATCACGGAACCATCGATGGTTTTGAAAAATACGACCCCTTTGGATGAATAGTTACGGCGGCCATTTTGACCTTTTTTCAAAAAATAAAAGAAAGTGAAAAATATACAAAAAATGAAATCTTTTTGTATGGAGTCCTTTTATGTGTACCATTTGCATATTTGATGAATAATCTTCATATTTACCAAGCGTTTTGTGAAACTGCAATGAGAAGAATCATGCAATACACATAAATCTGAACGATTCAATCTGAAGCGTTGAGAAAAAACACACAATCCATGTCACTCAAAATGCTGCATTCTGATTGGTCGTAGATGTACTTTCTCTCTCCTGGACCTATTCACGCACACAATCCCTTCCCACAGGCCGCAGCCACCCGTCCCTTATCCCCTTTCTTATCCCTTCTCATCCACCACATCCTGCTCAAGGCCAAGGCGCCACGCCGTCCGCCGCTTGCGCAGTCCACCTCCGCTGTGCTCCAGGCCGAGGCCGCCACCGCCTCCTCCATGCTCGCCTCCAGCCTCGACCGGATCGCCGCCAAGGCCTCCCGCTCCCATGGCGACCTCACCACTCCACACGACGGAACCAGGACGGCTCGGCCAGCTTGCTCGCCGGCGGCGCGGTGTTGCCCGACGGCAGCGACGTGAGCCTAGTCTACCGCAATGACCACGACGCCCTCGACCGCATCCAGCCACTACTCCGTCGACGACGACACGGCTTCCTCGACTACGGCCACGACGCATCAACCGCGACGACCACGACGCATCAAACGCGATGTCCACGGCGCCCTCGACCGCCTCCTGCCACTGCTCCGTCCACGCTGCAAGGCTTCGTGCCGCCGCGGCCGCCCCATCCCTCGATGACGCCCTCGCGTTCCCCATCCTCGTCGCGCCGGCAACCGCGAGCCAGGACCAGCGCCGCCGTACTCTCTACGTCGGACACCGGGGCGAGCCCCCATCCCGTTACCAGCTCGTCCCCACCGAGGGACGGCAGGACGGGATTTTTTTTGTGACCTGTGTCAAACCTGTGCCGACGGCAATGCCGTCGGCATAGGTGCTGCTAGCGCCCCTCGGCCACCGTGGGACCCACCCACTCTGTGCCGACGGCCTGTTTCTGACCGTCGGCAGAGCCTGTGCCGACGGTTTTCGCATATGCCGACGGCCAGCTGGCCTGTGCCTACGGGCATCTATCCCGACGACCCTGTGCCGACGGTGGCCGTCGGCATAGGTATCTGCCGACGGCTCTGTGACCTGTGCCGACGGTTACAGCCCGTCGGCATAGCTGGCTGTTCCTGTAGTGAAATGGCAATGGTGCCAAAAGCTAATGTAAGTGTTGGGAGTAGAAATTGTAGCAAGTGTCTATTATTTGAGCGGGTTATGTGAAGGCATGATGGAAATCCTAGGTGCGGAGCACCACATAGCCCAGTATTCCCAATCAAAGATTGCAATGTGATGTTCAAGAAAACACCTCCGTCGGGTATTTGGCCTTCTAGTCTATTGAATGAGAGGTTCAAGGTAGTCAAGTAGGTAAAGTTGGCAAGGAACATGGGAATGTTACCTGAGAGATTGTTATATGAGAGGTCTAATGATGCCAACCCTTTTAGTTTTTCGAGTTTTCTTGGAATTGTGCTTTTGAAGGCATTATGCGATAGATTTAGGTGGGTTAGCATATTAAGTTGTCCGAATGAATCCGGAATGCTTCCCACCAAGAAGTTGGAAGAAAGATCCATTTCAACTATATGTCTTGGACCAAAAATATCAACTGGCAGTGCACCAACAAAGGAATTATGAGAAAGACTTATCGCTAAAAGTCTATCAAAGTTAAAAAACATCGCTGGTATGGTTGAACTTAGTTGGTTATTTGACAAGTCGATGATTTCTAACAAACTAAGATTACCAAAGCTACTTGGTATAGGTCCTGAAAATTTGTTTGCTTTGAGACTCAATTGTTGTAGACTCCCGAGCATACCTATTTGTGTTGGGATCGGGCCAAACATTTCATTGTTTCCAAGATTAAGACGTACGAGATTTTCCAACGTAACGATGGATTCCGGGATCGGCTCTGTCAATAGGTTGTCATTAAGGGCTATCCATTGAAGGCTGCTTATGTTTGAAACTGATCCTGGAAGCCCACCTACTAACAAAATTTGATAAGCTATTCCCGGTTAGACCGAGATATCTAAGACGGTGTAGCCTACCAAGTTCGGCTGGAATGGAGCCGGTGAGGTTCGTGCGGGTGAGGTTGAGGACGGAGAGGAAAGAGAGGTTACCGACATGAGGTGTCACCGATCCAACGAGAGGCACGTCCGGCAATGATAGAGCGGTAACACGTCGCCTGTGGCGGCTGCACGAGACGCCGACCCAGTGGCAGAAAGAGGTGCCGGTGGTCCAGTTGTTGGCAAGGACGTCGTGAGGGTCTGCGAGCTGGGCTTTGAAAGCAAGCAGCGCTTCGAGGTCGGTGTAGCTACCGTTGGTCGGACTGGGAGAAGAAAACAAGACGGCCGAGAGTAGGATTAGAAGGAAGATGGGAATACGGGCAGACATGCATGGAGGCGCCATTGAGCTGGGCTGTGTCTTTCTGTGTGGGGTGAACAGCGTGTGAATTTATATTGGTTTTCTGCAGATTATCATCCTTTTTTTGCGGGTAATTCAGATTATCGTGCTTCTCCGTTCCGCAAGTGCATCCATCCCATGCCATGGAAATCATCGCCTTCCCGCGGCCACATAGCGACGCGGCGTGTGGAACTATTGAACCTGGAGCGAGCAGCTGGTTTTTCTCAAGCCAGTCACACACGTGCTCAAGCATGCACTACATGTTCATGAAGGCAGGAAATATTATCGTGGCATTGCATGGGAGCGGACAAAATCTTTCGCCAGCTTTGTAACCATATCCGTGGACAATAATCACAGCTACCTTTTGTAACTAGCTAGACTCGTGGAAAATGCAGGAAAGATACCACAATACTAGTCAAATGACGTTCGATAATATTCTTTGCGCCGCCCGACGACAAAAGATGGTGCACGCTACCCGGTGAAGAGTCAGCCAGTGAGGTTCTGCTTCATTTCACAACGTGTTAGCTTGTTTGTTGGGTTAAATGATTTTTATTTTTTCGTAGAAATATATGTTTGTTATATGCTAGACTTTTTTCTAAGGCCGTGAAAAAAACGTTGGATCTACATCCAACTTTCAACGCATCTTCGTCTTCTGGCCTTAGTCTTTCACTTCTCTTATGCCCTCGATAATGTTTCCTGTATCAAACTTCACCTCTTTCGAAATTATCCTCATTGTCATCTTGTCACCTGATAGCCAAAGCAGGATCAAACTTTCATCTATATCCCCCGCTCTGCTGAACCTTTCACCCTAACCTTTTTTTGTTACAAAGGTAATATATTGATATCAAGAAAATACCCATTAAAACAACTGGCCTCCACAATAACATAATGTCAAGAGCTAATCGAAACACTACGGATGCCCGCCACCAAAAAGGAGAAAAAAACAATGCTCGCCAAAACGACCAGCAACTCGCATAAGTAGGAAACTAACCACAATCATTGTCAACACTCAGGCTTTTAAGAAGGATCTCCAACAACGACGCCTATAGAAATTTAGTTGTGCATAAGCAGCATTGTACGGGTATAACCATAAAACAAATCATATCATGGGTTTTTTACCCCGAAGGAAGTGCAAGAAAAGTGCATACAATGCTTACAACAAGATACATGGTATCAGTTTGCCATTAATTTGCTAGGTACAACGAGTGATGTTGATGGTGTGATAACTGAAATCACTAAAGGCCTGAAGGACGTCAGCGCAGATAGAGTCCCAAAACTTCGTGCTGAAACTAGGGCCAAAGCTATCAAGTCCTGGGCTTGAGTTTTGGTTCATGGCATAAAGGGCATATTTGATTTCATAAGGCGAGAAAGTGGCAGGGAGGCTGGGATGGAGGTCGCTGGAGTGCCAGTAGACATAAAGAGACTAAAGTTCCAGAAGCAGGTTTGAGTGGTGCTAAGGAGTTTGCGGTAGAAGTTCTTGAGGATCCGAGAATTGTTGTCATGGTCGGTGAAGGAGGCACTGTACATTTTTCTTCGAGGAGATCCAGAAGGTTGAGGAGAACACGGGCATCAGTCTCACGTTGGGTAAAATAGTTAGAATTTTTCGTCAATTTTTTACAAGCGATACAGCAGAGCAGAGACGAGAAACCAGGCGAGCAATAGCGTCAGCATGGAAGGAAGAGTACCACATAGATCTAATCGCTCTGCAAAAATTTGGAAAATTCAGAGCAACCATAACTTCTGTGCGGAAAACATTGTGACAGCGGAAGAGTGCCCCAAATCCGACACTCTAGCGATCAAGATGCAACCTGCCAGGTTCCCTCGTGCTCCTCCTCCTGGGCAGTACAAGTAGAACCCTAGCCCTGCCAGGCCGCCACTCGCCACCAAAGGCGTCGGACGAAACAAACTATAGGAGATAGACATTTGATTTTAAATAGGTTAGGGTGGTTAAATAAAATATTGATAAAAAAAATTTAATCACCCCCAAGAATGGGCCTACCCAAGTATAGTTCCTGGAGAAGGCGCAAGAGGGCCGCATGGGCTTTCTGGCATGTCGGTGGTAGGTAGGCCCAGAAAAAGGGGCTGGACCTGGAGCCCACGGCGTGCGGTGAGAAGAGCGGCCGCGTCGCCTCCGACAACGGCGCGGCTGGGAGTTAAGCCACCACCTCGCCGTTCTCCTCCCCGCCCACCGCCACCTCGCCCCTTCTCGCTCTCCGATGATACTCCGGCTGCCCGGCGGCCTCTCCGGCCGATCCGCCGCTCTCCTCGCCGCCGTCGCCCGCGATGCGCTTCCCACGCGCCCGCTGCCCCCCGCTGCGGTCCCCTCCTCCGTCGCCTCCACGACGCCGCGGGCGCGTCCGATCACGGCCCGAAACCAGGTACGTCCTCGCGACCTCCCCCTTCCTCTCCCTCTGTGAAGTGTCTGTGCTTATCTCGTTCGTAGTTCAGTCCTCTGCCGATCATTCATGGTTTTAATTTCCAGCGCCGCTCCCCAACGTTCAGAGTGAACAAATTCCCATCCAATTCCGGGAAACAAATTAATGGATGCGTGTGACTGTGTGTAGTATTTGAGTCTCTGACGCTTGTACTCCCTCCGTTCATAAAAGGATGTCTCAAGCTAGCTCAAGTTTGCATGTATCTAGACATGATTTAGTGTGTAGATACATGCAAATTTGACCTAAGTTGAGACATCCTTTTGTGAACAGAGGGAGTACATTTTAAGTTTTTTTACCACAATCCCTCTTGATTATATTTGCTGATACTGTTGTGTTCTGTATCTGAAGGTGGTCCTCTGACGCTCTACAGGGACCTGGTAAGCTAGGGGAGGCTCCAGCACGACGAGTACCAGGAGAACGTGGCGTCCGAGCTGGACACCCTGCTCCGACGGGTCGAGCGGTACGAGATGGAGATGGAGGACTACCATGTGAGTCGCCCATCGCTTCGTGCTGCTCACCGAGTAGTGCTTTAGTAGGCGCATTGTGTGTTTTCAGAGAGTTGGTTTTTCCCATTTCCTCTGAGTGATTACCTTTGTGCAAAGTGCAGGCAAAGCTGTCTACGTGGGACAGTTCCAGGGAGAGGGAGCGGCGGAGGCTCCTGCTGGAGGAAGCCGAGGATAAGCAGCACGATGGGGTGTGGATCGATGAGAAGAGGGGGTTTCTTGATAAGTTGATTTCGCGGTAATACTTTGTCTCTTGCGTGTGGGTTGTGATATCAGGAGTTATGTGCTTTCACTTTGCAGTGGGGCTGTTCGTATAGCTCCAAATCCTCTTCCAATGATTGAAAATTTGCTTACTGATATCTTGCAGTGAGGCATTAGTGCAAATAGATGAAATCCTCGTACCCTTGACTACTGACTTCTTTAAAGAACAGTAAAACTTTAAAATGGCGGTTCTGCAATGCATTCTCTGTTGCAAACTTTTCCTGTTACTGTTAGATATTAGATCAAATCTCTTGTACGTGTTCCAAGAATAATGTCACCAGGCAGATCAGCAACCTATAAAGTCTGTTTAAAACTGATGTGTTTCACTGCACTGAATGTCGCTGTTTGACTCATCTTTGCTGACTAAACCAGGAAAAGAAGAGGAAATATAGAAGCTGGAGTTGGAAGATGGGTTTCATATTTGAACCGAGAGAAGAAACTAGATACGCTAGTTGGCCAGAAACCAGTGGCTCCTATTGCTCCAAAAGGATTGTACCTTTACGGGAATGTTGGAAGTGGTAAGCTAATCAATAACTTCACCTGATCTCATGCTTAGAGTTAGGGGTTTGTAGTCAGGTTTTTTTCCCGTATATCTATTAATAGATTAACAGTACTTTGAAAATAAATCATTATCACAAACAGCTTTTGGCTATTTTGAAAAGAACATCATAAGTGACCCAACGAATTTTTTGTATTACTGCTATATGTAACACAGGGAAGACAATGTTGATGGACATGTTCTATGGGGCCACAGAAGGTGTCATCAAACACAGGAGAAGGTTTCACTTCCATGAGGTAAATCATGTACAGATGACTTGGAAAGCTGACAAAACAGAGTGTATGTGTGTTATGGCAAGAATCTGTGAAACAACTTGGTGATTATAATGTTTCATTTCGGATCCCGCTGTCTAGGATTTGTGTAAACTTGAATTTCTCTATATTATGCAGGCTATGCTTGAAATAAATGATCATATGCATGATGTGTGGAAGAGACGTGATGATGACAAGTCTATTGACTCACCTACTTTTAGTTGGATATCAGGCCTCCCTTTCGATTCCAAAATAAAGGAGTGGCTGATCGGGGAAGAAAAATACAAACAAGATAAACATCAAAAGCATATCCTTTTAGCTGTTGCTGATAAGTTCCTTGTCGATAGACAAGCAAATAAATGTGGTGCAAGCATTCTATGCTTTGACGAAATACAGGTACCTGAATTTCACACTTAAAAATGCAATTTTCCCACTTCTTAAAGAAAACTGCCATTTCTTCCGTCGCACTTAGCATCATACTTTTTTTTTTAAGAACTACTTAGCATCATACTTATCCGATTACTGATGTACTTTAGCAATTGTTGCAATTACATAATAGATAGTTTTGTAGGAAGAATTTATCAAATTTATTTTCCTTTATTTATGTCACATCTTCAATAGTTCTTACAGTCAAAAGTACATATGTTGGAAAGCATGCTTTATATTCAAGTTTTATAATGAGTGATAGGCAATCTTGCTGATGGTAAATTAGAATGGACAATAGTTCCCAGATGACTTAGCATAATATCCTAACTTCAACTTCTTAGAAAGTTTTCATGAGATATATACATCTTATAAACTTTTACATCCAATTTCAGTATTGTGTTTCAAGCATTTGTAAATAAATGAAAAACTTTGACGAAAACCTATTGCTACTTTACTCTGTCTACCATATTAGCCTGCACTTAGTATAAAATATTTAGTTGCCACTGTAACTTCCGTAAAGTATGTAGCCTCTAGATTTTTATTTTACTAATAAACTCCATATGTGCAGACTATTGATGTATTTGCCGTCGTGGCCCTGTCTGGTATTCTGAACAGACTCTTAAGCACAGGAACTGTACTTGTTGCTACCAGTAATAAGGCACCAGAAGATCTAAATCAGGTATGTACTTTAGTGCTTATAATTTTTGTTTGTGTAATCCAGTAAACAATCTTTTCACCAAAAGAAGAAGGTGGTAGTGAAAGGCATAAACACATTCTAACCTAAACAATCTTTTCACCAAAAGAAGAAGGTGGCAGTGAAAGGCATAAACACATTCTAACCTGCTGAAAATATTACTTTGAACTACAGTACCTAAAACTTTTGTTCCCTCAAACAGGGATGACTTTGAAGCATTCTAAGACAGGACGTGAAATAAGATAAAATGGTAAAGATTAACTAGGTTGCTATCAGGTTATAAACGAGTAACTATGTGGAAAATATGTAGACGAGTTAAACCAGAGTTCATCTTTATTTTTCCTAATTATGGATATAGAATTGGCTAAAGATAATGTGGTCTTTGAAATTCATTTAAATTTATTTCTGAAACACATACATGAATTGGTACGTGAATGGAAAAATAGGTACCTTAAAGTTAAAATAATTCTATATTTTGTTTTGAACTTTTCACTCTTTTCTGTTTGTTTTGTAGGATGGGATGCAACGAGAAATCTTCCTTGAATTCTTATCTAAGTTGGACGAGACCTGTAATAAGATTCTTGCTGGAACTGAAACAGATTATCGTCGCCTTATTCCAACAGATGGCTCATCTCAGGTTGGCTTGTAATCTTACTATTTGAGATAGGGAATTCAGGAAATTTGGCCCTAAGACCTGCATTTAACTTCTGCTTTACATGTTCTGGAGATAAACACATACTGCATACTTACAGATACAAGGTTAAAAGTAAGTAGTTCCTAAGGTATTGTGATGTATGTGTATGCTTAGATTGTTTAGGAATTCAGTGACTTCAGGTGATTAGATCGCATAATTTGAACATCTTAATTTATTTTACAAAATCATCTAGTGGGCACTCTCTTGAGATCGTCTGCCTTGTCCACAGTATAAATGGACTTGATACCACTGTCATTGTCAGGGCTTTGTCTTATAGCTACTCATGGTAGTTTGCAAACAAGGAAACATTAACTCCCTTTCATACCCTGAGGTTAATAAATTACAGTGCCTGTAAAAAATATTTATGCTTTGGTGATGCTCAACTTTTAGTTATCATGTTGGTATTAAGGCAGACATTCAAGCATATATCTCTATGTGTCAAATCAAGTATACCTATATGCTACATTCTCTGATCCCTAATTCCCTATTCGAAACCAATAAGGTTCAACCTATTGTGAATACACTGCAGGTTTACTCCCATTTTGTTCGCAAATTTGATATTTGTTCTGCTTGTATATATTTCCTTCGTTTTAGTTGTCACTTGCATTACTCGGTATATTTCATGTAACTTGTCGTTTTGCAAAATTGTCTACAGATTCACTATTTTTGGCCTATCACATCTGAAACAAGGAATATGTATGAGGCTATGTGGCATGACATAAGTAACCAGATAGGAGGAAACATTAGTGCAGTTACAATTCCTGTAATGTTTGAAAGGTGTATTCTTAATATCATATCTAAACTTGCCTTTTATCTAAAAAAAATCATATCTAAACCAATATACATGATTGTGGACTGTATTAACTTTAATGTTACATGTACAGGTCTCTCGAGATTCCTCAAAGTTGTAGCGGTGTGGCAAGGTTTGACTTCGAGTATTTATAGGAAACATGCCGGTGTGTTGCAACGGGAGAAGCGAGACCGACGAAAAAATAAGAAACATTATTCCTGATTTATATTCCTGTGTTTCGTAAGGGTCATCGTTTAAAAGACATTGTTTAGGAAATGTGAATTTCATGGATGGAAATCATTTTTTCATTTAAGTGATGAAGCGTTCTTGACGGACAGAAACTTCCACCAAGCATTATGGTAAGACTTCTTGACGGTTGTCGTCCAGCCGTTAAGAACACATGATCTTCATCTTCTTGCTTATTCGTAAATAAAAACTAAACTCTTCTAAAAGGAAAATGTATACAATATATGTGTGGATTAAACTAAGCTGAGAGCACAAAAAACGATTGACCAAAGTTCTCTTCCTTTCTCGAATCTCAGTTAACCTTAAAGGCGTGTAAGCCTATAAGGTTAAATCTAAACATAATTTGTCTTCCCTAGTGGGCCGTCCATTTTGCCTGCAAACTGGAGACAGTTCTCATAATCTCAATAGAAGTTCTGCTCAATACGATGCTCTTTTCTTATGGGCTGTCCGTTCTGCCTGCAAACTGAAGACTGTTGTCATGTGGAGGTGAGTTCTTCTCAGATGGTCTGTCCCTTTTGCATGCAAACTGGAGAGTGTTATCATCAGGTTTTGTCCGCACAACCTTCTTCTCAGATAAGCTGGGCATGGAAATTGTTGGTTGAGCTGATACTCTAGATCACCATGGGGAAGGCGAGCGAACAAATTAGGAGCGGATATAGTAGACTCCTACCTCTCGTCTTCCCCTTGGACAGCTACATAGAGATCATCGCTGCCCTCGACCAATTCGAATCGATAAAACCGCGTCCCAGCCGGTCGCCCCTACAGAAGCCGCGAAGGCTGATATAACATGGGGGGAGGTCGCGGCCGCGTCCACTGATGCTGTGGTCAGCAAAGCCGTCGGGACGGTATTGTACCTGGCTTCAGAGTGGGCGGCATGTGGCCATCAAGAGGCAAGAGCATCAAGACGACGAGACGGCGTTCCGCCAGGAGCTCGACGTCATATCCGGTGTCCGCCATCCGGTCGTGGACGCCATTGGAAGCCACACCGGCCGTGAGGCCGTCTCGAGCCCGACGCTTCCAGGCAGCAACATCAGCAGGGTCGCCAAGCTCCATGGCAACAAAACAAGAGAACCGACCACGTCGGTCGTCATCACCAACCACCGCTGACCCTGGATGGACCGTGAGCCCAAAAGCTAGAGCGGCAGGCGACCATGGAGACGGGGCCGAGCCGGGCGGCCATGGAGGCGGCCCTAATCGCCATCTCGTCGTGAACGAAGCTGACCTAGCCTCTATCTGATCATGTCGTCCTCAGTCCGTCCATCGGTGATTCGACGACGTTGCGGAAGGATCCGGAGCAGGGCGTGGCGTGGCGGACGAAGAGCATGTGGCCGACGTGCCCTTGACCTGCGCCCAGGGTCCGCTCAGCTCCAGCGCCTGGACCTCCATCATGACGGCGTGGGTTCCCGTACGGTTCAGAAACGCTCGATTCGATTCGATGGCCTTGACATGACTTCGATCATGAGATCGTGGTTGCAGTGCTCTTCGATCATGAGATCGTGGTTCCGCTCGGACTTCGATCATGAGATCGTGGGGTTTCCCTTGTCTTTATATATAGATGAATATGCCAGGCAAAAGAAGCAGGACTCTAGGCAGACTCGGATTGGGGGTTTTGTTGGGTTGCCCATGAGCACAACGTGTGTATTGCGGAACGAACAAAAGGCAACGCGTGGGTTACCTAAATATAGGAGGTTTCACGGGTGGAAAAAGTGAAAGGGTATTTCACTTATGGGTGGCAGTGGTGGGTAATTCTGTTCAACTTTAGGGTTATTTTCAACGACGTACGAGAAGAAACCTTAATGCTTTTATTATTAGGTGTAGATGTGGCCGCCCAGTAATACCTCACTCTCTAAATTTTACCTTTATTTAGAATCCAAATAGAAGGAAAAGGAAACTATGTTATTCATGATCAAGGCACTGTTGGCTTGAAAATAGATGATATCTGGAGTAGTATCTGTCTCCCTTTAAAGTGTATGACTTTGTAACTGAATTCTAATGATATACAGAGGTAGATATTTATTGATTTGGTAAGACTTGCTTAGAGTATGCTAAATATTAATTCGTGTTGCTCGTTCCAATGCTTAGGTCGGAGCCGCAGATTACATAGCCATAGCCAAGAACTACCATACAATTTTCATAACAGACCTTCCAGCTATGAGTATGAAGATTCGTGACAAGGTACTTGTTTCATCTTTTGCTTTTCCGATCCTCTGACTTTGTTAAGAAGTACTTAATGTTTCTTTGATTCCATATAAAGTGTTATGTTTTTTCTAATATTATTCTCATCTAGGCAAGAAGATTCATCACCCTTATCGATGAGCTGTACAATCATCACTGCCGCCTTGTATGTTTAGCCGTCTCATCTATTGATGATCTTTTTCAAGGAACTGAAGAAGGACCTCTTTTTGATTTAGAGAGGTAACAGTTACATTTATACACACCTTGCTCTACCAACATTAGTGGAGTACAAGTAACAATCTCCCGATCCTGTAATATTTTTGTGAGTTTGCAGAGGTAGTGTGCAGATTGTAGTTTCATATTTCGGTGTGAATACGATAGCTATCATTTAGGTCTTCTGAAAAGAAAAATTCTTGAGAAAACACAAAAATCCTTTGCGTTCATTTCATTGGAAAGGGAGAAGGTTCAGTACAGCCTTCTCCCTTTCACTGCAATGATGAAGATTTCCACTGATCCTCCTCATTTTATTGAGTTTCATTTCATTGATCCCTGCAATCGTTGAGCTGTAAAATCATCACTGCAGGGACGAACTTTTGAAATCGGTGCTCAATAAACTACAAGGTGTTGCCACCTGGCACACAGTCCTGTGTCCTGAATCAATTTAGGCAGGGGCCTCCCCCTTCCGATTTCACCCAAAAATATTAAATCCTGTTTAAAATGGCTTGCTGAACTTTGTTGTATATCATGTTTCTGTATTCTACGATGTTTTGAATAAAAAATTCAAATTCTAATGGAATAAAACATGATTATTCATTTATTCACATGGGAGGTCACATTATGCAGTTTCCAGTTTGAAACTGAAGCTGAAGGGACAAAGCTAAGGAGGGATGTGTCCGCAGAAGGCAATGTTGGTGTAGGGCCCTCTACTAAAGGCCTTGTGTCGATGCTGTCCGGTCAAGAAGAGATGTTCGCGTTTCGAAGAGCGGTAAGTAACTAGTATAGTACCTTTTCTATGTGCTTCTCGTTGCTACTCTGCTTGGGATAATTCAGAACTACTAATAAAACCCATTAACACTATGCCCTTTGAATTTTGTCTCGAAACCTCACCCTGCTATATTTTCTTTATATTTCAAGAAACCACCTCTTACAAATGTTAATCTTTCACCACATGACTGTCATGGCCTAGTAACCTCATATGCATCTTGTTTCACAGATATCTCGGCTCATAGAAATGCAGACCCCGCTGTATCTCGAGCGCGTCCAGCATTTCCATTCCTCTGCCCTTCAGCAGCAACAGTGCACCCCTGTTCTTGCAAAAGATAGGACTATCTCCCAGCCTGCTCCCGCATAGACCGTAGTATCATTCTATTCTTAGGGAAATCTAATTTGCAAATAGTGAGCAATAAGGTAGGACAAGCTGAGCCTGAGATTGTGTGTACTTGAGCTGTATGTAACACAAGCGACGCGAGGATGACGCATGCCATTCGATCTGTATAGATTCTTACAGCTTTGCTGCCCAATTATTCTTCCATGGTACAGATCTGATTACTGATTTTTCTTTCGTGTGCTTTATTTGGAACTAACATCTAACCTACTAAAGGCTGAGATAGCTATGTATCATAAATGTTTGTGCATGCATGAATTGCGGTACTAATGCCAAATATATAATACAAGGCAATGAAGCTCTACCCATGAATAATTATGATGAGATGGTAGCAAGCAACATCACTGTGCTATGCAACATGATGTCATCGTTAATGTCCGTTCGATGTAGTGGGCTTTGATATTATTCTGTGCCAGAACCACATCACCCATCGTCATCCTGTCATCAAGTGACTCGCTCGAACAGAGCAAAGCCAGCTCAAATACCGACACATTGCCTGAGCTGCAGGTAGAAAAAGATGAGCCTTGCAGTAGCTGGTAATCTGCGACCTGGATAAGCTCTGTAGGCAATGCACGTTGAACCCACTGCCTCAGGTTTAGTTGTGCGCCCACCATTTCCATTCCTTTGTCCTTCGTCAGCAACAAGCCACCCTTATTCTTGCCAAAGATAGGACTGTCTCTCATCGACTGTAGTATTATTCTATTTTAAAAAATACGTCATAGGGAAAACTAATTTGCAAACAGCGAGCAATAAGGTATGACACAAGCTGTATGTAGCACAAGCGATGTGAGCAAGACACATGTCATTGCATCTGTATAGAATTTCACAGCTTTGCTGTCCAATTATGCATGCTTCCATAGTCACCTAATTACCGGTGTTATTTCGTGTGCTTTATTTGGAACTAACATATAACCTACTGAAGGCTGAAATAGCTACACATCCTAAATATTTTGCACGCCCAAATAACAATACATGCCAAATGTATTACACGATCCACTGAAGTTTATACCCATTCCAGAAGGCATACGACTATTCTAGGTGCACAAGAAGAACTAATAGATAAATAGATGGTAGCAAGCAACAAGGGAGACCCATCACTGTGGGGCGCTATGTGATGTCGTTGCTGTCCTCTTGGTGTACTCGGCTTTGATTTTCTTCAGCGTCACGACTACATCGTGCATCTTCATCCTCTCGTCGGGAGAGTCACTGGAGCAGAGCAAACCCAGCTCGAATACCGACGCTAGGAAGCCCTCCTCTAAGCTGCAGCTAGATTGAGAGGAGCTTTGCAGTAGCCGACAGTCGACAACCTGTGCAAGCTCTACAGGAAATGCCCGTCGAACCCACTGTCTGAGGGTTAGTTGTGCTCCAAACATAGCATCTGTGGGTCTTCTTCCTGTGAAAATTTCAAGGAGCATTATGCCGTAGCTGAACACGTCGCTCTTCCGTGATGCTTTTCCCAATGACCCGTACTCTGCTCAAGAAAAACATGAAGATGGAATATATGTAGGTTCTTAACAATGTTGTTTTGACTAGAGCCGTAATTTATCAATGATTTAAGTAGTAGTTGGTTGAGCAAGGCAAGAGGAGCTACATAATGAAGTACCTGGTACCATGTACCCAATTGTTCCAGGCATGCTCGCACTAATCATGGAGTCGTCATCCAGAAGTAACCTTGCAATGCCAAAATCCGCCACATGTGCCGTCATCTCCTCGTCAAACAACACATTGCTTGGCTTCAAGTCACAATGCAATATCAACTCGTAGTGCTCATGGTGTAGATACTCCATTGCCATCGACACATCGAGCATGATGCTCACTCTCTCTAGGAACCCCAAGCACATTGTTGTACTTATAGACCCGTGAAGGAGCATCTCTAAGCTTCCATTTGGCATGTACTGAAGCACCAGTGCTCTAAAGTCAAGGTTGGAACAGGTGTTAAGTATCCTTATCAGGTTGCGGTGTCGCGCCATGCGAAGCACTCGACACTCTGCATCAAAACTTCGGATGGCCTTCTCTAGCTGCATGTCAAGAACTTTTATCGCGACCACCAAACCAGTGCTCAGTTGGCCCTTAAAGACTTTCCCTAAGCTTCCGGATCCCAAGATGTTAACTTCACTAAAATTATTGGTCGCGTGAACGAGCTCGTGATAAGGGAGTATCTGATGGCCTATAACATCTGTTGGATCAACAGAAGCTTTGTCCTCTCCCTTCTTATGTTTCCTTCGGAACCATAGGTATAAGTAAATGGCAATGGCCCCAAAAGCTAATGTGAGTGTTGGGAGTAGAAACTGAAGCAAGTGTCTGCTACTTGAATGAGATCTCTCAAGGCATGGTGGAAATTGTAGCCGTGGAGCGCCACATAGCCCAGCATTCCTGATCAAAGATTGCAATGAGATGTTTAAGAAAACACCTCCCTCGGGTATTTGGCCTTCTAGCCTATTGAATGAGAGGTTCAAGGTAGTCAAGTAGGTAAAATTTTCAAGGAACATGGGAATGGTACCAGAGAGTTTGTTAGATGAAAGATCTAATGATGTTAAGCTTTTCAGTTTTCCGAGTGGTTCTAGAGTTGTGCCTTCGAAAAAGTTATGTGATAGATTAAGGTAGGTTAGCATAATAAGTTGCCCAAATGTTTCAGGTATGCTTCCCGTCAACAAGTTGGAAGAAAGGTTCATTTTATTTGCTTGTCTTAGACCAGAAACATCGCCTGGTACTGCACCAGAAAAATAATTGTGAGACAGATCTAGTTGTAGAAGTTTATCTAGATGGAAAAGACTCGTGGGTATTGCCTAACTTAACTGGTTATTTGACAAGTCCAGATTCTGTAACAAACTAAGATTGCCAAACGTGTTTGGTATAGAGCCCGAGAACTTGTTTGATTGGAGAAACAACTGTTGTAGACTACCGAGCATACCCATTTGTGTTTGGTATATTGCCTAACATGTCATTCCTAGATAGATCAAGCAGCACGAGATTTTTCATCATGCCTAAAGATTCTGGGATTGGCTCGGTGAATAGGTTGTTAGAAAGATCTAACCTTTCAAGGTTGCTTATGTTTGAAATTGCTAACGGAAGTCCACCTGTTAACTTGTTGTAACCAGCAACGAAATTGAGTAGTCTTGAAGTGAGATTTCCGATGCTGATAGGGAGCGGGCCTGTGAAAGAATTTACTTCTAGAATAAGGGTTTGGAGTTGTCTACATTTGGAAAGGTCCGACAAGAATTCTAGATTTCCCACTAATTTATTTTGTGACAAATCAAGACGGTACAAAGCTGTATTTTTCCCAAATATTGTTGGTACTGAACCGTAGAACTGATTTTCTGACAAATCTAGGTTGGCCAATTTCGATAAATTACCGAGGAAAGCTGGAATTTCACCTGTCAAATGATTGACTCCGACAGAGAAATATGAGAGTTCTTGCATGAGGCCTAATTCTGGTGGAATCTCCCCTCCCAAATTGCCGAAGGAAAACTGTAATTGAGTAAGACTGGTGAGATTGCTAAGGAAAGATGGGATCGAGCCAATTAGGTTATTACTACCCAAGAATAGATGTTGCAGGCGTGACAATTTGGCTAACCAAGTTGGCACGACATCCACAAAGAAATTATCACTCAAATCAAGTATTTGTAGGTATTGACATGATGCAATCCCTGATGGAGACTGACCAGCAAATTGGTTAGCAGAGAGCGAAAGAAAGTGCAACATTGGGAGGTTGAAACTTTGATTGCTCGGAAACATTCCAGTCAGGTTACCGTTTGCTGACAATACCATGACTCGCAGATTAGACATATTGAATATGGATTGCGGTACTTGACCAGATAGTTGATTAAGTTGTAGGACCAATGCATCAAGCATGGATAGGGATGCAATGGAGTGTGGTACAGGACCTGACAGGCTGTTATTTGCGAAACTGATGGCCGTCAAGAAAGGTGTGTTGTTGAACAAAAACGGCGGTATTTGGCCACTCAAGTAATTTGTGGCGAGAACAATTTCTCTAAGGTTGTGCATATGTTGCAGCATCGCAACAGGGATTTGGCCCGACAATTGGTTCCAAGATAGATCAAGTATCTCAAGCCTTGTGAGGTTCCCTAGGGCCGTAGGTATGGCATCTGAAAGGCTATTTTCTCTAAGACCGAGATACCTGAGACGATGTAGCCTACCAAGGTGGGCTGGAATGGTGCCCGTAAGATTCGTGTAGGTGAGATTGAGAACAGAAAGAAAAGAGAGGTTATCGACATGAGGTGACACTGGTCCAGCGAGAGGCATCTCGGGCAACCATAAAGCGGTGACACGTTGCCTACGCCGGCTGCAGGAGACACCGACCCAGCGGCAGAAAGACGTGCCGGCGGTCCAGTTGCCGGCAAGGATGCCGAGAGGGTCGGCGAGCTGGGCTTTGAAAGCCAGCAGGGCGGCGAGGTCGGTGTCGCTTCCGTTGGTCGGACTGGAGGAAGAAGCCGAGACGGCAGAAAGTAGGACTAGAAAGAAGATGGGAATGCGGGCAGACATAGACAGAGTGGCCATTGAGCTTGGGTGTTTACCTCTGTGCAGTGAACAACTAGCAATCGTAGGGGGTGAATTTATATGGGTATTCCGCAGAAACTCATCCTCCTCTAAACCCACAAGTGCACCGATCACTTTGCCGACGGCCACACGGCGAGGCAGAGATCACGGTGCGACCTTGAGTCCTTACCCGAGCCACACGGTCTGTACAAGCCAGTCAGACACTCACCTCAGGTCTAGAAAATAGCGATAGAACCGGAAAAATCCTGCCTGCTAGCTATGCGACGACTTGTCATCACCAAGAGAAAAACGATCAATGTATGCAGGAAAGATGCTGCGCGTGCGTACTAGTCAAATGCTCATCCGTAATATTCTTTGGTAGTACAGTAGCTTTGAACTTAATTTGGTGTGTGCAGAAGTGGAGTGAACATCGATAGTAGTGGCGCAGAGTCTCATCCTTCTCTCCGCGCCACAAGGGCATCCATCATTCCATGGAAGTCAAGGATCATGAAAGCGTAGCACCACAGTGCGGAGCTGCCGAACCTTGGCCCGAGCGATACGGTTTCTACAGGCCAGTGAAAACATGCACCGCACGTCCGCATGTCCACCAATTCACCCGATATAGGAGCGCACGAAAACATCGACTTGTCCATCATAAAATGCAGGAAAATAGCCGAGTGCGTACTAGGTAAATGCTGGTAACGTCTCTGTTACATGAGCACCTTCTTTTCATAATACAAAACCATACCGTTTTTGCCCTTCGGGTGTCAACGTACTGGCTAGTGGCTACGGCATGTTCGGCACCTCTCGCAGCTCCTACAAATATGAAATATCCAGATCCGGCTCCTCCCAAGAAAATCACGCTCGGCTTGTCGCTCCTGCTCCTATTACAGCTGACCATGCACTAAGGGAAAAGATCTTATAAGCCAGATATTTGTTTAATCAAGCTATCTGATAAAGAAAAGTATTCTTCTATATGTAAACCCTATTTTCTTTTGCCCTTGATTAATCAAAATGCTGAAGCAAGCAGGATCATGTTCACTTGGCATTCCAACTTGTTGGAACATAGAGTATGCAATGAACTAACACCAAGCTATCTGATAAAGAAAAGTATGTTTAGTTTTTAACAGTCTACGTCGGAGAGATGTAGTCAGGAAACATCCAAACAGAGATAAAACTACTTTCATCTCCTTGAAAAGAGACAGCGGAGCTCAACTGCCTTGGCTTACTGATTCAAAACATTCTAAGAAAAAGAAAATAAATTGAGATGACCATGCCTGGACTTTCAATCGGCACAGATACCTGATAGCAACGTACTTCCTGATAAATATGCAAGGAAACACAGAAACAAAAAAAAAGGTGACACTACTTTGTATCTCCAATTCTCCATAGAAAGTTAGGATAGATAGTTTGACAGTCATATACCAAGAATCCAAGATAACTACCTGATAATAAGGCTAGACAAGGAGCAAATAACCATTGGTAAAACTGTGAAGCCGCTTGATAATAAATATTTCAAACCAGTGAACTATGATTGCTAGAGCAACAAGCATCACGAAACAAAGGCCAACTTGGTAATCAGCTTCTTAATAAAAGAAGGGCAGCTCCTGCTGCGATGATCGAAGCCGTCATTGTCCACTAAAGCTCTAAGATTTGCTGGGGAGCCGAGAAAACTTAAGCATGACTTGGTTAGGCCGTCGTAGTGGTGCTGCTCACCTAGCGCCAGGATAGTCGCCACCGTCCGCACGCCGATGTACTTGCACAACTTATCCTCACAAATACTCTTGAGCCTCGCCATGTTATACCTGTCCGCCGCAACAAGCAAATGCTGAAACATGACATCTTCCTCTTCCTTTTCTGTCCCTGCTAAGGTGTCGGTGTACACAAAACAGAGCAACGCCTTGAACACCTGGGCCTCCATGTCATGTATCTGCACGGTCTCGCCCTCCTTCATGTCGCCAAACAGCATTGCACTGAAGACTGGCGATCGGGCGGCGAGCACGCACCGGTGCGCTGCGAAGGTCTCACCGGCAACCTCAAAAACCACGTCGGCGCCCTTCTCGTTCTTGAGGAGATCGCCAAGGTGCTTGTGCAGGTCAGATGGGGCCACGGAGACGAAGGTTGGAGGAGTGCTAACCTCGGGCAGATCCTCTGTGCGGTAATCGCTGATGACGACGACATCACACCTGACGGTGAAAGAATCGTCCTTGAGATGCTCCGACTTATCCAGGTTTGCCCTTCTGATGAACTTAGAAGTTCCCCAGCCATTCTTACAAGTATAGTTGTTTACCGTCTCCGTCGACGCCAATGAAGAAGCTTGGTCCTTGACCTCGCCAGCGAAAGAGAACTTGTGTTGCGCCTTCACCGCCTTGGTAACATTGTCGTCGAGAACAAGGAACAGGGATATGTAGTCTGGGCACTCTGCGTTGTGGCCGTTGGGGTGGTAATCGATGTGCCATCGATGCCCGCCGAGGGCGAAAGGGCGGGATTCGATCTTATCTCCATTGGGGACGCCCTTGGTGAGGGAGTAGCCATCGATCTTGAGAAGGTGATGCCCGCTCGATGTAGCCGCAACAATGGCAGAGGCGGACCGTGACGGCTTGCCGGCGGCGGCCGACATGGTGAACCTGCTCGGAAGATGGGGAGATGAAACTTGGCCGCCGTCTCCGGCGCAGATCGGTCGCAGATTCCGGCGGAACTGCTGCTACTATGGTAGTGTTAGCGGAGAATGGGGAAATGGTCTTTCTTTTTTTCTCTTTGAGATGAGAATGGGGACGGAATGGGAGAAGAGAAACCGACTGGCCGGCCGCCGCCGACGCCTCGGTCAGGTGCTAAGAAAACCTAGAACCGCCGGCGCAGAATGGGCCGGGCCATCTACCTTTCCTCAACGGTTTTCCCTCATATTTGTGTCTGATTTTATTATTTCCTGTCTGATTTTCCATTTTCTTCAGTTTTTCTTTATGTTTTTCATCGACTTTTTGGGCTCTTTTCTTAGATTTTTTAGTATCGCAATTTTAGGTTTTCTTATTTTGGCACATTTATATTAGTAAACCCTTTTTTAGTATAAACTTCTAAATTTTCGTACGAATAATTTCTCTATAAACTTTTTTATTTTCTGTATGAATTATATATATTATGAATATTGTTTTTTTATATTTTCTATTATATATAGAAAAATTCTAGCTCATGAAAGAATATTTAGATACATATGAACATTTATATAGATGCAAGAGGTACATTTATTCAAACATGTATAAACATTTATTTATTACATTTATATGATTGAGGAAGGGTTTTGGCTCGCGGGCTCACATGCTTCTGCCCAAATAAAAACACGAAAAAATAGTAAAGCCTTTTTAAAAAGTTCTGAAAAAAATTGGTGACGAAGATATAAAAGTTTCTTAAGTACATGCTAAGTTTCGTAGTGAAATTACATGTGTTGTGCTGTGTGCAAAAAAAATCATTTGTCTAAAACAGAATTTTTAAATCATATTGGCCACCGATTTGACATTTCACCACGAAACTTGACACATACGTAGAAAACTTATAACAACCTGTCACCAATTTTTTCAGAAATTTTGGAATGTTTACTATATTTGACTTTTATTTGGGCGGGAGCATGTGAGCTTGGGAGTCTCAATTTCCATATATGATTCTTTTGGTATGCACTAGATATAATTCTTAGGAATTTCAAACAAATAATTAACCTTTTATGGGCCTCACCAAAGCGACTCATACGAAACGAGCAGACACGGCATGACAGAACCTGGGCTGAGTCTGCCTCATGCCACGCACGTCGCTTGCTGAATAGATAGACCTCGCTTGCTTCTCTGCACGCCGTTGCTGGCTGGCAGAGCTTCTCGGTGTCCACCAATTTTTTGTACGAGTGTCACAGCAGTATACGAGGTATATATGCAACTTAAAATGAAATTCTACCCGGTGTCCTATGACCCCGGCCTTGTCTGCCTAATGCCGTCTGGCTCTGGCCCTCCATCGCTCTCGCCATTAGCTGGAAATTCTGGGATGCTAGGAATGTAAAGCTGTTTAGAGACATAGATCAAATTGCTTCTGTAACGGTCGGTAACATCGTGTCAGAATTAATTCCTTGGAGTAATCTGTGCAAGAAACCGAGACAAAAGGAAGACACCGACATGTGGTGCTCCTTCCTCTCTTCACGCAGTGCGTGACCTTGTAATCTGCTGCTTATCTAATTCTGGTGGGGAGCCTTTCCCCGGGTGACTTTTAAAAAAAAACTCTTTTTTTTTCAGATTTTACTTTTTCGTAGTCGATTGAGAGAACAACCGAGTTCGGTCATCACCAACAGCAGTCTGATTTACTTAAAAGCATCTACATTTGTGTAAGTGCCTTGAGAATACAAGATCTTGATCGCTCATATAGTCTTTTATACTGTATGTCACTAGGCCATTGCTAAAACGTCAGCCAACTGGAACGAGGGCGACCGTCATATCGACTTTAAGTGCCAAATGTTGGACCTATGAGCGATGGGTCTAATGGAAGAGAATAAGGGAATGAGGAAGGGCTTTACTTACGACCATAGAACTACAACAAGAAGAAAGATCATAGGGTAGCCGTTGCAATGGGACGGGACCGAGAGCGACGGATTGACTCCTACCCACTCAGAGCTTGACAATTTTAAAACTTTGAGAATGAGATTTATAAATTTTAAAACTTCCAAATTAAAATTATACCCCCTTTTTTGCTACACTAGACCGTCACCTCATTTTTCGAACGAAAGCCGACTAATAAATATCACAATTAATTGTTTGGAAAATCAGCCGAGTTCCGAGCTAATTAAACAGATCACATGTGATGCCTCTTTCTCTCTGGTGGTATGCAAAGTTCATATTAATAAGCAGAACCGTACAAAATAAAAATCAATTATATATTCGTGTGAAGAGACGATGGCCTTGTGTAGCTGCAAAATATATTTGTTGGCGACTTGTATTCAAAACCAAAGGGAGTTCCATTTTTCCCTACAAAAAAAATCACAAAAGCATGGCTCTAAAAGGCAAAAAAATAACTTGGTTTTGCCACGCCAAATTGTTGGGATATGAAAAGATATGTTTATGCAATGTTCTCATATTATTTTGTTCGGAAATTTATGAATTTCCAAAGTGAAATTTTTATTATTCGGGCATTTGAATATACGTACCCTTTCTCTAAACGTAATTTAAATGGGGTCGCTTCTGCAAGACAGCCGTCGCCACTCCACCTGGATGGAGCTTCGATGCCACGTGTCTTCCAGATGCTTCGCCGTCGCCGGCGGCCGCTCCTCCGCCCCCTCCCACAGACCACATTCCTGCGCCTCCATGGCGCCCTGGCAAGCCACCCCAACCCCGATCCACGGCTCCCCGCCGACTGCGACCTCTGCTCTGCCAACGACACGCCCGTCGGCCACGCATTGCTCGACGAAACACCGGGACGCGAAGCCGCCGCCGCCGCCTACGCCGCCACGGTCGGCGCGCACCTTAGGTGCGGCGACCTCGCACGCGCGGAGACGCTGTTCCGTGCGGCGCCCGCATTCGCCCGCGACGCTCATCTGGACGCTGTGATGCTTGACGGGTATGCCAAGGCCGGCCGCCTCGACCACGCCCGTAGGCTGTTCGACGGAATGCCGGCGAAGGACGTCTGGGCGTGGACCACCTTGGTCTCTGGGTACTGCCGCGTTGGGCGGGTGGACGAGGCACGCGCGCTGTTCGACAAGATGCCGGACCGGAACGTGGTGTCTTGGACGGCGATGGTGCAGGGGTATGCGTGTGCCGGGATGCCGAGAGAGGCCAGGGAGATGTTTGACGCGATGCCTGAGCGGAACCTGGTCACCTGGACGGTCATGGTCAAGGCCTACGCCGACGGCGGCCGCATCAGGGAGGCGCTGGGGCTGTTCCACAGGATGCCGCAGAGGAACTCGTACGCTTGGAACGCTATGTTCTCTGGTCTCCTCCGTGCTGGGAAAGTGGACGAGGCGGTCCGTCTGTTCGAGAGGATGCAGCATAAGACTCTGGTTTCTTGGACTGTGATGGTCACTGGCTTGGCACAGAACGGCCGCGTTTTGTTGGCGAGGGAGTTCTTCGACAGAATGCCGAGAAACAAGGACATCATGGCATGGAATGCGATGATCACCGCTTATGCCAACAGTGGCCAAATGAGCAAGGCTCGGAGACTGTTTGATTCGATGCCCGTGAAGGACCAGGTAAGCTGGAGCGTTGTAATCGACGGCTATGCCAATAATGATCGTGGGGACGAAGCCGTGGGTGTATTTCTTCTCATGCTCCAGTCAGCGGTATCTCCTGACAGCACTACATTGATAAGCGTGTTAGTTGCATCGGAGAGCACAGTCGAAGTTGAGCAAATCCATGGCATGGCCACAAAATCAGGTCTCCTGCCATAGACCTCCTTAGTTAACGCTCTGCTCACCATGTACTCGAGGAGCGGCGACCTGCACTCTACCTGGCAAGCTTTCAAGATGTTACAGGAGAAAGATGCCATCACATGGACATCGATGATGCAAGCCTTTGCGAACCACAACCACGCCTTCTTAGCGCTGCAGGCCTTCGCGCAGTTGCTGCGACACAGACACAACCCCAGCTCGACCACCTTCACCGCCGCACTGTCAGCCTGCAGGCACGCCAGTCTCGTCGAGAAAGGCCGAAACATCTTTAGATCTATTAGTAGCGTCTACGGTCTCGAGCCAACCATCGAGCACCGCGACATCCTAGGCCGCACAGTGCGCGAGAGGGAGGCCACAGAGGTTGTTATGCATGACCAAGAAATGGAGTTAAAAGAAAGGTAGTTAAACTTGCATATCAGCTACCGTTGTATGTAATTTTACTGATATTTGTGACGTGATGTTCACAGGGAAAGGAGAAGGAATCTGTGGAGTCGATTGACAATGAAAGAACCTGCAGGTGCTGCTGCTGCTGCAATAAAAGAACCTGTGGAAGGTGTTGCTGCCATGCCACCGAAGATGTGTGGCCAAGAAATGGAGTTAAAAGAAAGGTAGTCAAACCTCTTCATCGGCTACCGTTGTATGTAATTTTACTGATATTTGTGATGTGATGTTCACAGGGAAAGGAGAAGAAATCTGTGGAGTCGATTGACAATGAAAGAACCTGTAGGTGCTGCTGCTGTTGCTGCAATAAAAGAACCCGTGGAAGATGTTGTTGCGATGCCACCGGAGATGCGTGGCCAAGAAATGGAGTTAAAAGAAAGGTAGTCAAACCTCCTTCCATCATTTACTGCTGTATGTAATTTTGCTAATATTTGTGAATTGATGTTCACAGGAAAAGGAAGAGTAAGGAGAAATCTGTTAAAGATAGTCGATTGGCAATAGAAGTACCTGCAGGTGTAGAAGTTGTTGCTGCTGCTACTGAATGTACACCAACAGTTGCTGCTACTGAATCTACACAAACAAAGGTTGCTGCTGCTACTGAATGTACACCAACAAAGGCTGCTACCACAAGTGTTTCTAAGGAATCCAAGTGTTTCTAAAGAAGATGCAGCATCTCAGCCAGCTATCTCTCCACCGTGAAATGACAATAACTGACCAAAAAGATACCTCAACAAAGATAAAAAGCAAGAACCGAAAGACCAAAAGGCTAAACAGTCATTGTGCTTTGATATGTAACCTGGGAACCTAGTGAGATTAGGAGCAGAGTGATTTATGCTTTTGCCATGTAATTAGCGAGTTGAGGACTCACTTTATGCTATAAATGCGGATCTGCACTATCTGTTGTCATAGCCATTATTTGTTAGTAAGTGTTGCAATGCCACCCATGTCAGATAATTTTTGCTGCTATTTCATGTCGGATCAATGCTATTTGTTGTGTGTCGAAAATGAGGCAAGGTCTTGTCAAATCTTTCAGTAATTGGGCCGTATGCAGGCAATCCAATTGTCCAAGCAATGGAGTTAAACAAGGTACTCAAACCTCTTTATGTGTTGCAGTTGTGATGTGATGTTGGCAGGAAGATGAAGAATAAGAAACCGTGGGCGCCACCCAAATGCAAAATCTTCTCATGGTTGATCCTTCAAAACCGGGTGTGGACGGCGGATAGGCTTGAGCGAAGAGGTTGGCAAAACTGTGGCCAATGAAAACTGTGCAACCAAGCGCAAGAAACAGCGGCGCACCTCTTCTTTAAGTGCAGATTTACAAAGAGGATTTGGTCATCTTTGAGAGATTGGCTTGGTCTTCATGATCTTGATCCTTTGACGTGGGATACTTTTCAAAATGTGAAGGAATGGTGGATTCATGCCATCCACAAGAGGGGAGCCAACCGGAAAGCCCTTGCTTCGATTGCTATGCTTATCTCCTGGGAAATATGGAGAGAAATGCACGGGTCTTCCAAAACAAGTCGATTACAGCCCCTATGCTTATCCAAGAGATCAAAGACGAAATGGTGCCGTGGTCTACCGCCGGTGCCAAAGCGTTGTGTAATGTAATACCTCTAAACTCTTCTCCCTTAATTAATCAAATGGCAAATCTTTTGCCTAGTTTCTTAAAAAAAAAAGAATAAGAAATCCGTGAAAGATGGTCGATTGGCAATAAAAGAACCTGCTGCTGCTGCTACTGCCGCCAGTGTGGCCACGTTGCAACCTAGCTCAGGGCCTGTAACGAGCAGGTAAAAATTGCTCCTCGCTCCAGCTCACAATTTACACTTGTGCATTTCGAGAGTCGTCCTTTATCGGAAAAAAAATCAAGAGTTGTCTGTTTCTCATATACTCGTCTCTTACTGAGCAGAGGAAGTACATTGTACTACTAGAATAGCGGGAAATTCGCATTGGCACCCAGGAGCATATGCTCCCGGTATTTTCAAAAAAAATTCAAAATTTGAAAACTTATCAAAAAAATCTGCAAAAAAAATCATGCAAGTACCTGACCATGGTACGCACCACCGTGTTTTTTTCGCGCCGAAATGACATCGTACGCGCACTGTACAAAAATGACAAATTTCTGACAGGAAATTTCTGTCAGAAATTTGTCATTTTTGTACAGTGCGCATACGATGTCATTTCGACGCGAAAAAATACACGGTGGTGCGTACCATGGTCAGGTACGTGCATGATTTTTTTCAGATTTTTTTGATAAGTTTTCAAATTTTGAAATTTTTTGGAAAATACCGGGAGCATATGCTCCCGGGAGCCAAAACGGCGCTCATAGAATAGCAAAGTTTACTTGCAGTTTGACTGGTAAAATGATTCATTCTTCACCAGATATACAATCTTATGCAGGTACGGCTCCGATGATCCGACGGTGCCACTACAGGAATGACCAGCTGTGCCGACGGCCGAAGCCCGTCGGCAAAGGTCCCGATGCCGTCGGCACACACCTATGCCGACGGTCACCGTCGGCACAGGGTGGTCGGCATAGGGCCCTGTAGGCATAGGCCACCTGGCCGTCGGCACAGACATAACCCGTCGGCACAGCTTTTCCCGACGGCCAGAAACGCACCGTCGGCACCTAGGTTGTCGGCACAGCGGCGTGTGGGCCCGCACAGGCCGGGCCAGGGGTAGGAGCCTGTGCCGACGGCAAAACCGTCGGCACAGATCTGCCACGTGGAGGCAGCTGGGCGCTCCTGGGAGAGCCCTGTGCCGACGGCAATGCCGTCGGCACAGGGGTGACCATTTTGTCACATTAAGGGGTCTGTGCCGACGGCAATGCCGTCGGCACAGGTGTTACCAGATTTTCGGAACCAGCAGCTCGTTTTTTGCGGCAAAAATAGCAGAAAAAATAATCAAAAATCACGACAAATTCACTACAAACAAAATCACACAATGGCTCCATATATCATCAAACAAAATGCTATATCATCAGGTAGATACACACATAGGACCATCATCAAATAGATACATACATATATAGCTAGATGTCTAGACGCCCAAGACCCTACATCTATGGCGGAGACGGCGACAGGGTGAACCCCATATCTCCCCGGCTGATAGTAGGTGAGCGTCGGATCGGCGTAGCACCGGGAGAAGGACCACCAGAAGCGCTTTCCTTGCCCTGACTCATATTGTTCAATCAACTGCATTGAGAAAGAGAAAACAAGTAAGCATCGAGACATAATAAAATGTAGACACTAAGCATAAAGACATAATGCAATGAAGAAGCATGTCAAAAAATAAATACTAAAGAATAAAAGACATAATAACATGTAGATACCAAAAATAAATACCTATCGTCATCACTCTCCTCATCAGGGTGTCGGTTCTCATTCTCACTATCACTATCACTATCACTATCACTATCACGTGAGTAGTAGGGCGGAAGCTCATCGCCAGGCTCGTCATCGTCGTCATTTTCCGCATGAAACTTCGAGAGCACATCTATGTCCTTCAGATCGACCACTGACTCACCATGAGTGTGTGCATTGTTCTCGAGTTCCTCGAGACCACCTATTTGTAAGTCAAAGTGCCCGAAGTCCTCTTGCTCTTGATAGAAAATTCCCTCGTATGTTTTAGGGTCAATGTTGTTGTAATCGTCGTCGGAGGGCCTGGGTAGCTTACCATGTGGGGATACCCGGAACACGACTTCCCAGCCCTTGAGGTTCTCTTTCTGGCATGGGTAGGGCAAATAATAAACTTGCTTGGCTTGGTGAGCCACAATATAGACATCGGCTCCGGTATAGGTGGTTGAAGGCTTAACTTCAACTAACCCAATGGAAGGCTCACTTCTCTGTCCACCATGTGGTCCAGTGCATGGGTCGAACCAGTGGCACTTGAACACAACGAGCTTGAGTTCTATGTTTGTACGATTGAACGTCAGCTCGTATACGTTCTGTAACCTTCCGTAGTAATCTACGTAATTGGCTCCATCGGCTCCTCTGGATCCTTTGGTGAAGACCCCAGTATTTACAGTTTTTGCTCCAGGACGATTATTCTGGTGATACTCTGTATGGAAGCGGAACCCATTCACATCATACTTCTCATACTTCATGACGGTACGGTTAAATCCTTGGGAAACACATCTCAGCTCATCTGTCATCTCAACGTTGGGATCAGCTCCCTACAAGTACGGTTCAAATTGTTTTGTGCATTAGTTACGTGTAATAAGAGGGACAAGTCACATATTGCAAGGTAATAGGGACACGTTAGAAATTACTTTTCCCATGAACCAAGACACAAATTTTTTTCCTCCGTGAGCACCCTCTTTCAGAAGAGTGTCCAGCTCCGCGGGATCGGGATCCACCGTTCCCAACCAGTATTCATCTTGGAATTGCCTAAAAGGAGAAAATACGTATTAGACCGAAACTGAGTTACTAGTTGCAAAGTAATTTGTTCACCATTTACCTCATGAAATCGAGTACTTCCGTCATGTTTATAAGCACATAGAGCATTATGCAATCCTTCTCTTCCTTGGTCAATTTACAATTTTCACCGGCACCGGCCTTGCCACCGGGACATTGGAAGAGGAGGAGCTTGGGGTCATTCTTGGGCTCGTCGACATTGTACCGAGTGACCGGGTTATGCATAGTGGCAACTTCATCGGGAAAGTACGTTGTCACGGCGTCTGCCATCTCCTGTCGTATTGTTGCCTCAGCTATGCATGCTTCAATCCTAGCTTTGTTTCCAGTTATGTTTCGAATGTACTTAAACTCTCTCTCAATACAAAACTGCCAACGAAACTGCACCGGTCCACCCAAGAGTGCCTCGTTCGCGAGATGCACAACGAGATGTGCCATCGGAACAAAGAAGCCTGGCGGAAAGATCATCTCTAACTTGCATAGCAACTCCGGCACAAGATCACGCAGCTTCGCAATAATCAGGGGACATATCTGTTTCGCACAGAGCGTGCGGAAGAAATGGCTCAACTCCGCAAGCACTCGCCAGATACTATCGGGGAGATACCCTCGAAGCATCACCGGCATCAACCGCTCAATCCATATGTGATAGTCGTGACTCTTCAGCCCAGTGACTTTTGATGTAAGAAGATTGACTCCATTACTTATATTGGAACAGTAACCATCAGGGAACATCACGGCGATGTTTTTGAGCCACTTCAATGCCTCCTTCTTTTGGATATTATTAAGGCAGTAGTCGGCATTTGGCTTAAACCAATTTTTTTGACGAGGGTTCGGAGGCCGCATGTGTAATCTCTCCCTATCACAGAGCTTCTGAACATCAACTCTAGCCTTCACATTGTCCTTTGTCTTCTTAGTAATGTTCAGGACTGTGTGAAAGATCATCTCTCCAACATTCTTTTCGGTGTGCATCACATCGATGTTATGGGGAAGTTCGAGGTCCTTGTAATACTCTAGCTGCGTTAAGCCTGCCACATGAGTCCAGTTGTGCGTTACACCATACCCCTGAAATTTTCGGATAGATCCCTCAGCAGGCACGAGAGCACGTAGCTCGGCATCAACTTTTGCACCATCGAACTTCGGTATTGCTTTTTCTTCACGCACAACTATGCCCTTCGTGAAGTTTTTTTTGTCTTCTCGATAAGGATGGCTTCCTTCGAGGAACTGTCGATGCTTGTCAAACGCGACATACTTGCGACCTGACTTTAGCCAAAGGAACTCAAGTTGGTTCCTGCACACTGGGCATGGCCATTTACCAGCTGTACACCATCCGCAGAATAGGGCATACCCGGGTAGGTCGTGCATGGAATAGTGGAACCAAATTTTCATCAAGAAGTTTTTCTTTGATGCTCGGTCGTATGTCCACGTCCCATTGTGCCATGAGTGGTGCAAATCATCCACAAGCGGTTGCATGTAGACACTCAAATTCTTCCCCGGGTATTCGGGCCCTGGAATGATCAGCGACAGAAACATGTGCTTCCTTTGCATTAGTACCCCAGGAGGGAGATTGAGCGGAATAACAAACACGGGCCAGCAGCTGTACGACGCAGTCGACATCCCATATGGATTGAACCCATCTGTTGCTATTGCAATTCTGACATTCCGAGCATCTGCTGAATTAAGGGGGTGTTTCAAGTCGAAGTTCTTCCATGCCTCACCATCAGATGGATGTCCCATCCTTTCCCGTCCTAACTCGTCGACGTATCTCTTCCCTTTCCTGTGCCAAGTCATTTGTTTGGCAGACTCCTCGGACATGAAAAGCCGCTGCATTCTTTTTATGAATGAGAGGTACCGAAGAACCTTCACAGGGATTTTTCCCTGCTTCTTCCGACCATCAGGCAGCGTTTTCTCCTCATACCTAGAGGCCCCACAAAGGCTACAGTACTTGTCATTCGCATATTGTTTCCGGAACAACAGGCATCCTTTTGGACAACAATGAATCTTTTCATAATCCATGCTGAGCGATCCCAATAGTTTCTTCACCTCGTGCATGGATTTTGGCAGACAATGCCCTTTGGGCAACATGTTACCAGTTGTTGTCAGATTAGCTTCAAAGCCTGCACGGGTGGTGGAGAACTGACACTTGTCACTTAGTAGTTGAGCTACGGCATCGAGCTGGCTCTGGTTTGCACCCTCGTATAGAGGCTTCGTAGCCGAGGCCATCGTCTCATAGAAAGCCTTCGCGGTTGGCTCTGGTTCCTCCGGTTCATCCGGTGCCTCCGGTTCACCCGGTTCCTCCTGTTCCTCCTGTGGAGGTGGCGAATCCGGCATGTAAGCAGCATGGTGATCATCTAGCATGTTTCTCAACCCATCGTACTCATTGCCATCGATCCGCTGCCGCATCACCCCAACTCTGAGACGTTCGTACTGATCAAATTTGACATGCGTGACGTAGTTAGGCGTATACCCATACAACCAAAGATGTTTAGTCATATCTTCCTTTCCTTGACGGTCACGATTCTTGCAATGAGTGCAAGGGCACCTTCCACGAACTCCTTTTGCCTTTGAACCACGCCCTAACTCCTTCACTAATATATTGGTCTTCATCTCCCACTCCTCTGTTCTTTTAATCTTATCGACACGGCCAGTGTACATCCACCCATTATCAGCCATCCTCTGCTTTATTGGGAGCGAAACAAGCACGCAGTCTTTTAATATGCACCAAGTAATAATAAAATGATTTAGTGTCACCAGATTAATTACGGTCAAATTTTAATCTTTACATCATGCAAGGGTTCACCTACACTTCTAATAGGAGGGCCTATCCCGCCCGAGTACGTGTAGATCGAGCCGTGTTCCATGTTCTACCCCGACCCGAGACGGAATTTCGGCAGCACCTCCCCGCTGTTCTTCAGAATACACGTCTCGAGCTTGTCAAGCCGAGAGGGTGTGCATCCGAAGAACAACAGGGAGGTGCTGCCGAAATTACGTCTCAGGAAGGGGTAGAACATGGAACACGACCCGATCTACACGTACTCGGACTGTCCAACAGGACAACCCGGAAGTGTTACGGTTATAAATATGCAAAGATGGACAATCCTGCATATTTATAAATTTGTAACCCTTCCGGATGGGATCTGACTCGGGTTACGCGACTGACTTGGTGATCTAGACCAAAATAAACCTATGCAGCAAGAGAGGCGAAAGATTTATACCCTCGAAGCGTGATCGGTGGCCGGAGAAGGTCGAGGACGTGCTCCGGAAGAGGGCGACAAAACAAAGGGCACCGAGGCGGCCCCTCCTCAGCTGGAGAAGCCGCGACGACGCGCGGGACCGACGGTGCTGGCTGGCGGGAAGCTACGTCATCTAAAAAGTACAAACAATCGAAATATATAAGCAAATATCCCTCCATTTTACCTAATAATTAAACATAAAACAGAATAAACCACAGAACGATGTAACCATATTAGCTAAACATAACACATATAGACAAGTAGCACAATAATACATAGGTAGCATGTATGATAAGTCTAGCAGTACAACAGGTAGCAAGATAAGTCTAGTAGTACGACAGGTAGGATGATAGACATCCTAAACTCGACTCGCGCCGGTGTCAGTGGCGTCGTCCAAGCGGTCCCAACAAGAGGACAGGCTGCTGCTAGAGTCCTCGCCCTGCTGCTGCGTGCCGGAGGGGCCGGCCTCGCCCTGCCCGCGCTGCTGCCGGCTCTCGCTGAAAACCTGGTACTGGACCGCCATCACCTGGGGATCAAGGAGGAGATCCTTGACCAAGGGGTCATCCTCCTCGCGCTGGTGGCGCGCCCTGAGCAGCCTCTCTGCCTGCCGGTGCTCCCTCTCCTCGGCCTTCGTCGCGATCCTCATGCCATCTGGCGCTAACAGATGCGCCACGCTCCGCTCATCCTCAAAGTTGAGGATCGCTCTCGCCCCAAAGTGCTGGACCGCCACGCAGTCGTAGGCGCGGGCCGCCTGCCACGGGCACCTGAAAGTACCAAGCTGGATCTTCCTGTGATCCACTGTGATCTGAGCTGCCCAAGTCGGGATCTTCGTGGGTCTCCGATGAACACCACGAAACTTTCGCTCCGGCTCCGACATGATACTTAGTTAAGTAAAAGCATTTGATACACGGGTTAGTCATATATGAAATGAATATATAAAAACACTAACACCTATTTTCCTTCTATGATTGTCAACAACATTTTATTTGCTACATCTATCCCTAAATCATTTTGTTATTTTCTATTTTCTACCACTAAATTTCCATCTATAATTTCTATTGTGCTATTTTCTAATTTCTACCACTAATTTTCCATCTATTTTCCTCTTTTCTACCACTAATTTTCCTAAAATCCTACTCCTAAAATCACTAAATCTAAAATACACAGAAAATAGGGGAGAGGCGAGGAGCACCTGGCGGTGCGGAGGGTACCTGCGGCGAGGAGGGTAGCACGTCGAGGGGAGCGGCGAGGTTGCGGGGCCGGTGCGGCCAGAGGGGAGCACGGCGGAGGCGGGGCGAGTGGCGGCGGGGGTCGGGTAGGGGCTGGCGGCGGGGGTGGGTAGGGGCTGGCGGGTGGAGGGGGCGGGGTTGCCGGCTAGCGGGTGGAGGGGGCGGGGTTGGCGGCGGCGGGGTTGGCGGCGGGGGTGGGTAAGGGCTGGCGGCGGGGCTGGGTAGGGGCGGGTGGCGGGGATGGCGGCTGGCGGGTGGAGGGGGCGGGGTTGCCGGCGGCGGGCTGGCGGCGGGGCTGGGTAGGGGCGGGTGGCGGCGGGGTCGTGGCTGGCCGGAGCAGGGCGGCGGGGGAGCGGGGCAGCCGCGGAGCTGTGGCGGGAAGAAATGCGGATGGGTGGTCGAGGAGCTGTGGCGGGATAAGGATAAGGTGTGGGACCTATGCCGACGGCTTTGCCGTCGGCATAGGCTTTTCCTTTTTTTTTTTCACTTACATCATCTTTTTTAATGTATTTATTTATTACTCTTATCACAAGTTTTTCCGTAGGCACATGGGAAACCAACTTTTATCACAAGTTTTTACAAGATTCCATCTGGTTCGCCGAAAGGGGAGTTTTCACCTCTAAGTGCAGAAACTCACTAGAGAGAAAGTGAAGCCGGTGATGTCGGTCACACCTAGGAGTAGATTCTTGGACATTTGAAACACACAACACACTTGTATACATATGGTATGGCACAACCTAGGTTTGGGTGGGGTTCCGACGCTCCGGGGCCCCGCTTCGGCGAAACCCTGAATCCGCTGGAAAAACCCTAACGTTTCCGTCTACCCCCATAGACGTGCGTCGAAAGGGGGTAGCCCAGCGGACTTTTTTGCTGGTTGTGTTAGGTTAGGCCATAGGAACATGAGAAACCAAAGTCTACCCCAAATCGACACAAGATTCCATCCGGTTCGCCCGAAAGGGGAGTTTTCACCTCTAAGTGCAGAAACTCACTAGAGAGAAAGTGAAGCCGGTGATGTCGGTCACACCTAGGAGTAGATTCTTGGACATTTGAAACACACAACACACTTGTATACATATGGTATGGCACAACCTAGGTTTGGGTGGGGTTCCGACGCTCCGGGGCCCCGCTTCGGCGAAACCCTGAATCCGCTGGAAAAACCCTAACGTTTCCGTCTACCCCATAGACGTGCGTCGAAAGGGGGTAGCCCAGTGGACTTTTTTGCTTGGTTGGGTTAGGTTAGGCCATAGGAACATGAGAAACCAAAGTCTACCCCAAATCGACACAAGATTCCATCCGGTTCGCCCGAAAGGGGAGTTTTCACCTCTAAGTGCAGAAACTCACTAGAGAGAAAGTGAAGCCGGTGATGTCGGTCACACCTAGGAGTAGATTCTTGGACATTTGAAACACACAACACACTTGTATACATATGGTATGGCACAACCTAGGTTTGGGTGGGGTTCCGACGCTCCGGGGCCCCGCTTCGGCGAAACCCTGAATCCGCTGGAAAAACCCTAACGTTTCCGTCTACCCCCATAGACGTGCGTCGAAAGGGGGTAGCCCAGTGGACTTTTTTACGTGGTTGTGTTAGGTTAGGCCATAGGAACATGAGAAAGATGGCGGGATAAACAATGCGTGGAGGTACATGGAAAACCAATATCCACCCCAACACTTGCAATAATATCTACACACATGCGATAAACACAAATCAACATTCGCATATAATACTTCAGAGAGATAAGATTCGCGACGTTATTTTATGTGGGTGGAGACCGCTATTTGGCGTAGCTATATACATATAGAAATGAATAAAAACATATTAAATTTAATTGAGAGTAATAAATAGATACATAAAAATGAAGAATAGGGTAAAAATGAATAAAAATGGTAGAGTCCTGTGCCGACGGCGTCACCTCACAAGATGTGCCGACGGCTTCCTGTGTCCCGACGGTGGCCGTCGGGATAGAATGTCTGTGCCGACGGCCGTTTCTGTGCCGACGGACTTGTCGACGGCTGGCCCTGGTACGACCCTGTGCCGACGGCCCCGATAAATAGCCGTCGGCACAGGTTCTGGCCGTCGGCACTGTTGGCCATTCCCGTAGTGTGCGGTGGTTCGACCGACAGTTTCAGCTTCGACATCTGGATCGCATGAGAGTGCCTTGGCCGGCGCCGACACCATCGTGATCGTCTGCTCCTGAGTGACGCTGCAGGGCGCTCTGCTCTCCCTGTATGTTCCCATGCATCAGCTTTGTAAAGGAAATCGGAGGTTCCTAACTGTCACTGATCTTCTTTACTCAAATTTTGTGATCGACTGACAGCCACGGCCACTAGGTACTCCGTAGTGGTGTTTCTATGAGAATCTACTGTGCAAGTAGCTATTACAGTATTACTGCACTGCTTGTAAACAAGTATGCACGCACATTTGCCCTGTCACCACCTGTGTTGCCGCGTGGTTTCGGAAGATCAGGCTGATCAATAATATCGAAAGTCGATCTGCTGTCCTGAGGGTTTTAGCTGTTGGTCTTGGAAATGTATCTTGTGAAGTCTTCACGTATGTTTATTCTTGGTCCGGACAAGAGCCTTGTATGCACACTGTCATTCTGTAGCAGGCACATACAGAGAAGTGGCAGGATCCTTGATATGTGTCCTCAACATATATGCATGTAAGAATAAGAAGGGTGGAGTCAGCACTAAGCAGCCAGTATATGCTTGAATCCCTGAGCCACCATGTTGAAGCTACTTGAAATTATTCTCCCGGTGCTCTTGTTGAGTTTTGTCATGGGACGCCGCCGGATGACCGGACTGAGCTTCCAGCTTGTCGCCCTTGGGCGGGCGGCCCCTCCAGCAGCGCTCTTCCACGCCACCGAATGCCGGGTACAGATATATGGCTTCTTTGTGACGATACGCGCCGGAGAAGATGGTCTGCTGAAGATCGACACCGGTGCCAGCAACGATGCAGGTGATGTGCTAGCTGTGCACTTCTACGTTCGAGTCAGTTTGGACTTGATGCCAAAGAAATTTTGGCAGGGCCGGCTGATCAAGCCAGCGCGGCGCGGCGGCAGCTGAGCTTCAGGCTTGCGACAACCAACTAGCTGAATCTTACTCGGATTAGTCTTTTGCGCTGTTTTCTCTCCGATCTAAACAGATCTTGGGAGTCCGACTCCGATTCCTCGTCGAGCGTATCGTGTCGTGGTTATTTACATGCGCCGGTCGGCCGCCTCACCAGCGCTCTGCTCGCCATCAGCGATGCTGCCTTCACCGTTGAGGAGCATGTCGCCGCTGGCCGCGGCGACGACGGAGCACCGGATCGACGGAAAATGGTCGATGAAACCAACGATCAACCCGGACAAACACCAGCGCTGCACGGTGTGCATGCGAGGCGACCTCACCGTGCGCTACAGGATCCGCACGGTGGGAGGGTCCGAGCTGCCCGCGGCGCAGACCGTGCGCCAGGAGCCTCCCCGGAGATTCGACCGGTCCTTCGACATCGACGACGAACACGCCTTCTTTCGGAGCTACACCGCCTGCGGCGACACCATCCACCGGATGCTCACGAGGCACTTGGCAGCGAGTTCGACCTCGGGGCCGACAACTGGGATCGTTTCATTCCCCCACGAGTTTGCTGCGGAGAACGTGGGCCGACATAGCCCTCACTACAGGAAAACGGATAGTTGCCTACGGCTAAATGTATGCCGACGGCAACGGCATATATTGTTGTATGCCTACGGCTTTATAAAAGCCGTCGGCATACGTTTGGCCGTCGGCATATACTTTATATGTATACGGCTTTTTAGAAAAGCTGTCGGCATACATATGGCCGTCGGCATATACTTTGTATGCTTACGGTTTTTAGGCATATGTTTGGCCGTCGGTATACAAGTCTGTATCTGTTACCAAGCTGACGGAGCCACCTATACGCCGACGGCCACCTTATTTAGGCCGTCGGCATACAACTTTTTTTTCCAAATAAATAATCTGTGAGTTTGTATGCCTACGCCTTTTTATGAAGTAATTTTTTGAAAACTTTGTCAAAACTCAAGTTTACCATTTTTTCTAGCAACTAATACACATAAAAGGACTCAATGCCAAAGGATTTCTTTTTTTGTGTATTTTTTCACTTTCTTTTATTTTTTTGAAAAAAAGTCAAAATAGCCGCCATGTCTATTCATTAAAAGGGGTCGAATTATTCAAAACTATCGACGGTTCTGTGATATAACCACTACTTGTGTAACTTAAAATTATTTTTTGTCAAATTCTCAGAGCAAACTATCACACATTTGTAGTTCAAATTTGAATTACTTTTGGAAAATAGGCATAAACTCGGTTAAATAGGCAAAATTAGGTAGAAACCGAGATTTTTTTTAATATTTTTGGATTATCCATCAAATATGGTCTACTTTGTGAGATATTTGGATGGGTGCCATTTTGCACCATATTTTTTGTACTTGCTTCACAAAAAATTTCATTTTTGACACTTAAAAAAAGGAAAATGATATTTACATAAGTAATTTGAAAAAACTCAGTTCTGCAATATTGTTTGTAATATCAAGATAGAGCTATGTGTCAAATATGGGCATATTATCACAAGCTATGCCACGGGAATGATCATAGCTAGGTCATTTGATTCGAAACTTATACATGTTTATAGATGATTAATCTTTTTGTGAAGAAGTTTTTTGAAAACTTTGTCAAAATACAAGTTTATCATTTATCCTATCAACTAATACACATAAAAGGACTCCATGCCAAAGGATTTCTTCTTTTGAGTATTTTTTCACTTTCATTTATTTTTTTGAAAAAAGGTCAAAATGGCCGCCATGTCTATTCATTGAACGGGGTCGAATTATTCAAAACTATCGACAGTTCTGTGATATAACCACTACTTGTGTAACTTAAAATTATTTTTGTCAAATTTTCAGAGCAAACTATCACACACTTGTAGTTCAAATTTGAATTACTTTTGGAAAATAGGCATAAAGTCGGTTAAATAGGCAAAATTAGGTAGAAACCGAGAAAATTCCTAATATTTTTGGATTATCCATCAAATATGGTCTACTTTGTGAGTTATTTGGATGGGTGCCATTTTGCACCATATTTTTTGTACTTGCTACACAAAAAATGTTATTTTTGACACTTAGAAATTTGTCATATTGACAAGAGGTGGACGGAAAGCCTTTTACATGCAACCAATGTGTTATTTGTGCATAAAATATGGTATATTATTTTCAAAAAATTGTGTGGTCCAATTTCGCAACAAAGATTTATAAGATGCTTCACAAAAAAACCTTTTTTCCACTCAGAAAATAGTTTTTTTCTATCATATTTGTTTTTTTTGCTATCATAATTATTCTGCCGAACTGGGCCGAAAATGGCCCAGCCTAGCCGTTTGTGCCATTGGACAGCGTTTGGAGCACCTCGAGCCGTCGGATCGAAATCCAACGGTCAGGAGCGCTTGTGTCTGGAATAAAACCAGCGCTTCGCCGCCGTCCCGAGGAACCCTAGATGCTCTTCCCCTTTCTCCTCTCTCGCGCCGCCGACCAGAGAAGAACGGAGCACCGGCGACCTCCGGCGTCCTCCACTGAAGAACGGAGCACCGGCGACCTCCGACGTCCTCCAGGTCCCTCGCCGGTACTGCATGCGCTTTGGTAGCGCGTAGCTCCATCGAGTGACTCTGGGCGGCGCCCTCTGCGAGGCGACGGCGCACGAGCGGCCGTCCCTGTGTCGGCGTCCACCACCATCGCCAGGTTCGCCCCTGCGGCTAACGACCTCTAGGCCTCTCTCCCTGGCCGTAGTCGTGCTTCCCTGGCGCCGCCACCACCTTTCCGACAAGTCCGACGCCGGATGCCCTTCTCTACGACAAGGCGCCCCGCCGGATCTGCTCCTCTCCGGCAACGCTTGCACCGACGCATCTGCTCCTCGTTGCCCCTCTGTAAGCTCGCCCTCTCCCCTGCTATTTCGATTTCATGTGCGTGTGTACCTGTGGTTTACAACATTTTAGTGCTATAGCCTATCACATGTATCCTCTGAAACTGCTTCCGTATCTGCAATAGACAAAGTTGTGTTAGTCTGGTAGTGCTGCTGTGTACGTCCCAATTATGGTAGCTTGGTAAGTAGTATCCAACAAATCATGTGTCCCTTCTATAGCTTGCTGTTAACCTATTGTCTGCTTTATATTTGATGCAATAACCTGTAGATCAACACGGAAGGTCTTCACTGCATCCGGTAGATTTTCCTTGTGGTCTTTTAGTGTGATTCAATAATATTCCCTGCAATAAAAGTTCTGCATAAAAATTGAAGTATCACTGACATTTCTTAAAAAACAATTATTCATTTAGTAACTTATTCAACTTGAAGGCGGATACCAAACCATTTTACTTGCATCAACGTGAGCAATAGTTAAACATTGGCCAAAATATTTACCTTTCAGAGCGTCAGGGGATTTCCTTTGGAACATTATAACTCTGCATGGGACAATCTAATTCCTGAAAAAAACAGAGATAAGAACTTTTGTGGAAAACATCAGTTTATAACGGTACTGCAGAACTTATGTAGCTAGTGCTAAGACTAGAAATGATAGTTAGCATTGCAGGAATTAATTTTGTTTAAAGCTACATATTTACGTTCCTTACTAGCTTTAAGAAATAATTACACCTTGCCTGATGCAGCAACATCCTTAATGATGCATCTTCAGAACCTTATGAACTCGGTTCTGGGAAGTACAACCTGAAGCTTTGACGCATTTAGTTGAAGCCTGTCAGAAAACAATGGTTATCAGAGGTGATTGGAGATAATATAAATGAAAAAAATATGGTGAAAGGTGATTAAGAACCTGAGCTATACCATATATCCATTAGGCTTACAACGTTGGTTGTAGTAATTAACCTATTCCTCTACCCGTGCAACATCTAAAGTTAGCATGCACGCAATGGCTTCTTTTTTAGTTTTTCAATCCGTTTCTCTATCTCATTTTCAATCTCTCTCTCTACAGGTACCCCTGGACGACGGGAGGGTGGAGGCTCACCGGAGCGTGGATGGAACTGACGGGAGGTGGACTGGTTCTTTCTTTCAGAAATGTGTCATGGTTCCCGTCAGTTTACATGTGAGTAAATATAGCTTGAGCTTTGTGTGTTGTTGAATCATGTGTATGTATTTGTAATTATCTCATGTGTAATTTGATTGAGGTGCTGGGCAAAGCTTCTTAATGTATTATATATTTGTTGCCAGTATTTTCTTAAATTGCTCTCTTTTTATTTGCCTTTTTTTGTTTCTGTTCATCAATTATGCCGTCGTATCTCATGTGTAATTTGATTGAGGTGCGGGGCAAAGCTTCTTAATGTAGTATATATATTTGTTGCCAGTATTTTCTTAAATTGCTCTCTTTTTATTTACCTTTGTTTTTTTCTGTTCATCAATTATGCCGACGGCTTTTGCCCTCGGCATACATGTGGACTGAAATGAATCATGAGGTGCCACGTGGTGGCTATATGCCGACGGCCAGGCTGTCGGCAAATATGTTGACACCGTCAAACGGACGTGTCCGTTAGGTTGTATGCCGACGACTTGTATGCCGACGGTCAAAGAAAACCGTCGGCATTGATGCATATGCCGACGGCTTTTGTATGCCGACGACATAATAAAGCTTATATGCCGAGGGAGCAAAAGACGACGGCAAAGGCCGTCGGCATACACATTTGGCCGTCGGCATATTGTATGCCGACGGCATTTGTGCCTTTGCCGACGGCATTTGGCTGTAGGCATATAGAGTTATTCCTGTAGTGGCTCAAGGCGGCGGCGGCCACCGGTTCACGGCTGCCGAGTGTTGCGTGTGTATGGAAGGCTTGGCAGCTGAAGAAGAAGACGACGACGCCGTGAGGCTGCCGTGCTCTCACGCCTTCCACCGTGAGTGCATCGCGCCGTGGTTCTACAGGAAAGCCACATGCCCCATGTGTCGCCACTATATGAGCAACTACCTTGCCGTTTTCACCAACACGGCAAGGGGCAACTTTCCAGGTCTCCAACCCTGATCATACTGAAGCCATTTCGAATTCCTGCTCAGATCAGTGCCGCAGTTCCTTTATTTATATATGGAATATGTTGTGGACATGCATCAAAGGGATCCTAACACTTCTCTGTATGTGGCTGTTACAGACTTGCAGTGCACATACAACATGGCTCTTTATTATTCTGATGACAAAGAATACACATATGAAATGAAGAATCCTCATGATCGTGGCTGGATCTCAATGTTGTCGATCAGCCTCACCTTTCCAAACCATGCGGCCACACAGATGACGACGGGGCGATCTATCGTCTCCACAGGTGCCAAACTCTCTTGCTCCACAATCTGCATTGGCATCAATAGTTCATAAATATAAATGAAAAGGTTAATTGTAATTAATTGATGTCAAAATTTTCCTTGAGATTCCCCTTATAGTGCTATTCTTTTTTATTATTATGCTAAACTTGGCTGTCCGATGTTACAGAAGATACATGTATACCGATGTCGATTTCAAAGGTTCTTCAGGATAACCAGCATCAATGTTACAACAAAAGGAAAAACAAAAAACACGATGGAATGATAGATAACTCGATACAAATTTAACAAGTTGACCAGAAAAGGTGACATGATGTTCAGTATGGCATTCCCTATTCGTTTTCTGAACAATCAAATCGAAACTTTTTATCTAAGCAGCAGTTTGCTGTTCCAGAAGAAATATTTATGCTGAATTTCGGCTGTCTGATACTACAAACTATGACTAAAATGTGTACATTCCAAAGGTTCTCCCGCACACAACCAACATCAATATTACAACAGGAAATAAACAAATTACAGTGACATATTTGAGAACTCATTCAATAAGTAAATTGTTTTAAAGAAAACACTAAGGAACAATTGAATAAAGAAAAAGGGCTTCAGTATTACCTCAACATAATCAACCTGACCGCCAGCTTCAGTCAGTGTCTGCACTATTTGATTCTTTATATGTTCGCTAGCAGTGTTGCTATTACTCAACGCAGCAGTTCTACCATTTACCAATGATCTACTAACGGATAACGCCTACAAAAAGAAACAATAATCAAAGAGAGTTTATAGATTGTCACATATAGTAGTATCAAAATTGCTTGTTCCATATGATAAGAAACTTTTTTTTTTTGCTGTCTTTTGTAAATGCACTCTACAAAAGTCAGAATACTCGTCTGTGCAATTTGTGAGTTTCAGTATAGGACAAACCTTCTCCCTTTGCTCAGGCGTTAGGCGCACATTGCGAGAGCTCATGGCAAGACCATCGGCTTCACGTACTATTTCTGATCCTATTATCTCTATCGCAAAATCAAGGTCACGAACCTGGAAAGAAAGATGAGCATGTCTCAGTAACGGAAGCAGCTGAAAATACTGAGCTAATAAGCATTTGTAAAACATAACTGAAGACCATCAGACCATCAATTCCAAATGATTATGAGCAAAAACAACTCCCCAAATGGTTATCAAGCTATCCGACGAGGAAATCTAATGGACCAAACCAGATAAGCCAATCAAGCTGATAGTTGGAGAGACCCATATAATCACAAGAAGAGGGCGCTGACAAGATGAGAACAGACAAAAGAATTGCACTCAGAATATATTCAGTCTGAACATTGACATTCATTTTGTAACACAAAAGAAAGTCTTTCCTCTTTGATTGATTGATAACATGATATGACTTATTTCAAGACTCCTTTTCCACTGTACTCACAAACTATGCGGTTGCCTATTATCAGCTTAGTTCAAAGCAAGCCATGTAAGGAATAACGTCAGCATTGCTTCAGGAACTACTTGTCCGTCCAAAGCAAAACATGCGAGCAAACTGCAATGCAGAGTACTGTCAAATTTGTTACTTACCATCCGGCAGATGAGACGCCACTGCTGGTAGTCCTTCTTCCCGAAGACGGCGACGTCGGGCTCGACGACGTTGAACAGCTTGGCCACCACGGTGGCCACTCCACGGAAGAAGACCGGCCTGCTGCTCCCGCACAGCCCCTTCTCCAGCCTCTCCACCCGAATCCATGTCTCGTGCCCGTCCCCGCCTGCCGTCGCCTCCAGGCAGGAGACAGCCGCGCCCTCTGAAGCGCCGGCGGTATGGCTGGTGGCGCCACGGATGTGGAGGTCCGGGGGATTGAATACGGCGTGGACGGCGCCGGTGGAAGCTAGCTTGCGGAGGTCGCCCGCGAGGTCGGAGGGGTAGGTGGCGAGGTCTTCGGTTGGCGCGAACTGGCTGGGGTTGACGTAGATGGAGACGACCACGGCGACGGGGCCGGCTGTGGCGGAGGCGTTGGCCGCCGCGGAGATGAGCGAGAGGTGGCCCTCGTGGAGGAAGCCCATGGTGGGCACGAGCACCACCGTCCTGCCCTCCGCCCGGCGGCGCCGCGACCACGCCCGCATCTCCGCCTTGTCCCGGATCACCGCCGGCTCGGCCGCCGCCGCCGCCGCCATGGGACAGTCCGGAAGAGCCTAAGCGCTCGGTAGAGTCCAAGCAGAAGCAGAGAAACAAGTCAAATTTTGGGACTGGTCCGGGATTGGAAGGGATGGTGAGGATAAGCTGTTGGAAATCGAATCGGGAGGAGATGAGATGAGGGGGAAAGAAGAGTTTTTTATTCAAAATCAAGACAGCGAGCTAGCGACCCAAGGTTCAGTCTGTCGCAGCGCAGAACGCCCAAGACTCCAGTTCATGCCTGCAGAACGCAGCTTCCAAACGATGTTCAACTGATGCAGCCCGTAGGCGGATCCAGCAGTGTTCCATCCGGATTCAGTAAACTCCCACGTGATAGAATCAGCGGACTCAGGACTGATCTGCACTTGGGCGCTGTTGATAAGATGCCACAGCTTCAGGTAGTCTCTGACCATGTCATAGCTCAGGTTGTGCCTGAAATCCTTGATCCTTGTGTTGCTGGTTCCTCATTTGCATCATATGTATAAATTTTCTTGTGTTTTTATACAATATCTTAAAGACCGTGCCTATGTATAAAATGTCAATAAATTCTGAACTGGAGAAGCAATTTTTACCTTCCAGTCAAAGGCCATGTGATTCGCTTGCAATGATGCCACACTTGTGGCAGTGGCCCATGTTGGTGTGCATTGAGCAGCAGCAGCAACAACAACAGTAGCTTCTAAACATGCAGGTTCTTCTATTTCCAATCGACCATCTTCCACATATATCTGCTTACTCTTCCTTTTCCTGTCAACAGCAAACTGATAAAGAGGTTTAACTACCTTCTTTTAACACCATTTCTTGGGCTAATAACTGACATTTTTGCATTTATTCTCATTGCCCATGCGAACCGGGAGAAGACCGCTGAGATGAGAGCGAAAGAAGGGTTTCTATTAGCGAAAAGGACCTGCAGTCAGTGGCACCAACCCGTGTTTACTTCAGAATGATCACCTTCGTCACAGAAATTCTTGAGAAGCTTGTTCATCGAATGAATCAACCAATTGCATGTTTGACACACTGATTCATTGATCCATCCTTCATCGGAGGGATAAGCCTGTCGTCCAGCATCTCATACACCTCTGCACACTGCGGATGCATCAGATCGCCGGAGAAGAACACATGGCTCCTCGCATCCACCACGATCCGGCTAACCCCGGGAGTCTTCCTCGCCTTGCTCCCCTTCATGGCCTTCCACACGCCTGCCATCTCATCCCACAATTCACCTGACGCAAGAACATTGGCTAGAACAGTGTAGTAGCCTCCTGAACCTGAACCTGAGGTGTTCTCGTCAGATTCGGCAAGAGCCTCTCCCACCTCCCTCGCCGCGTCCACCTCATTGTGCATCATGCAGGCCCCCAGCAGCGTCCTCAGAACAGCCTCGTCGCGCATCTCCAGCGGCGTGGCAGCAACAACCTCCATGGCCTCCCTCACGAGCCCCCTTTGGCCGAGGATGTCGACGAGGCAGGTGCGGTGCTCGATGGTCGGCTCAAACCCGTAGGCACGGCGGATCGATCCAAAGATTGTCTGGCCTTTCTCGACGAGTCCGGCGTGGCTGCAGGCTGACAACAAGGCGGTGAAGGTGGTTGAGCTGGGCTCGTGTCCATGTCGCAGCAACTGCGTGAAGGCCTGCAGCGCGAAGGAGGCGCGGCCGTGGGTCGCAAAGGCCTGTATCATCGAAGTCCATGTGATGGTGTCCTTCTGCTGTACCATCTTGAAAACATGCCAGGCAGAAGGCAGGTCGCCGCTCCTTGAGTACATGGTGAGCAGAGCGTTCCCTAATGAGGATTCTGTCAGGAGACCTATTTTGGTAGCCATGCCATGGATTTGCCCAACTTCAGCTGTGCTCTCAGATGTAACCAAGACATTGGTCAATATAGTGCTGTTAGGAGATACCGCTGACCGTAGCATGAGAAGAAACAAACCCATAGCTTCGTCCTTGAACTCATTCTTAGCATAGCCGTCGATTACGATGCTCCAGCTCACCAGGTCCTTTGCGGGGCATCGAATCGAACAATCTCCTAGCCTTTTCCATTTGGCCACCATTGACATATGCGGTGATCATTGCGTTCCATGCCGCGATGTCCCTGTTTTCCGGCATTCGGTCGAAGAACTCCCTCGCCATCGAAACACGGCCATTCTGCGCCAAGCCGGTGACCATCAGAGTCCAGGAAACCACATTCCAATCCTGCATCCTCTCGAACATATTGACCGCCTCGTCCACTCTCCCGGCACGGAGGAAACCGGAGATCATAACGTTCCAGGTGTACGAGTTCCTCCACGGCATCCTCTCGAACAGCTCCGTCGACGCCTGCAAATGACCACTGTCAGCGTAGGCCTTGACCATGACTGTCCAGGTGACCACGTTCTGCTCCGGCATCGTGTCGAACACCTCCCTCGCTTCCCTCAGCATCCCACTGCGCGTGTACCGCTGCACCATGGCTGCCCACGACACCACGTTCCGGACCGGCATCGCGTCGAACAGCGCGCGTGCCTCGTCAACGCGCCCAACGCTGCAGTATCCGGAGACCAGGCTGGTCCACGCCACCACGCCCTTCTCTGCCATTCCGTCGAACAGCCTGCGGGCAAGGTCGAGGCGGCCGGCCTTGACGTACCCGTCGAGCATCACAGCGTCCAGACGGGGGCCACGGGCGGAAGCGGGCGCCGCACGGAACAGAGCTTCCGCTCGAGGGAGGTCGCAGCACCTCAGGTGGTGGCCGACCGTGGCGGCGTAGGCGGCGGCATCGCGTCGCGGCGTTTCATCGAACCCAGGAAGGCCGGTGGGCGTGTCGCTGGCAGGGCGCAGGTCGCGGTGGCCCGGGAGCCGTGTGTATGGATCGGTGTGGCTTACCAGGGCGCCATGGAGGCGGAGGGAGGTGGTCTGGACGAGGGGGCGGAGGAGGAGCCGCCGGCGCCGGCGAAGCATTTGGAAGGCGCGAGGCATGGACGCATGGTCGAATGGCAACAGCTGTTTACTAAAAGAACACAAATATAATACGGTGCAAAAGTATTTGACACCGAGTCCATGGCTGCTGTCGACGTGCGCCGGCATGTCGTCAACACAAATGTAACACCATTGCTCGCCGTCTCCGGCGCCGGTCGCCGTGCTCTTTGGGAGAATCGACGCCATTGACGTTGACACGGGCTCCGCGATTCAAAGTCGGTTAGGTCTTCCTTCCTGAATTCATCGGCCAAATATAACCAAGATTCCTCCTCCTTTTTAATTCTTTATGACACCAACGTTCTTTTATGAAACAGTGGGGTATTTCAATTTCTGTGGGTGTGTGTTTTTTTTTTTGCTTTTTAGTGAACCCTTTGCGAAAAATTGGTAGATCCATCGTGAACTCATTTGAAGGAATAATATGTTTCACTTTAACAAATATTTTCTGCTATAATTATTCTTAAACACCTTCAGGGCACTAGAGGAAAATTATTAAATATACTGTTTATGAGTGTACATCAGGTTTTGGCGGCTTTTGCGCAGGAAGCATGGAATGAGCTTGAAGCTACTAGTGTCTAGTGTCACAACAACAAAAAAACAGTATATGTCTATCTGCCTATCTGGTAATTAAGTTTTCGGTGTACAGGACACGTGTACCAAATAGGTGCAAGTGCAGGCTATCTAATGGCCGGTTTGTGAGTTCTCTCTATAGTTAACAACTTGCTATACTAATCCTTGTTAAACTATTGCTAAACAATTTTCTGTTTCATAATACCCTCATCCGACATGGTGTAAATGGAAAAGAAGCGGTTACGCTCGTTTGCATAGATAGTTTACCCAGGTCTTCCATCTTGGAGTTACTGACATGATAAGCCAATACTTTGTACTTGGACTCAAGCAAGAAGACGATCTCTTTGTTAGGATGAAATCCAAGTATGGAAACACCATACTCCGAATATCCGACGTTACTTCCCGTTTGGGTGGCAATAACGGTATCGTCATCCGAGTCCCATTCAGGTTCCTCTTTCCCCGTTTCTTCATCGCTCATGTCATATTGACTTTGGCTCCATGGTCCGTCGTCATATTTCAAAGGGAAATTTGCTAGCAGTGGTGCCAGGTCGATCTCTTTCCTCAGTGTCCACTCCATCTGACCGCATGATTCGTCGAGAAACCAAATCCAAAGCTTGAAACGAGAAACAACCAGCGCACAGTACACTCCTTTCTTTGACTGGCCTAGACGATAACTCGAATTGTCTTCTGAATCCGTCTCCAAGGAGGACGTAACTTTTGGCAGCTTGATTACTCGGTATGTACTGGTTGATGAGCTTAGTCTGCAAAAACTATGTTCCGTTTCATAATACCCTCATCCGACATGGTGTAAATGGAAAAGAAGCTTCTACGCCAGTCTGCATAGATAGTTTACCCAGGTCTTCCATCTTGGAGGTAGTGACATGATAAGCCAATACTTTGTACTTGGACTCAAGCAAGAAGACGATCTCTTTGTTAGGATGGAATCCAAGTATGGAAACACCATACTCCGAATATCCGACGTTACTTCCCGTTTGGGTGGCAATAACGGTATCGTCATCCGAGTCCCATTCAGGTTCCTCTTTCCCCGTTTCTTCATCGCTCATGTCATATTGACTTTGGCTCCATGGTCCGTCGTCATATTTCAAAGGGAAATTTGCTAGCAGTGGTGCCAGGTCGATCTCTTTCCTCAGTGTCCACTCCATCTGACCGCATGATTCGTCGAGAAACCAAATCCAAAGCTTGAAACGAGAAACAACCAGCGCACAGTACACTCCTTTCTTTGACTTGCCTAGACGATAACTCGAATTGTCTTCTGAATCCGTCTCCAAGGAGGACGTAACTTTTGGCAGCTTGATTACTCGGTATGTATTGGTTGATGAGCTTAGTCTGCACAAAACAAAAAGAAAGGCATCAATGGACCTCGGTTAATTATTAATCAGACTTTCAAAAGAGGGGACAATAATTTAATAAACACCATGTTGCATAGAAAATGCATGTTTGTTGCACATATATGGAGTACCTCATGACGAAATCATGTTGTCGCACGTAGAGGGATCCCCGCCAATACGCAGCATAATGCGATCTAGCCGGGGAATCGTGTCGCATGTTGGCAAGGTCCCCTGCTGCATCCCCCTCTCGAAGAAATGTCTTCACCTCCCACTCCCATGTCCTCGAGGAGAAGACACATAGAGCGTACTGCGACGGGGGCCATTCTGCCTCCACCCGCTCGCCATTACATCCCGTAGGAACGGTCTCGTGGACCCGAAACACTTCGTAGTGCGGCGAGGTGGTGGGGTCAAACGCAAGGTACGTACATGTGGCACACGGATAGTAAACCTTGGGTGACGTGATTGGGATTGGGTTCGGCGGGTGGTAGGGCAGCTTGACATACTGCCGCGTCGCTGGGTTGACGACGAGTCGATTGATCAGGAGGAGGCCGTTGCAGTGGTCTTTGATCTCGAACCACACGTAGTAACCGTCGAGGTAGTCGAAATCGTCGCCCATCGGGTAATGCGGCGGGCGGGAGAAGTGGAAGGGGAGCTCCGCATCGTTGGTGACGACGAAGATGCCGGACATGAGCGGGAGGAGGTCGTCGGCGACAACACGCCACGCCTTGCTGACGCAGCGGGAGACGGCGAGCCAGCGCGGCGTGAGGCGGCTGAGGATGTCGGCGAGTACGTCGGCCGGTAGCGGCTCCGTCGTGTCCATTGTGTCCAACTAGTCGCTTGTCGATCGATTCAGCACCTTGCACCTCAACTCGTTTCTTTTATTTCTCTGCAGGCTGAGCTCAAGTCGGAAACCGTATCCGATCTGGCTTTGGAGCCCGTGACCTCACCTGTCTCTGTATATAACTCCTGCCCTCGACTTCAGACTGATCTGTGAATCTCACAAAGAGCAGATACATCCGATCCTGCCGACCATGGCGGACCATCGGAGCAGCCGCCCCGCCTGTAGACGCCGTCCGGCGACCTGTTCCGTCTAGCTATTCCGCTCTATGAATTTGCTCTGGTTCTGTTCGATTCGTTTCTGAACTAGTACAACTCTAGTACTCCCTCCGATCGGTATTGATTGGCGTGAGTATTGAAGGAATTTATACATCCGTAGTTTTGTTTCCACGCCAACCATTTCGGGCCGGAGGTAGTAGAATACATGTATCTGTTTCCAATTCTACCGCGGCGCCTTACTTGTATCCGAAAAAAATATACTACGGCGCTGAGGCTGCTATATCCTAGTGAGAAAACTTTGGTAGTTGCTTCTAGTGTTGGTTGTAATTTGTAAACTTGTAATACCTGATAGGTAGTTGTCTTTTGTAGTGGCGGGAAGGAAAACATGTTTGGATGCTATGGTTTTGATTAATGGAACAGGGAGAATAATGCCGTACTGAACATCTCATGTCAGCTTTTATGGTCAACTTGTTAAATCTATATCTAGTTATTCATCATCTCATTGTGTTTTCTTTTTTTTCCTTCTGTTGCAACACCGATGCTGGTTGTCTTTTGGAGAGCCTTCGAAATCGACTTTGGTATACTTGTATATTCTGTTGCATCGGACAGCCAAATTTAGCATAATTATGTATTTTTCCCTTAGAACTGCTGTTTTGATTTTAAAAAAAGTAGATTAGCACTATAAGGGGAATCTCAAGGAACATTTGTACATACATGAATTGATTACAATAAACTTTTCATATGTATTGAATGAACTATTGATGTCAATGCAGGTTGTGGAGCGAGAGAGTTGGGTAGCCGTGGAGACGATCGATCGCCCCGTGGTCATATGCGTCGCCGCATGGTTTGGAAAGGTGAGGCTGATCGACAACATCGAGATCTAGCCATGATCATGAGGATTCTTCAGTACACATGTGTATTCTTTGTCATCAGAATAATAAACAACCATGTTGTATGTGCACGCAAGTCTGTAACAGCCACATACAGACCTATGAGCCAAAGATGATTTCCCTAGTGATTCATGTCCACAATATATTCCATACATCGGTAACTTATAAAGAGGTTTGAGTACCTTTATTTTAACTCCACTGCTTGGACAACTAGATTGCCTGCATGCGGCCCAATTACTGAAAATTTTGGCAAGACCTTGCCTTATTTTGGACACACAGAAAATAGCATGGATCCGACATGAAATGGCAGCAAAAAAATCTGACATGAAATGGCAGCAAAATAATGACTACGACAACAAATAGTGCAGATACACGTTTATAGCATAAAGTGAGTTAACAACTAACTCTGTTCTTAATTTCACTCTGTTCTTAATTTCACTAGGTTCCCAGATTACATATTAAAAGCACAATGACAGTGTAGCCCCAAAGCAAGCAGTAGCCTTCTGGTCTTTCAATTCTTACTTTTTTCATCTTTGATGAGGTAATCTTTTTGGTCGCTTATTTGTTATCTCTCGGGGGGAGACATAGGTGGCTGAGATGCTGCATCATTTTTAGAAACAGTTGGATTCCTTAGAAACACTTGCATCTTCTTTGATAGCCAAAGATAGCTGGATTGCAATGTTGCCACACTTATGATAGAAGCCTTTGTTGGTGTAGATTCAGTAGCAGCAGCAGACTTTGTTGGTGTAGATTCAGCAGCAGCCCTCTGAACATCACATCACAAATATCAGTAAAATTACATACAACGGTAGATGATATGGTAGCTGATATGGAGGTTTGACTACCTTTCTTTTAACACCATTTCTTGGTCGTGCATAACAACCTCTGTGGCCTCCCTTGCGCGCACTGTGCGGCCGAGGATGGTTGCGGTGCTCGATGGTTGTCTTGAGACCGTAGACGCGACGAATAGATCTAAAAATGTTTTGGCCTTTCTCAACGAGACCGGCGTGCCTGCAGGCTGAAAATGCGGCGATGAAGGTGGTCAAGCTGGGGTTGTGCCCGTATCGCAGCATCTGCGCGAAGGCCTGGAGGGCGAAGGAGGTGTGGCCGTGGTTCGCGAAGGCCTGCATCATCGATGTCCATGTGATAGCGTCCTTCTCCTGTAATATTTTGAAAGCTTGCCAGGCAGAGTGCAGATCGCCGCTCCTAGAGTACATGGTGAGAAGAGCGCTTCCTAAGAAGGTTTCTGACAGGAGACCTATTTTGGTAGCCAAGCTATGGACTTGTCCAACTTCATCTGTGCTCTCAGATGTAACCAAGATACTCGTCAATGTAGTGGATACCGCTGACCAGAGCATAAGTAGAAACAAAACCATAGCTTCGTCCTTGAGCTCGTTCTTGGCATAGCCGTCGATTACGATGTTCCAGCTCACCAGGTCCTTTGTCGGCATCGAATCGAACAATCTCCTAGCATTTTCCATTTGGCCATCATTGACATATGCAGTGATCATCGCGTTCCACGCCATGCTGTCTATGTTTTTCGGCATTCTGTCGAAGAACTCCCTCGCCATCGAAACCCGGCCGTTCCGCGCCAAGCCGGTGATCATCAGAGTCCAGGAAACCACATTCCTATCCTGCATCCTCTCGAACCTCGTCCACTCTCCCGGCACGGAGGAAACCGGCGATCATAGCATTCCAGGAGTACACGTTCCTCCAGGGCATCCTGTCGAACAGATCTATCGCCTCTTGACAATGACCACCGTCGGCGTAGGCCTTGACCATGACATTCCAGGTGACCACGTTCCTCTCCGGCATGTCATCAAATATCTGTCTCGCCTCCCTCACCATGCCGGCGCACGCGTACCCCTGCAGCATGGCCGTCCACGACACCATGTTCCGCTGCGGCATCATGTCGAACAGCACGCGTGCCTCGTAAACGCGTCCAGCGCGGCAGTACCCGGAGACCAGGCTGTTCCACGCCACCACGCCCTTCACCGCCGTTCCGTCGAACAGCCTGCGGGCAAGGTCGAGGCGGCCGGCCTTGCCGTACCCGCCGAGCATCACGTCATCCAGATAGGGGCCGCGGGCGGAGGCGGGAGCCGCGCGAAAGAGCGCCTCCGCGCACGGCAGGTCACGGCGCCTGAGGTGGCGGACGATGGTTGCGGCGTAGGCCACGGCGTCGCGGTGTGGCGCTTCTTCAAACGTCGCGAGCCCGGCGGGCGTGTCGTTGGCAGGGCAGAGGTCGCGGTCGGCGGGGAGCCGTGGATCGGGGTTGGGGTGGCTTGCCAGGGCGCCATGGAGGCGGAGGAAGGTGGTCTCCGGGAGGGGGCGGAGGAGGAGCCGCCGGCGCCGGCGAAGCAGTTGGAAGAAGGCGCGAGCCATGCTCTGCAGCCCACACCGCAACGCCCAGCGCCTATGGAGGCGCTTAAAACGATTTTTTAGCGCATGTAAAATCCCAATCCAATTTTTTTGGTATTTGGGGTTACATAAAAATGGCAAAATCTGAAATTATTTAAAGTTTTGGAAATGTAAGATGTACATATTTTCTGAAACTTTAAAATATACTCCCTCAATCCCTATTTAGGTGTCTCTTAGTTTTTTTTAGATACAAGGCTAACGTTAAATTAATAACGCCAAGAACGGCGACGGAGTACAAGGTACTGAACCGATCTTACAACATCAAACTGCACTCACACATAGAAGAACAGGACAACCAAAGCAACTCCAACAGAACGGACGCCACCTAAGGCTAGTCCGGTGAGGTTGAGAACCAGCTTGGCGGGCAGAAGGTGTTGCGCGGAACCTCGCCCTCGAGGTCAGATTGGCACACCGACGGACGCTGCACACCGACAACACGGGCAAAGTCGTCGGGGCAAACTCACCCTAGCGTCCTGAACGGCACACCAACACACACTGCGCACCGTCGAAACCCGCCCAACGGCAGCGGAGACAGCCACCAGGGAACACCTCCACGCTGCGGCACACCATGAAGGTCCAAACAAGAAACACCGAGAGAGCAGTTCAAGCAACAAGCTTTGCCGGAGGAAGCACGTCGAAGAAGACTCCGCCACCCACCTCCGGAGAGCTGCCCACCGCGCACTCCAAGACAGCGTCTTCAAGAAGAACACGACGCATAGCGCCGCCACCGCCCGATCCAAAGATCTAGGTTTTCACCCGGAACACGTAGCATAGAGGAAAACAACTTTTACCACCAAAATATATGTTATTTGCCCAAAAACCTGTACCATCGAATTCGTATTCAAACAAAGTGTTTAACGTCATATATTTTGTGATAAAAATCATATTTTTTTTATTGGTGAATACATGGTCAAAATTAGTTCACGCAAAATAAGAATGCAATCTAAATAGGGACGGATGGAGTAACTAATGACCCGGCCATTTGTACGGACAGGTTTATCATATATTATGGTACACTATTTTTGTATATTTATACAATATGAAATATAAATGTAATTTGTATTTTAGATACATTCGAAATTATAGAAAAAATGGAGTCTATATTTTAGTTATCGTATAATTATGGTTTACCTTTTTAAAAATGTCGTATAGTGGTGATATACGGTATAAAGATCTAGCACCATTTGTCATATACATTATTAAGGGATATAGGACATCTATTTGGGATAGTTGCAACATATTACCCCAAAAGTTGCGGTTAGCCACAAAAACCGTTTTGATTATGTGTGTTTTGTGTAAATTTGTCACCAAATATTGGTATTATGTGCAATTTTCTCTCTGCAGCCATCCAAAGGGGAGTGGCAACAACTTGTTTTGGACAAGAGACCCCATAGTTTAAAGTTCGTTTACAAAAAGAACATGAATATGATGTCATGTCCCACCCCACGTTTCTTCTTCCTCCGACACACATGTCCTCTCCCTCGTGCCGCCGCCACTCTTCCTGCCTCTCTCTATCCCCCTAGTGGCTTCGTCGTTGGGCTAGGCCCTTTCGCCTCCTCCCTTCCACTCTCCCCTTAGACATGTCGTCAGTTGTCACGGCGGTCCATCGTCGGACAGTGTAAGGAGGGTGCCAACATGTTCTTATACCGGACATAGACATCCATAAAATAGCAACAAAGTTTAAAATAAATGTTGAATTCCTTGTAACACACGTGTATTAAGCTAGTATATATAGAGACAGAGAATGTAATTGATGAAGCATCCCGCGTTTATTGATAAAGCGAATTATCAGTTCATCGTATCCTTTTCTCTATATTTCTCACGTGAAATCTTCTATGTTTCTCAGTGAACTTCTATAAATCATGTACATGTACCGATTCACTATGTTTAAGAAAGTGCTACTATTCCACTAGCTCTCCTTTTGTATCCCCTAGATGGTGTAGATGATTACTCTGTCAATGTGAGCAACCGTCCATTCCAGGGGGCAAAGCCCAAGTACATGTACATGTGTAAGGTGAACAGTAAATATACATCAATATACATCTAACACCCCCCCTCAAACTCATGGTGGGTCAACAACACTGAGTTTGGAGAGGAAGAACCCATGCTGCGCTCGAGTCTGTGCCTTCGTGAAGAAATCCGCCAACTGTAAGTCGGAGGGCACATAGTGAAGAGCAAGAATCTGATCCTGCACAGCAGCACGCACAAAGGAGGCATCCACACCGATGTGCTTGGTGAGCTCGTGCTTCACCGGGTCACGCGCAATGCTGATGGCACCAGTACTGTCTGACAATAGAGAAGTCGGTGCAGCAGCAGAAACACCAAAATCTGCTAGCAACCATCGCAACCAGGTCACCTCAGCCGTCAACATAGCCATCGCTCGCAACTCAGCCTCGGCACTGGAGCGGGAAACTGCCTTCTGTTTCTTCGTCTTCCAGGCAATGAGAGACCCGCCAAGAAAAACACAATAGGCAGACAGGGAGCGGCGATCAGAAGGATCACTGGCCCACGTAGCATCAGAGTAGGCCTGGAGCTGGAGAGAGCTGGAGCGAGGAAAGAAAAGGCGGCGAGATATCGTGCCCCGAAGATATCGGAGAACACGGAGAAGGTGACTATAGTGGACAGAACTGGGAGCAGAGACGAACTGACTCAGAATGTGGACAGGATATGATATGTCTGGACGAGTGACAGCCAGATAGACAAGGCTCCCAACAAGATGGCGATAGCGTGTCGGGTCTGTGAGGGGATCACCATCGGTAGCACGAAGCTGAACATTGAGCTCCATAGGAGTCTCAGCAGTGCACTCATCACCAAGAGCGGCGCGAGCAAGAAGATCCTGAATATATTTTTCTTGAGAGATATAGAAGCCATCAGAAGTCGAAGAAACCTCAATCCCAAGAAAATAGCGAAGAGGGCCAAGATCTGACATCAGGAACTGCTCACGGAGGCGGGCCTTAACAAAGGCAATATACTCAGAGTCATCGCCAGTAATGATCATGTCATCAACATATAAGAGGAGGAGCGTCCGACCACGAGGTGAGGTGTGGACAAACAGCGCAGGGTCATGGTCGCTAGGCACAAACCCAGCAGCAGTCACCACAGAAGCAAAACGCTCAAACCAGGCGCGAGGGGCTTGTTTAAGGCCATAGAGAGAGCGCCGAAGACGGCAAACCATACCATCAGGAACAGAGTACCCCGGTGGTGGCTGCATATAAACCTCCTCACGCAACTCACCATTGAGAAAGGCATTCTGGACGTCAAGCTGAGACACAGACCAATGACGAACAGAAGCCACAGCGAGAAGAGTGCGAACTGTGGTCATGTGGGCAACAGGAGCGAATGTCTCATCATAATCGCGTCCCTGCTCCTGCTGAAAGCCACGAGCCACAAGACGAGCTTTGTAACGCTCAAGAGAACCATCGGAGCGAGTCTTGATCTTATAGACCCACTTGCAAGTGATGGGACGAACACCAGGAGGAGGGGAAACAAGGTCCCATGTGCCAGTGCGCTCAAGTGCAGCAATCTCCTCAGCCATCGCAAGCTGCCACTCAGACTGAGCCATGGCATCCCGATAGGAGGTGGGCTCAACAGTAGCAGAAAGACCGTACTGGGAAGGAGAATAGCGAGCAGGAGACCGTAAGGAAGGGCGAGAACGAAGGTTATGAACCGGTGTAGACGGGGAAGGTGGCGCGCCGGAAGTAGAGGGTATGTCAGAGGAGTCATCCACAGCACGAGGACGACGAGTGTAGTGGAGAGGAAAGGGAGAAAGGGGAGGACACGCAGGAGTGGTAGGTGGAGAGGAAGGAGGAGGGGAGGGTGGTGGCAGAGGTGTATCAGAAACCGGGAGACTCGGCGGAGGCGGAGGTGGAGGAGGAACAATAGGCACAGAGGGAGATGTGTCAGGGAGTATAAGGAAGGAGAGATCGTCAACTGAAAAAGAGGAGGTGGTAGGACGCGGATAGTATGGACGAGACTCATCAAAAGTCACATCACGTGAAATACGCAGACGACGACCGACAGGATCCCAACACCGGTAACCCTTGTGCTCATCACTGTAGCCGAGAAAGACACACTCAACCGACTGAGCAGTCAGTTTGGTGCGTTCTCGCGGAGCAAGAAGGACATAGCACACACACCCAAACATTCGAAGAGCGGAGTAGTCAGGAGAGTGACCAGAGAGACGCTCCATAGGAATACCACCCTGTAAGGCAGCCGAAGGCTGGATATTGATAAGGTAGGTGGACGCAGAAATAGTCTCAGCCCAAAAATGGGGAGGAAGAGAGGCAGCGATCATCATGGCACGACTTGTTTCAAGCAGGTGGCGATGCTTACGCTCAGCAACACCATTCTGAGCATGGGCACCAGGACAAGAGAACTGGGCAAGAGTACCCTGCTCGGCAAGAAAACCACGCAACATCTGGGAGATATACTCACCAGCCGAGTCAGCACGAAAAACACGGATGGGCGTGGAAAACTGGGTGTGAACCATGGCAGCAAATCGCTTGTATATGGAGAGAACCTCACTCCGAGATTTCATCAAATAGAGCCAAGTATAGCGAGAGAAGTCATCAATAAAAAGAACATAGTAGCGATGACCACCTTTCGAATCGAAGGGAGCAGGACCCCAAACATCAGAATGAACTAAGTCGAAAGGGCGCTGAGAGACTGACTCACTCGTAGGATAAGGTAATTGAGTCTGTTTGCCCAGTCTACAACCATTACAATGTAAAGATACATCGCCAGAGACAGACCCTAAGACACCTTGATGCACTAGCGAGGACAAGCGAGATCCACATATATGACCAAGCCGATGATGCCACTGTTGGAAGGACGCAGAGGAGGAGGTAGCAAGAGCATGCGAGCTGGCGGGTGTGGTGGAAGGAACACAAAGCCAGTCGACCTCCCAAAGGCCCTGAGCCTCACGGCGCCGAGGGCCAGCTCCAACTAGAGCCTGGGTGCGACGATCCTGAACAGAGCAAGAGTCGGTATCAAGAATGACTCGACAGCCAGAATCAGTAAGTTGAGCAGCGGAAAAAAGATTCATAGTAAGACGGGGAACATGCGAAACACTAGGAACAGAGAAGGACGGAGTAGAAAGAGTGCCACGACTAGCAACAGGAAGAGCTGTGCCATCGGCAGTGAGAACATTGAGAGGAGAATCAAGAGGTCGAAGAGAAGACAGAGCAGAAGAATCAGAAGACATGTGAAAGGATGCTCCAGAATCCAGAACCCACGGAGATGTACCTGACTGAGTAGGCGGTGGTGGCGAAGTAGAAGCAGTCAGCGAGGCAACGGTGCCCGTCGAAGAAGAGCCAGAGGAAGCCAGCATACGCTTGAGCTGGGCAATATCCTGAGCAGTGAGGGACTGTGCAGACGGAGACACACGAGCCGCAGGAGAGGAGCGACCCATTTCACGCTGCTTCTTGAAACAGTCAGACTCAGGATGGCCCGGCTTCTTGCAGTAGTCGCAGAACATGTGAGAGCGCCGACCCCCCCCCTGCAGAGGGCCGCCCACCCACCCCCCGCGAAGGAGTGGGTAGTAGCGGTGGAACAGACGACACCGGAGCACGGGCAGCAAGCACAGTGGGAACCACAAGCAGCCCAGCAGAACGGAGCCGAGTCTCTTCAGCGCGAAGCTCAGCAAGTACCTCTGAGATGGGAACACGTCGACCACGGGCAAGCAAGTGTGCACGCCGAGGCTCAAACTCAGGACGCAGGCGAGACAAGAACTCATGGACACGCTGAAACTCCAAATCTGATTTTTTTTTTTTTTTTACACTAGCCGGACCACAGGCCGGTCAAACCGGTCAGAAAACTGGGCCTCCACCCGAGGTGTCCGGCACAGGGGCCGGCCAAGCTGGGAAGGTGACCGGGCCTCCACCTGAGGCGTCCGGCACATGGGCCGGCCAAGCTGGGCAGGGGACCGGGCCTCCACCTGAGGCCACCGGCACAGGAGCCGGTCTAAGCCGAGCAGGCGACCGGGCCTCCACCTGAGGCGACCAGTTCAGGGGCCGGCCAAGCCGGGCAGGCGACCGGATCGAGCAGGCGACCGGATCGAGCTGCTGCTCTTCCTCCCCACTCGAAGCTTCCTCGATGCGGATCGAGCTGAGCTTGGGGAGAGCGGCCGGAGCTCGGGGCGGAGGAGAGAGGGCGGCCGGAGCACGGGGCGGAGGAGAGCTCGGGGGAGAACTCGACCGGACGGCGGCTGTGGAGCAGCAGGCCGTGGAGCGGCGGCTGCAGAGCAGCAGGCCGTGGAGCAGCAGGCCGTGGAGCGGCGGCTGTGGAGCAGCGGAGAAGGAGCGGCGGCAGAGGAGCAGCAGGCCGAGAGCAGCGGCGGCGACACAGCAGGCCGGGGATGGCGGCACGACGCGGCAGGCTGGGGACGGCAGCAGGCCGGAGTTGCTACGCGCGGGAGCGGGAGCGGGAGCGGGAGCACAGGCTCTGCTCTGATACCATGTCAATGTGAGCAACCGTCCATTCCAGGGGGCAAAGCCCAAGTACATGTACATGTGTAAGGTGAACAGTAAATATACATCAATATACATCTAACATACTCCACTCACCCTTGATTTTTCGGACTTCTGAATCTTAGAGATGGAATAATCCCACCATGGATAGAAGGATGTACCCGGAGGATCCGCCAGTTTCCCCAGTAAACCGTTTAGAATCAGTATCTCACTACCGAGCTGTTATCGAGAAAGAACAATCAAGGCAAATGTGGTGCACCATCTCTTGTAGTAGAAAGCAAGGTGAACGGCAATGTGGGCCACCGCGAATTGTAAGGTTACATGAGCTGTGAGTATCGTTCCATGTGCCACTAGCCACTTGAAGATCATATACTTGGGCTTATTGAGTTTGCCAAATCTAATGGATTTGAATGGTGCCACTGAGGACGAGACAGGCTCCACAAGTCGAAGTCGGTTCGTCTTCCTTCTAGTTTATCGGCCATGTATAACCAAAGACCAGGAAGTATGTTCCACTTCAACGAATATTTGCTGCTATATTTATTCTCAAGCAAGTGCAATACCTCAATATAATATTTTTATGAATCCTCTCCAGCAGTTTAGGGCAACAACGAAAGTCCAAGATTCCATGCTCCGCTAGTGACAGTGGTTAAAACATAGGAGTTATGAATGTACATCAGTTTTTACCGACCAGGAAGCATGGAATGAGCTTGACGCAACTAATGTCACGAACAAAATATCTAGTACTGTACGTAGTTAAGTTCGTGTACACAGTGCATGTACCAAATACAAATAGCTGAGAGTGCAAGCTATCTAATAGCCGGTTGTGAACAGTGAACTCGTTTGTGAGTCATCTATATAAGGACACGAGTTACCAGTTTGCTATCCTAATCCTTGCTAAATTATTTGTTGTTTCATATAATACCCTCATCCGACATGGTGTAAATGGAAACGAAGAGATTACACTAGTCTGCATGGATAAGTAGCCCAGGTCTTCCATCTTGGAGCTAGTGACATGATAAGCCAATACTTTGTCCTTGGTCAACTCAAGCAAGAAGATGATCTCTTTGTTAGGATGAAATCCGAGTATAGAAATGTTAAAATTTGGGCCCATTTGGGGCAGTCCAATAAGCAATTTCAGAAAAATCTCAAAGCCCATTTTTGTGGCAGCACACATGGGAGTGGAGTGGGAGCTAAAGTTTAGCCCACATTGCTAGTTGGAGGAGACAAACACCACCTTATAAGGTGGAGTGTTGTACCACTTGGTGTGCTAGTTGAGAACAGAAGGCTCTCTCGTGCGCACTCCTCCTCCTCCGCCGCCGTCCGTCCGTCCGTCCGACGCGCCGCGCCGCGGGTTGCGGGAATCTCGCCGAGCCGAGCTTTATTTTTGCAGTCCGGGAAAAACGGTTTGACGGACGCGTCACAGTTAGTCGGTTCGGGTCGCTCCCGGATCGTGGGCTACTGTAACCGACTCAAAACGTGCGCGACGTGGACTTGGCCCACGTGTACGTGTTAGGGTTTCCCGAACCGCACTATATATTGCCGTGCACTGCGTGCGCCGTCACACACCGAACCAATCTAGGTTTTGCCAATCTCGTGCCTTGCGCCGCCACCGTAGTCTACTCCATCCCGTGCGCCGGCGTGCACCGGCGAACGGGACAGCAGGTCTCCGGAACCGCTCGTCCTTGTGATCCTGTACGGGAGAGGGCGAATAAGGTTTTTGGGAAGCGCTCCGCGCGACTGCTTTCAAGTTCTTCATCACGGCTCGACTTCCTGGACGATCTCCGGGTCCGCGGGCGACTCGTCTCCAACGTCGTCTTCTTCGAGCTGCTACTGTCGCCGCTCAAGCTGCTGCCGTCGCTGCTCCAACGACTACTTCATCTACAATCGTTCGGTACGTTCGTCACGTTCCGATGGCTGTGTTGTAGATGTCTGCTGCTGTTCATGTTAATTAATACGTCTAGTATTTTCGAGTTTAACATGTTAGTAGCTGTTGCGATCATGTTTATATTCTGGAATTAATCATGGAAATTATGCCTAATAATCCAACAATCCAAAAACCTTATATTTGTTATAGGCAATTTCCTGAGTTAAACATGGGACATCTATCTGATGCGCTGAGGCCGGACAAGTTTACCGGTGTGGACTTTAAGAGATGGCAGTACAAGACCACACTGTGGTTGCGATCTCTGAAAGTGTTCGAGGCTAGTGAGGGTTTACCTGAAGGAACTATATCTGACGAGGATCAGAACAAGTTCAAGGAAACCAATACTGCCTTTGTGGGACTCGTTCTGAGTGCTCTTAGCAACAAGCTGTTTGATGTGTACATGCACATTACAGATGCCAAAGAGCTCTGGGAGGCACTGAACGCTAAGTTCGGTGTAGCAGATGCTGGCAGTGAACTGTACATCATGGAGAGCTTCCATGACTTCAGGATGGCTAACAACCGTTCTGTAGTCGAACAGGCTCATGAGATACAGTGCATTGCTAAGGAGCTTGAGCACGCTAAGTGTGCCTTACCTGACAAGTTTGTGGCTGGATGCATTATTGCAAAGTTGCCCTCTTCATGGAGGAACTTCGCCACAACTCTCAAACACAAGAGACAGGAGATATCGGTTGAAAACCTGATAGCGTCTCTTGATGTTGAGGAGAAGGCTCGGGCTAAGGACACTGCTGAGAGAGGTGGTGAAGGTCAGTCTAGCGCCAACATGGTGCAGAAGAACTTTCACCATGGCAAGAGCAAGGCAAAGAGCAAGCCTTCCTTCAACATGCCTACCAAGACTACTTCTTTCAAGAAGAAGAAGAAGATGCTGAACAAATCTGAGCTAAAGTGCTACACTTGTGGAGAGCCCGGACACTTCTCTGTGGACTGCCCAGATCGTGCAGACAAGAAAGGGAAGAAAGCATGTCAACGTCGTGACCGCTAGCAATGCTGATGGGTACGGTAATTTACCGATTGTGCTTTCAGTATTTCAATCTCCATGTTGGTGGATTGATACGGGTGCTAATGTTCATGTATGTGCTGACATCTCTATGTTCACTTCTTATCAGGTCGCAGATTCAAGCGTCTTAATGGGGAATGGATCACATGCTTCTGTTCGTGGTGTTGGCACGGTAGATCTGAAGTTTACTTCGGGGAAGATCGTGCAGCTGAGGAACGTGCAGCATGTCCCTACTATGAACAAGAATCTTGTTAGCGGCTCCCTTCTATGCAGAGATGGGTTTAAATTAGTCTTGGAGTCCAATAAAGTAGTTGTGTCAAAGTTTGGACAATTTATTGGTAAAGGGTATGAGTGCGGAGGCTTGTTCCGCTTTTCATTATCGGATTTTTGTAATAAGTCAGTAAACCATATTTGTGGCAGTGTGGATTCGGATGCTAATGTTTGGCACTCTCGTTTATGTCATGTTAATTTTGGTTTAATGAGTAGACTTTCCAGTTTGAGTTTAATTCCTACTTTCACCATTGCCAAAGGTTCTAAGTGCCATAGCTGTGTGCAATCTAAGCAACCTCGAAAGCCTCACAAGGCAGCCGAGGAGAGAAACTTGGCACCTCTAGAACTCGTACATTCGGATCTATGTGAGATGAATGGCGTGTTGACAAAAGGTGATAAGAGATATTTCATGACTTTAATCGATGATGCTACTAGGTTCTGTTATGTATATTTGTTGCACACTAAAGATGAAGCTTTAGACTACTTTAAAATTATAAAGCTGAAGTAGAAAATCAATTAGAGAGAAAGATCAAACGTCTTAGGTCAGATCGTGGTGGCGAGTATTTCTCCAACGTATTTGATGAATTCTGTGAGGAACATGGTATTATTCATGAGAGGACGCCTCCCTATTCGCCCCAATCAAACGGGGTTGCCGAGAGGAAAAACCGCACGCTGACCGACTTGGTGAACGCCATGTTGGACACTGCTGGTTTATCTAAGGCATGGTGGGGGGAGGCTTTGTTGACTTCGTGTCATGTCCTGAATAGAGTTCCTAACAAGGATAAAGAGAAGACACCTTACGAGGAGTGGTCTGGGAGAAAACCATCACTTTCTTATTTTCGTACTTGGGGATGTTTGGCGAAAGTCAATGTTCCAATTCCTAAGAAACGAAAACTTGGACCGAAGACAGTGGATTGTGTCTTTCTAGGTTATGCTCAGCGGAGCATTTGCTATAGATTTTTAGTGGTTAAATCTGAGATACCTGATATGCATGTTGATACTATTTTGGAATCTCGTGATGCAACATTTTTTGAGAACACGTTTCCTATGAAGGATATGCATAGCATTGCTAGAATTTCTTCTGAGATATTTGCTGAACCTAGTACATCTGTTGATCATTCTGAACAACCACATGTTGAGGAAGTCCTTGAGAAGGATGACAATGAATCAGCTCCCAAGAGGAGCAAGAGACAGAGGACTGAAAAATCCTTTGGTGATGATTTCATTGTGTACCTTGTGGACAATACTCCCACGTCCATTGCAGAGGCATTTGCATCTCCTGATGCTGATGACTGGAAAGAAGCTGTCCATAATGAGATGGACTCGATTCTTTCTAATGGAACTTGGGAATTATCTGAACGACCCTACGGCTGCAAACCTGTGGGTTGTAAGTGGGTGTTCAAGAAGAAGCTAAGGCCTGATGGTACTATTGAGAAGTACAAGGCACGGCTTGTAGCCAAGGGCTACACCCAGCGCGAAGGCGAAGATTACTTTGACACCTATTCACCTGTTGCTAGACTCACCACCATTCGAGTACTACTTTCCCTGGCTGCCTCCTATGGTCTTATCGTTCATCAAATGGACGTAAAGACAGCTTTCCTTAACGGAGAGTTGGAAGAGGAAATCTATATGGATCAGCCTGATGGGTTTGTAGTAAAAGGTGAAGAGAGAAAGGTGTGCAAATTGTTAAAATCTTTGTATGGGCTGAAGCAAGCACCTAAGCAATGGCATGAGAAGTTTGACAGAACTTTAACTTCTGCAGGCTTTGCCATTAATGAGGCTGATAGGTGTGTATATTATCGCCATGGTGGGGGCGATAGTGTTATATTATGCTTGTATGTTGATGACATACTGATTTTCGGTACAAGCATGATAGTGATAAATGAGGTCAAGTCTTTCTGTCAAAGAGCTTTGATATGAAAGATCTGGGACAAGCTGATGTGATCCTGAACATTAAGTTGATTAGGGATGAGAGTGGGATTACGTTAACGCAATCACACTATGTTGAGAAGGTCTTGAGCCGCTTTGGTTATATAGACAGCAAGCCTTCTCCAACACCCTATGATCCCAGTGTGACACTCAGAAAGAACAAAAAGGAAACGAGAGATCAATTAAGATATTCTCAAGTGATCGGTTCACTCATGTACCTTGCGAGCGCGACGAGACCTGATATCTCTTTTGCTGTGAGCAAGTTGAGCAGGTTCATGTCTAACCCGGGTATTGATCATTGGCATGCACTTGAAAGGGTCATGCGCTATCTGAACGGTACAATGAGTTATGGGATTCACTATTCAGGGCACCCTGCGGTGCTTGAGGGATACTGTGATGCGAACTGGATCTCAGATGTTGATGAGCTCTACGCCACAAGTGGATATGCATTTATTCTTGGAGGTGGCGCAGTGTCATGGAGGTCTTGCAAACAGACCATTTTGACGAGGTCAACCATGGAAGCAGAACTTGCTGCTTTAGATACAGCTTCTGTTGAGGCAGAATGGCTGCGTGAGCTCTTGATGGACTTGCCGGTGGTTGAGAAACCATTACCGGCCATCCTTATGAACTGTGACAACCAAACGGTTATTACGAAAGTGAACAGTGCTAAGGATAATGCGAAGTCATCAAGACACGTCAAGAGACGCTTGAAGTCTGTCAGGAAAATGAGAAACTCCGGAGTAATAACTGTTAGTTATATTCAAACAGACAAAAACCTGGCAGATCCCTTTACGAAGGGACTATCACGTAATGTGATAGATAGTGCATCGAGGGAGATGGGGTTGAGACCCGTGAGCGTTACACCATAGTGGTAACCCAACCTATGTGATCGGAGATCCCGTGAATTAGGACCTGGGAAGAACAAGCTAGTGGTTTAACTGAGGAGAGTTATTTTGTAACCCTCTCCGTGGGAAGATGCATAACTCTCACATTCTGTAAGGCAGGTTGGCAATATGCCTTAATGTGTTTCTGTTGGCTATTCGTAGCAAAGGTGCTATCCTACAGAGCGACCTTGAAAGAACACACCTATATGAGTCCGACTGTTAAACGTCGCAGTCTATGAGATTTGGGTGATCTCTAGTAAGCTCATGAAGAGACCAGGGAGTATGACGCATATGCTCCACCCGCGGGGTAGGCTACTGGCAGCCACGTACTGGTTATGACTTTGAGTGAAGTCTATTGGCACCAAACTTGCAATTCAAGGTTCGTCCATTGTTCAAGTTGCTGGTAGATGTAGCTTGAAGCTCTAGGCGGAAGTTCAACTTAACAGTCTCTGCTGAAACACTGGTATATAAACAAGAAACGAGGTTTGGCAAAATCTCTAAATGGGAATTTGAGATCTGGTGGGGGATTGTTAAAATTTGGGCCCATTTGGGCAGCCCAATAAGCAATTTCAGAAAATCTCAAAGCCCATTTTGTGGCAGCACACATGGGAGTGGAGTGGGAGCTAAAGTTTAGTCCCACATTGCTAGTTGGAGGAGACAAACACCACCTTATAAGGTGGAGTGTTGTACCACTTGGTGTGCTAGTTGAGAACAGAAGGCTCTCTCGTGCGCACTCCTCCTCCCCCTCCGCCGCCGTCCGTCCGTCCGTCTCGTCACGACGGCCGCGGGTTGCGGGAATCTCGCCGAGCCGAGCTTTATTTTTGCAGTCCGGAAAAACGGTTTGGACGGACGCGTCACAGTTAGTCGGTTCGGGTCGCTCCCGGATCGTGGGCTACTGTAACCGACCAAAACGTGGACTTGGCCCACGTTGTACGTGTTAGGGTTTCCCGAACCGCACTATATATTGTCGTGCACTGCGTGCGCCGTCACACACCGAACCAATCTAGGTTTTGCCAATCTCGTGCCTTGCGCCGCCACCGTAGTCTACTCCATCCCGTGCGCCGGCGTGCACCGGCGAACGGGACAGCAGGTCTCCGGAACCGCTCGTCCTTGTGATCCTGTACGGGAGAGGGCGAATAAGGTTTTTGGGAAGCGCTCCGCGCGACTGCTTTCAAGTTCTTCATCACGGCTCGACTTCCTGGACGATCTCCGGGTCCGCGGGCGACTCGTCTCCAACGTCGTCTTCTTCGAGCTGCTACTGTCGCTGCTCAAGCTGCTGCCGTCGCTGCTCCAACTACTACTTCATCTACAATCGTTCGGTACGTTCGTCACGTTTCGATGGCTGTGGTTGTAGATGTCTGGCTGCTGTACATGTTAATTAATACGTCTAGTATTTTCGAGTTTAACATGTTAGTAGCTGTTGCGATCATGTTTACTATTCTAGAATTAATCATGGAAATTATGCCTAATAATCCAACAAGAAACACCATACTCTGAATATGTGTCTTTACTTCCTTTTTGGGTGTCAACGACATTATCGTCATCCGAGTCCCATTCAAGCTCCTCTTTCCCCGTTTCTTCACCGCTCGTGTAATATTTACGTTGGCTCCATGGTCCATTGTCATATTTCAAAGGGAAATTTGCTAGCAGGGTTTCAACGTTGATCTCCTTCCTCAACACCCACTCCATCCGACCACATGTTTCGTCAAGAAACCAAATCCAAAGCTCGAAGCGAGAAACAATCAGCGCACAGTAGACTCCTTTTTTCGACTTCCCTAGACGATAACTCGAATTGCCTATTTTATCCGTCTCCAACGTGGAGGTAAATTTTGGAAGCTTTGTTACTCGGTATGTATTGCTTGATGAGTTTATTCCGCAAAATACAAAAAACATCATTAATGGACCTCGGTTGATTATTAACTGGGCTTCAAAGTAAGGAACAATAATTTAAATAAACACCATGGTGCATAGGGAAAGTACTGGTGTTGCACATATGTGAGAAGTACCTCATAACGAAATCATGTTGTCCCACATAGAGGGATCCCTGCCAATACGCACCATAATGTGATCTAGCCGAGGAATCATGTGGCATGTGGGCAAGGTCCCCTGCTGCATCCCCATCTCGAAGAAACGTCTTCACCTCCCACTCCCATGTCCTCGAGTTGAAGACACACAGAGCGTACTGCGACGGGGGCCATTCCGCTTCGACCCGCTCGCCATTACATCCTCTAGGAACATTCTCGTGGACCCGAAACACTTCGTAGTGCGGCGAGATGGTGGGATCAAACGCTAGGTACTCACATGTGGCACGCGGATAATATACCTTGGGTGATGTGGTTGGGGTGGGGTTCCGCGGGGGTAAGGTAGCTCGGCATACTGCCGCGTCGCCGGATTGACCACGATGTTACCACTTTTAATCAGGAGGAGGCCGTTGCAATGGTCTGTGATATCGAACCACACCTCGTAGCTGTCGAGGTAGTCGAAATCAGCGCCCATCGGGTGGTGCAGCGGGCGCGCGAAGTGGAAGGGGAGCCCCGCGTCATTGGTGAAGACGAAGATGCCGGACATGGAGAGCGGGAGGAGGTCTGAGTTAAGCATGCGGCGGTCGTCGATGATGATGCGCCACGCCTTGCGGACGCAGCGGGAGACGGCGAGCCAGCGCGGCGCGAGGCGGCCGAGGATGTTGGCCAGCAAGTCGGCCGGTAGTGGCTCCGTTGTGTCCATCGTGTCCGCGGTGCACGACTGTGACAAATACGACTAGCACCACAGGTTGGCACAGGGCCCGGAGCGACGACCGTGCAAAGCTCTTGTGCGAGTAGCCTCAACTTGTTTCTTTTGTTCTCTCTGGTGTGGTCTCACAAACACGTGTACAAGAACGTATATATGCACCGGTGAGGCCGGCCTGCTGCAATCCGACTCGGTCATCGATGGAACCTACTTCTATACGAACTGCTCTGCTCTGCTCTGCTCTTTTCTTGGGCAACGCAAGCAGGCGGAGTCGGAAACCGTATCCGCTCCGGCTTTGTAGTCCCTGATCGACCTCTCTCTTCTGTGTATAAATCACGCTCGTCTTCAGAGTTCAAGTTCAGACTAGGACTGCAGACTGATCCGCAGAACCCAGTGACCATGGCGGATCCGTAAGTTTTCTTTTCTATCTCTGGCTCCCGCTGCCTGCAGACGCCGTTGCTTTATGAATTTGCTCCAATTCTGTTCGATTCGTTTCTAAACCAGACTGCTACCACGGCCCCGCTCCTGCATGTACCAGAGAATAAATTCCTACTTACGGTTGTAAGATTAAGCGCAACTGCGCAAGTATAATTAGTAGCATAGAGTAGATCATGTCGAGGGCTCTGCTTCCTTTCACTGTAATTCTAAATTAATGGGCATGTTCTGGTTCAGGTACAAGGAGAATGTGCATGTCTCACCAGAGGAGACAAAGCAGCACTATCCTTCAGAATTCCACTCTGCTGAAGTTGCAGTCTCATCTGCTTCAAAGGGGAGGTATGCAAGGTAAGGCTTCTGTCCCCTTCTCATCTTTTAGGTTGCTCTCTGTTCACCATCGTGCATTGGGCATTAAGTGATCAATAGCTCTTGTCCTCTAATTTCTAGACTTTTCTTGTCTTTACTCCAAACTACTAAACTTGAACACAACAATTCTACCGGCTCCAAAAATAATAAAATAGCAAACACTCAGGTTTTTCTCTCATTGAGTTAAGCAATGTACCAAACTGCCATGGCAGCTATTTATAGCCGGCATCCACACCTCGCAGCTATTTAGTCCACCATGTAAATTTAAATTTTAACTCCATTTTTAATCTCGTGTAACCGGTATAATGAACTTTCATTGCACTCATAGACACACCAATACGTCGTCATAGAAGAAAAACAAATGTATAAACAATAATGGTATTTTTGTGTGTGGTAGTGCATGTCATATGGTATTTGGTTATTTTGAGTGACGCGTTATAATCTGTCAATGGATTAGGAGTCGAGCTGGTGGGGCTTCCAAGGAAAGGTGTACCCAAAGCATTAGGAGTCGTGCTGGTTGGGCTTCCAAAGAAAGGAGTACTCCTGAAGGTATCGACATAGAGGAGCATGCTTGGAGGTTTCGATTCTCTTTTCCCCAACCACCGAGGAAGTATGGTGCCCCGGGTTTCGTTTACGGACGTTCAACTTTTCCGAGGCAGAAGAAACCTCCGGAGGTAAGGAATGCACTCTGCGAAAAACGAGTCGCGCTCAGACAAAAGAATGCACGTTACCACGCCGAGGCAGCCCTGTGTAAATACAACAGAGCAAACAACACCAAGGTATTCTACCTCCCCCTCTCGCTGATCTGCCCCACCCCGCTCTCTCTTATGTATACTTTTAACTGTATTTTGCCTCTCTTTTTTAGTTTGAGCTGGTGGAAGTACGGGCAATCCGTTTGTTTTTTGAGTTTGGAGGCGGCTGCATCCATTATAATTTCACAGCTAAGCTTGAGGATCAACATTCTGCTGATGACATCAGTACCAATTTGTTCTTCTCTGAAGTTGACGCCAATTTGCGGAATGAGAATGATGTACTCTTCTGTTGTATAGTTGGGGAAAATGATGCAGGTACGTACATACTTACCTTGGTTCATTTATTATTATTTTATCGAAGGTTTTCCTATTTTTTTTCTCTCCCATCTTATTATTCCTATGTATGTGCAAGTCCTAATTACTCCTAGAGGACCTTTTCGTAGGTTACATCCTGGATATACTACTAGATATCCATTCAATAAACTTGTAGAAAGAAGTACCATATTACACAATCCCAATGGTTCTCAATGTCCGTCCTATGACATATATAAAGTAAATAGAATCACCTGTCATACTTGCAACACCCTACAAAACAACTTATGTGTTCTCCAACCATACAATTTGAATGAGAATTCAGGATTGGTGACAATTCGCAACAAGCAACATTCGGGTAGAAGTCACATTGCACCACAACCTGTGAGTATTATAAGATATCCATACAATAGACATGTAGAAAGACACAAGAACTTCCAACCGTAGATACTCCCAGTTAGTTCCGTACAATTTATATCTCCATAATAGGATTTAGGTTTAAGCTTTGCATTAGGTGTAAATTTTTTCAATATCATAACTTTCTTGCAAGTCTCCTGTTCTTTCCGGTTTCTAATATTTAGCTAACTATTTTGTATTTATATTTTCTAGGGCACTGCTATGGCTGCGAAGGCCACCTTCCACTTGTTGTGCACCCTAGCAGCCAAGCATATGGCGGTGGCAGTAGTACTTGCATTAACTTTCCTGGTTCAGACGGCAGCAGCTCAGATAGTGATTAATATTTACACTTGCGGTGGACAGAGTTGGCTTGTGTGGTGCTTTTCTTTTGGGAAGAAGAAAGTACTTTCATTGTGCCTTTGGTAAATAATATGTCTCCTGGATGTGTTTGAAGTGAGTAAATAAAGTGAAACATGTTTCAAGTCATGTTTGCTCTCCTATTATGCTTACCCATTGCAAGAATTTTCTTGGCAATCTTGGTTTGTGTTTCTTGTATGTGTAATTTCTTGATATATAACTGTGATCTCATACAACTAGTTTCTGCATCTTTAAGAAGCTAAGCGGTGTATAACAACGTTCAAACTCAAACTAAAATAGCAAACGTAGTTCCAACTCAAACATAAAATAGCAAACGTAGTTCAAATTCACACATAACAACTATTGAATTGATGCAGTAGCCAACTATTTTAAAAGTTTGAACTGATGGAAATGAGTTAGACATTTTAACACTGCCCCTCACGTCTACACTATTTTATTCCTTAGTGTGGGTTTGGTGTAGACCGTAGAATCTTTTTTTAATACTGCGTGAGTAGTGACTTAAACTTGAAACCTCTTTGTCTATGTCTCCGACACCATACTGAATTGGCAACAACCATCTATCTCAAAAGTCCGGACCTATGGAAATGGGCTAGGCAAAATATATTAATATTCAACAAACACAACATAACATGGTTCAAATTAAAACATCACATAGTACTCTATTATGTAATCTGCTTCTTCTTCTCGAATGAATCAAGAATTCAAGATACTACTTCCAACAAAAAATGATCCACGGAGAGCTGTTCCAACGATGGGTTTGTCCTTCTATTCCTTTCCTCCTTGCTCCTTACGTCGGCCATGGGAGCTTTGATCGTCTCGACCTCTATCTCAACCATGGCCAATCTCGGTGAGCCCCTCCGAAACACTAAGCCTGGGGATTATGTATTGAGATTGGCGCTTCACTATCGACGACAACGTCGCCTCCTACAGAAAATAATACGAGATACACAGATGTCAAAACATGGTTTAAACTCTGGGCTGGAAGTAGAAGCGACTTCCTGCCATCGAGGGGTAGGGCCCGAGCTGCTCTCAAAGCCCAGCCCAGCTCGACGACATCGAGCAGCCTCCCATCGTTAGGGTTTTTGTTTTTTCTCTTCTCCTCCTTCCATCTCCCTTCGCCATCTCGTCCGCTCCCCGTTTCAAACCCAACCCCGAGCTCGCGCCGCCGCCGTCGCGACGCGATGGTGAGGCTCAACGCCGACCTGATATGGAAGAGCCCGCACTTCTTCAACGCCGTCAAGGACCGCGAGCTCGACCTCCGAGGTACCCGCCCCACCCCGCTCGCCCATCAGATCTAGGGTTCTGTCTCCTCTAACCGATTCGTTTGGTCTTCTCCTTCGCCGCCGCAGCCAACAAGATCGCCGTCATCGAGAACCTCGGCGCCACCGAGGTGAGCTCCGCCTCCGCCTCCCCCACACCGCCCGGCTGGTGCTGTACCATTTTCCTTCCCGTTCCAACTACTGACATGAACATGAGTTCCCTAGCCAGTCTTCCCTGGCGGAATCGTGCTCACTGGTTACTCCTTGGAACGCGTACAGAACGAGAAACTGCTAGCTCTAGGTAGCTAGTTTACCCATGCAGGGAAATGCAGTACGCTCCGCTGCTATCGATGTGCTTAGCAACCCTTTCCATCAAGTTAATAACCTCGGATTGAAGTAACTGGAAGAGGTTGGGGTATCGAGTTAGCGAATGCTACTGATGGGGTTACTTCTGTTGGTCATTCGAAGCTAGCTGGGTGACATCTCTCTCGTGGATCTGTGACCCTTGGCCGTGTAATAAGCAGGGAAATTATTAACCTCGATTGCTGTCCGCTGTACTGCTATCACTGTGACCGTGCATTTCGTTTTTGATAAAAATTGTGCTCCATGTACTTTAACTTAGCTTAAACTGGTATCGTTATGCTGGGGATGTAAGGTGTGTTGCGAGCACTGTTTGAGCATAGTTTCAGCCAAAGTTTAACTGGTAGTGTTTTGACCCTAGTTTCAGCAGCCAAAGACTGGTGTACTTTGTTGTTGTAAAAAGTATGGACCGGTTGATAAGTCAATTGTGGTGTCTCATTTGCATGGGCAATTTCTAGCGTGTTATCTTGCCAATTTCTTTTGTAGTGATGGCTTAATATTTAATGTTATAGCTTGACTTGGAGCGGAAATGATTGGATTATCTTTATCTCATTTTGAATTGTTTGTAGTTGCTCCTGTTCCTTCTCTAGCTGTGTTTATAACTGTTTTTGTTCCTTTGTTTCATACTAACAGGACCAATTTGACACGATTGACTTGTCGGACAATGAGATTATCAAGCTCGAGAACTTCCCTTTCATGAATCGCCTTGGCACTTTGTTAATCAATAACAACAGAATCACACGTATAAGTCCCAACCTTGGTGGTAAGCGGAACAATATCTTGTCTTCTTGGCATGTGCTTCTGTTCTGTCACTTGCATAATTTGCTCCATAGCTTGTCTGAATTTCGTGTGGTTTGCTCTCATGTAGAGTTTTTACCAAAGATGCATACGTTGGTGCTGACGAACAATCGCCTTACAACACTTGCGGAGATTGACCCCCTCGCTTCTCTTCCAAAGCTGCAATTCCTCAGCTTACTGGATAATACTATAACTAAGCAGCCAGACTACCGGCTGTATGTAATCCACAAATTGAAGCGTTTGCGTTTGCTGGACTTCAAGAAAGTTAAACAACAGGTTAGCAATCACCAAATTCCCGAGAATACATTATGTCCCGCTTTTGATATTTCTGGATCATCTATAGTCATGTTTAATTTCTTGAGATCATGTTATGAAAATATCCTTCTTTATATTGCCAAAGCCTTTTTTTCATCTAAAAAGACCTCTGTTTAAATTTCATGGCAGTTTCTCTCATTTGAAAATTAAACATTGTTTTCTAAGGTCAGCACCCTAAGTTTGCAAATTAAATGATGTAACATCATTAGCGATTTATGTTCAACCTTGCTGCATTGAACTTTGCTTTGTTCTACATATACGAAAGCTATTGGCTTCTAGTTTTCTTTTCCTTTGAGGATACATAACCGTTGATATATACTTATCTAAGATATGAGTTGGTTCAAACGAAGTCTAAATTTAAAAGCATAGCAAGATCATGCGGTTTACGCTAATGACTAAGCTATAGCTGCATTAAGTCATATCTTTAGGTAATATTTAATATTCATTTTATCCATTTGTTACAAAGGGGATGTATTTACTGTTTAGTGAAAAACACTACATAGATGCTATGAATCAAAGCAAGAAATTTCGAATGACTTGAAGAACCGAGTTTTTGTAATTAGCTACAGTTAATGATTACAGCCACACTCTTTTCTAGCAATAATTTTCTCTATTCTGCACCTTTGTTAGGTTTTTTTTGAACTTTTTTAGTGGAACTACTTTTTTTGTTTATTTATATCATGTCCTCATTTTCTCCATCATGAAGTTTTTTAGAAGTTGCAGAAATGTACAGAACCCTGTCGCTGCTTGATTCGTTGATTTATTCCCCACAGGTTCATCCATTTCCTTTGGAATGATTTCTGAAATGATTTTGGAATTGACCTCAGAAGTGTTGGCAGCAAAAAGGAAAAAGAATGACTTTTTTTTACTTTGAATTTGTGTGAATTAGATGCATGAATGCCATTCAATGCTTTTGGTTGGCATGCTTTTCGCGTTATTTGGGGTGCATGATTTTGTTTCTATTTCTGAAATTTTGTATGAGCTTTGTGTTTCTGTAGGAGAAAATTGCAGCAGCAGAAAAGTTCCACTCAAAGGAGGCAGAGGAAGAGGCAAAGAAGGTAGCTGCCAAAGCTTATGTTCCTGTAAAGGTGGCTCAAGATACCACAAAGGAGCAAGGTCCTAAAGTAGTTGCTCCAACACCTGCACAGATCATGGCTATCAAGGTACTTAGGCTCCCTCTTTCAATTTGGACACATCCTGTTCATGTCATCATTATAAATTGAGCAGAACCCCTATTAATTGACTGGCATTCACAAAATATTGCCAGCTCTTTTACTGGCGTGTTTTGTATGGCTTGATATTTAGCATCATATGTTTTAGTCTTACCATGATGTTCATGTTCATGTCTGTTAGTATCCGGTGTTTTCAATTACCTGTCCTGTTGAAAATGGCAGTATCTTCTACTTCACTTTGTTATACATCTGGCTGTGAATTTTGGATCAACTAGTTTTGCATTTGCAGGCTGCTATTGTGAACTCTCAGACACTTGACGAAGTTGCGAGGCTCGAGAAGGTAACATGTTGTGTCCTTTAGCTCTGGCACTTTCGTACAGTTTCGAAGCACCCAACCGTGCACTGACATACTCTTGTTCGTCACTGTGGTTAGGCTTTGAGCACTGGCCAAATCCCTGCTGAGTTTGCGATCCCCAAGCCTGACACAAACATGGCTGAAGCTTCAGAGGAAGCCGACAAGATGGAGACAGACGGCCAAGACCAGGAGAACGGGGCTGATGAGCAGAAGCAAGACGAAGAGAGCGCCCCAACCCCGATACAGGAGGTACTCATATCTGCAGTGTATCGTCTGCCTTCTACTCCATGTCATATGCTACCAGTTGGCTCCAATGGTTGTTTCTTACCTGCTTGTGTTTGTTTAACTTCACAGGATTGATGTCATGCGCATACACCTGCATGATATGGGACCATTGTCTGAGTTTCATTGCTGGATTCGTGGTGGGACAAAAACGTGCTGCGACGGACGCCTGGTCTCACCGAACGATCTCCGAGTATCAGTATTGCTGTATCTTGTGGATGCTAACAACAATTTTCAGTACATGGTGCTGTTCCCTGAGCTGAGGATAGAAACATTGGGTTCTAGACCTATCCATATAAGTTTGTTGGTGCTGTAGAATCTAGACAACGGATAGGCATCCTGAATGTTGCTGAACTGTATTGACGCATTATGGGACGTGCTTGGCATCCATTGTCAATTTGTTACTGATTACTGAGATAATATGTTGCACCATCTGGTTTTCTACTCAGATTTGGATCTTGCTGGGTTTCTTAAGGAAAGTAAATATCTGCACCTGTTTATATCAGTTTGTTGGTAAGACAATACCAGTCGCCAAATTGACAATAATAGGAATACATCGAAGTAGCTTGATTTCCCACTCAATTCTGCCTGAGAAAAAAAAGAAACACTGAACGACATTAGGTGCTATTGAACCAAAGTATTTCAGTTGAGCGCTCATTTACCCTCGCCAACTCATGCGGTGCTGCACGTTTCGGTTTGGGTGGCGAAGTTAGTTCCGGAGGGGATTCAGGTTTAGCGGCAAATGCGTTTTTTCCTTTGTTATTACACTGCCCGAATCAAGGCTGGAGAAGGACGGGAAAGTTGAGTATACAGTTCATCTTCACACCATGGCCTCACAAATTGATCTTATATAAACACACATTGATATTTATCTTGATCTCTAAATTTCACGGGGTAACACAAATAAAATAGTTTGTTAGTGCTAATGAACTAGTGCAGTCAGTGATAACATGGTAAATGCGGCGGCGAATGACAACAGTGCTGTCTGTCAGCCGCAGTAAGTAAAACTAAACGTGATTAAAACAAGATACATGAAGCAACACTACTCTAGTAATTTCAGGCTTCATACACCCAACCGAACACGGTTCCTGTTATGGTGTTATCCCATCGTCTGCAGGCAAAAACAGAAATCAAAGTTCAGAAACAATGAAGGCGCAAGTAAACATGTGCCTCTCGCAGTCGAAGTGACACTTGTTATTACCATGGGCGAGCTAATTAGTTGTTGTACGCCTCTTCTTACTCTCCATCGCCATCTTCTCCTTCTCAAGGCTGAACCTCTCCATCTCCACGCGCTCGTACACCTCCGCCATCTTCGTCGCCACCGCCGCCATATCCTTGGTCACCGCCGCTAGCTTCGTCATCACTGCCGCCGCGCTCGCTGCACCCTCTCTCCCAACCTCCTCCTCCGCATTTTTCACCTCCTCCTTGGCAGTCGCGGTCCTCTTGACGGACCCACTCGCCTCCTCCTCCATTTCTTCCACCTCCTCCTCCTCTTCCTTGACGGACGCCGGCGGCATCTTGGCGGCGAATCCTGGAGGCGGGCTGCGGACGGTGCCGGCAAGAAAGGCCCGGAGATGGGCAAAGTGGCGCCACCCCGAGGTCGGCTGCCCCTTGGCGAGCTCCTTCTTGTACTGATCCTTGAGGGTGTAGACGCGCTTCTGGCACTGCACGAGGCTGCGGTTGAAGCGGCGCCCTGCGGCGGCGCGGTGGGCGTTGACGGCGCTGCACACCCGGCGCCATTCCGCGATGTGGAGGGAACCTCCGTTGCGGCTGACGTACATCGGCCCCCACGCCTGGATCAGAGCCGACGTCTCGCCGTCGCTCCAGTGCCCGCGGGCGCCCGAACTGGACATGGTGCACAGCTGCTTTGTTTGCCTGGCGTAGTGTAATGAGAGGTGGTTGTACAGTACACTTGCAGAGTTTCACTTGAGCTTGTACTGTGGAGTGTGGAGTTTCATGAACACGGCTGCTCTTAAGGGAACTACTAGTTAAATTTAGTGCGGCGACACGCCGCACCCTTGCTGAAAATATTATGTGTTTTTTTTTTAGTTGAGTTATATATATTGTAAAGAAAGACGGTAGTTCTAAATCGTATAATATGCTTAGCTGAAATTCAATTTGAAAGCAATCCATAATTAGAGTAAATGAGTTTGCATTTTGTCGAAATATTCATTGAATCAAGTTTTTTTTATTTTTAAATGGGACTACATAATTAGAGGGATTTAATTTACATTGCTTGCAAATATGTTAGGTAAATTTGAATGATCAAATACCCGTGTGGTGAAAATGAAATTTTGAAATGTCCATGTTTGTGTTTTTTTTTAGTTGAGTTATATATATGTAAAGAAAGGCGATAGTTCTAAATCGTATAATGTGCTTAGCTGAAATTCAATTTGAAAGCAATCCATAATTAGAGTAAATGAGTTCGCATTTTGTCAAAATATTCATTGAATCAAGTTTTTTTTTTGAAATGGGACTACATAATTAGAGGGATTTAAGTTACATTGCTTGCAAATATGTTAGGTAATTTGAATGATCAAATACCCGTGTGGTGAAAATAAAATTTTGAAATGTCCATGTTTAGAAGTTTTTTGGATTTCAAAATCGGTGGAATTAAAGAAAAGTTTGCGTTTAAAATTTTGTTTGGTTTTAAAGAATTTTTCAAATTTGGAGTTTATTTGGTTTTGATCTGTTTTTCACGTTTGTAAATTGCTCAGACTCGGAAGACATTTAAGAGTTTGGAATGTTTGAACTTGAAATTTTAGCTTATGTCGTAAATAGCTAGCATTTTTTATTTGTGGCTGTTTTCATGTATTTTTCATATTTGTTTGGATGGGTATATTTGAATACAAAATTTAAATATGGGAATGGCCGTATTCAAAAATTGTTCGGTTTTTTGAATTATTGAAATTCAAAAGAAGTGTATGTTTGGAAAAATTGGTCATTGCAAATATGTTAGGTAATTTGAATGATCAAATACCCGTGTGGTGAAAATGAAATTTTGAAATGTCCATGTTTAGAAGTTTTTTGGATTTCAAAATCGGTGGAATTAAAGAAAAGTTTGCGTTTAAAATTTTGTTTGGTTTTAAAGAATTTGTCAAATTTGGAGTCTATTTGGTTTTGATCTGTTTTTCACGTTTGTAAATTGCTCAGACTCGGAAGACATTTAAGAGTTTGGAATGTTTGAACTTGAAATTTTAGCTTATGTCGTAAATAGCTATCATTTTTTATTTGTGGCTGTTTTCATGTATTTTTCATATTTGTTTGGATGGGTATATTTGAATACAAAATTTAAATATGGGAATGGCCGTATTCAAAAATTGTTCGGTTTTTTGAATTATTGAAATTCAAAAGAAGTGTATGTTTGGAAAAATTGTTCAGATTCTAAAAAGAGTTCTACTTGGTAAGTTATTCAGGTTATATTTGGTCGGATAGGTCCATTTGAATAAAAAAAATTCAAATTTGGAAGTGGGCACATTAAAAAATTGTCCGAAATTGGAAATTTTTGGAATTCAAAAGAAGTCGGTGTTTACAAATTGTCCATATTTTTAAAATTCTTCTAATGGGTATTTTTTCCAGATTTGAATTATTTCAACGTTTATAAATTTCTTAGATTTGGAATGTGGTATAAATAAGCAGCAATTTTTTTTGTGTGTGGTTATTTTGATATATATATACATTTTTCCCTCGAACGTTTTTTATTTTATGGAAATTTTTGAAGCAAAAGGGCACCACCTGTCAAAAAACCTAACATTTTTAAAAAATGTTTTAGAAAAGGATGAAATTCACGTTAATTTATCTGACGCAGTTAAATATTTATCGGTTGGAAATTATCGCGGTAGTTTTTTTTTTTGAATTGACAGTGGGTAATATTGTCTGAAAATACAATATAGGCATTTATTATGTCGTGTGGAAAGTTTGTTTTTTTGTTTTAGGTTGTGCAGAATGGCACGTGTTTTTAAATTAGAAGTTGAAAATGGCAACATTCTGAAATTGTTTAAGTGTGGAAATCATCGGAATTCAAAAAAAAAATCGTTTTAAAAATGGTCGGATTTTAGAGATTGCTCAAATTTGGAAATTGCTGTAATTGGAAAAATTTACGTTTTAGAAACGTTTAGGTTTGAATAATTGTTCAAATTGGAAAGTTATTAAGATTTGGATTATTGTGACGTTTGTAAAGTGATTAGGTGTACTGAAATTTGGAATTTGAATTAGAATGTTTCAATATTGTTGTAATTCAATTTTGCTAGCGTCCACTTGAAGAACTGTTCAAATTTGAAAATTGTTGGAATTTGTAGGAAGCTTTCGTTTTTTAGAAATGTTTAGATTTCTAGATTGCTGAAGCTAAAAAATTATTACGAATTGAATTGTTTGCACGTTTGTAAAGTGAGCAGGTTTGAAAAAATGCTGTAATATTGGGGACTTAAATTTCAAATTTGGATTTAATTGCTCTAACATGTTTGTGTTTTTTCTACAAACTTATCCATATATTGGTCGATAAAAAAATTCAAGTTTTTTTATTTGTTGTTGTAAACATTTTTTTTAATAGTCATTTGGATGGTAACAAAAGTTACAAAAGTTTTTTTAAAAAAGGAAAACAGAAAAAGAAATACAGAAAAAAAGAACAGGGGAAAAAAAAGGCCGAGCCAGCTGCGAAGCAGCCAGCCCAGCCCAACAGGCGGCCCAGCTAGCCAGCCTAGGCCCGCTATGACGTCGTGCGGACGTCACAGTGCCCGGAATCTGGCGCGGCGGCGGCGTCGACGCCGACGGCGAACCCGCGCGTTCCGGGACGCGCGAGTGCGCGCGGAGGACGCGCCTCGACGCGGCGCGCCCGTACGTGGCGGCGCCGCCGGTTTGGGGTCGCCAGAGCGGCGGCGGAGGCGCACGGACGGAGCAGCGGTACGGCGGCGGCGATTACGGCGACGGCGCGGCGTCCCGGCAAGCGGCGCGCGGCGAGGAGGGAGAGCAAGCAACGGCGCAGCTCTCTGTGCCCGTAGATCCGTTAGGGGAGGAGCGCGTCGGCGGCGCCGCCGAGCTCGGTTTCGCGAGAAAGAGAGAGAGGAGAGGGAGGGGAGGGGGCTCTGCTGGTGATTTTGCAGGGGAGTCCTGAGGATTTCCACAAATTGCAAGTTGATCATTTGCGGACTTTTTTTGTAAAAATGTTAGGTTTGCTGTGTAATTGTTGGGCTTCCTTGTCGGTTTTTGCAAAATGACGGCGCGATGTGAGTCTGACGTGTGGGGCCCACCACGGCACTGTTCAACACTGTAGCAGTGAACAGTCTTACTGTTGCCAGGAACAGTGTATGGGGTGCTCTCCGATCGCTAAATCGACCAACTTTCATATAGTTAGTAAATACGTACCGAACCAGCTTTTCACACACTTTGCATGTCATGTGGGACCTACTTTTCACACACCCAACTATTTTTACAGCAATACTCGTTTATCCTATAGTCTACTGAATCTGGCGCTACTTGCAAATCTTGTACAAAAGAAATCATAACTGAAATGGAATAAATCAATTTGGTTTGCAATGAGCGAACATTTACATCGATAGTCAGCAAAAAAAAAAAAACTCAAATCGTCATCTATGAGCTAAACCTGACAGCGGATAGTTCACTTTCCATGTGTCGACTATAGTGACACGTTTGTGGATCCTCTAGAGGCTTCACAATACCATCAGAAGAGTTACGTCTTAATTAGATCCCAGTGATGGGTTTACTGCCTCCTTTAGTTTGTATCTTCTCTTCAATACCAGTGACGCCTATTTACATGAACACGTACCTAGGATTTTCTCATAAGGTTAGCGACTATGGGCGGCGGTTTCCTCGCTCTCCCACGCTCAAACCTCCTCTTTGGCAAATTTGAAACACATGGCCTGGCACGAAGACGCTATCGATAGAGCTGGATCAAAAGATCAGGCCCCGAGTGGCAATGCAAACACCGACGACAATGCTGGATAAACCCTTCCTTATTACTTCCATTTTACGCACAAGAACCCTACCTGGCGCGCCCACTGACCGTTTTTTACCAGGCAAAATGATGAATACAAATTCGAGCCCTGGGATGAACACGGGCAACAACCCTACTCATGTTTGGTGGTGGTGTTTGATTGATATGTGAACAAGTGTATTCATGTATGAGGATGTATATGCGGTGAGAATTTGCTACGTCCGGCATGATGGCAGTCACATGTCCCCTTTGAATGCATGTGATAACCCGCATGTGATGGTCAGTGGTCAATTACATGGGATTATGGGATCCCAATGAAGAGCACGGTCTATTGTGCCATTGTAGCCATGATTCGACCATTTGGCATCCATTGATGGGCCTCATGCTTGATTGGTCATCCCATTTAGATAGTGATGTCCTTAATGACATGCCCCATTGGGTTGCAACAGAGGCCGAGTCGTCCTCATTGGGTAATTTGCAAAGGTTCCCCAGTCCCCAAATCAATGAAGAAGGGAGAAGTCAGTTGATTCTTCCGAAGAACCGGAAGCGAAGCGCTATGCCGTGCATTAGTTGATGAAGATAACACTACTCCCTTCGAATTAATGGTACTAACTCCCTTCCAATTATAGCTTCAGTCAAATCGTCGCGTAGTAAGAAATGGTCGATGGTTTCTCTAGATGACGCTCTACGTATTAATTGATGATATGATAAAAGGGAGTCATAGTCAAAGACTAATTAGTGGTACGAACTCCCTTCCAATTATAGCTTCACCTTGAGCAATTTTCGAGTTCTTTCGGACCATGTCTAAAATCCTTCAGATGTGACATGTCATGGCGATATAAAAATACATTAACAGAATGAATTCACTACGAATTAATTGATGAGATGCTAAAAAGGATACAATTAACTCTAGTCCCTAAAAGCATGCTTTTTCTTCTATATATAAGCCGTGCAACAAACCAAACTTTTTAAGGCTCGCTAATAACTCATCTCGCCATCTCTAGATCTCATGGCGTTTGTCAACGGCTCCATGGCTCTTCTCCTTGCAACCATCGTGGTGATCGCCATGGTGTCACCCTCATGTCATGCATTAGTTGGTGTGTCTAAAACTTCCTATGCATATCAATTTAAATGCTTTTTTGAGTTGATTTATATGTATAAGTTCTACCACATGGAATTGCAGAGGAGTGCAACCCCATCATACCATGCCTTCAGGACACATGCTTGGTCTACTGCAAGCAGCTGGGGTACAAGAACCCACAGCTGCGGGACCAGGTGCACTGCGAGCGTAAGAAGGGTGCTGTATCTGCAGATATATGTTGCTGCGGATGGGTGGGGAAGAAGAAGATGGACCTGCGCCGGTTGTTGTCGCAATGATTCCGCGCCTCGTCTTCATCTCGGTCGAGCTTTCATGGACGTTGCTAGCTAGCTCTCTCTTATCTCTATATATGTCTATTGGCACTTGAACAATAAGTAGTTCTGGGACTAATAAAGTTGTCCACCTTTTGCACTAAGGCAAGCAAGCTTTTCGACTGAACCGTCTAACATGTATTCGGTGATATCCTGATGGCACTGCTGCTTGAACTGTAGTTTAAATTAATCATAATACATATTTTGTCTGTCAGAAGTTATAATCATTTTTATATATTGGTATAATTAGAAGTTCAGAATTTTGCTAGAATATTAAATAGTTGATCAGACGATGAAGTTCAGAAATGACATGATGTCATACAACACTGAGTCTGACAATAATTTTCAACTATTTCTTGTTACAATTGTCTAACTAAAATGAAACATGTTAGTTGAACGAAGTAACTTTATTCTCCGAAAACAGAAACAAAGAATCAGGTTTCCAAGAGGCACTGCCTCCAAATGGAGATAGAAATTTTTCTGTAGCATGATCCGAAAAGGAACAGTTGATAAAATATATGGCTATGACATAAGTCCCCGAAAAAGGTAGAATTGATGAAACCTACGAATATCTCCAAAGTTGCAGTTTATGCACTCTGAGGTAATGAAAACAAAATAACACTTGAAGCATCACGTTCCATGAAGCGAACACCAACATCACCGGGTTGATGTTTATGCATTTCATCATGCCTCCTCACGACGAAAGAAATCTTCATGTAGCATGACCTGAAATGTCAAGATGATAAACCTATGACGAATGCAAGTCTCCGATAAAACATACAGCTAATCAAGTCTCCACAGTTACAGTATATGGAAAATATAAACTCTGACAAGCCTATGTTTGCACTCACACCTATGTGGTATGAAATTCCAACCAAATAACTATCTGCTCACAGTTTACTGGTTATTTCTCAGTCATCCGATCAACATATTCTAATCCGTTTTCAACTTGCATGAATCTTTTGTCAGAGTTTACTTAGTTATTTCTCAGCAGTCAGATTAACATCTTCCAATCCCTTTTGAACTTATACGAATCTCTTGTCTTGATTGGATACTTAGAAAAATAGTTATTTCTCAGGTTTCTCTTCACTCTTCAACTTCACTTATATATAAAGAGAAAGTGGCCTTAGAAACAACGAAACCAAAAGTTGGAGCATTCAGATTGGCCAATAAGGATACACCACAACAACGTAAACTCTCTTAACAACTCCTTTTAGTTATACCTACTATCTAGCCAATTTCAATAATTTTTCGACAACAATTTTTCTAAAAAAGTATTACTATTAACCATGATAAGCTCAAGAAAAATACTTTTTAGGTGGCTACTTGAATTATTACTTCCTAGGTGTCAAAAATACTCACAAAAACAGATTTGACATGAGAATATATACCCCTAGTACCTGGAGTGTAAAAGCTCATGTAAGGTATGAGTATTGGTTCTTGACCGGTGTCACCATTGTGTAACCTCGGAAAGGATGTCATCTTCCGGTAACGGCCTGACTCGAGGTTGTTGGAGAACACTCTTCCGGCCTCTGTCTTGAGGAAAACTTGGTCGGTGCCGTCAGCAAAACCAATCAAAGAAGGTACATGCCACACAGGTACGTTGCCAATACTGAAATACATGAGCATCGACTCGAGGCCAATGACTCTCCGCTGTGTCCATGGCATGGCTTCGTCGCCAGGACCAGCAGCCTCTCGAGACCAGAGGTAGAGGCTCAACTTGTGCACGCCGACGAAGCCCAGCTTGCCGTCCTCTGTCACCGTGAGTATGGTACCGGGCTGACGCCGGTGCATTGTAGGTGGGTCGATCACCGACAGTTCACCCGTGGCCATGTCGTACTCCACGATCTGCGGCGTGACCTGATGTTGTATGCAAGTGAAGTACACTGCATTACCGACCAGAACGCCCGGCCGACTGTCGCAGGTGGCTGCAGCAGCTTCGTCGTCCAACCACGTTGGCTCGCCCCACTCACCGGCCTACGACGAGTAGAGGCAGGCGAAGGTATGTAGCGTCTCCTTGTGCCAGCCGACGAAGGCCACGGCAAATGGGCCACCTGTAACACCCCGGCCTACCCCCGAGCCGGGCCTGTCACCCCTGGCAGCTCTCTAGGATCTCTAGACTGGCCCCACAGATCAACACCGGTCTTTTCTGCGCACTTTGTGCTCACTCGTGCGCACCCAGGAAGTACTTCCCGGTCGGTCACCCATCCTTGCGAGTGCTCCGGGCCAAGCACGCTTAACCTCGGAGTTCCTTCCAGATGAGCTTCCGGAAAAGAAGTTGCAACTTGTTGATATGAGTATTCTATCAATCCTGTTAAGCCCTGAGCCAGGATCTCACATCCTTCCCCCCTTAGAAGACCGACGCCCTCGTCGGTCAGCCCCCAGTCCAGGAACTTCCCCTCTTGGTACACGTATGTGCGCTCAGTGCCGGCACATGCTCCACATGTCCGCGCCCCTGACCCGCACACGCCCGTGTTGCCGCGAGGGTTGGCTCTGATACCAAATGTAACACCCCGGCCTACCCCCGAGCCGGACCTGTCACCCCTGGCAGCTCTCTAGAATCTCTAGACTGGCCCCACAGATCAACACCGGTCTTTTCTGCGCACTTTGTCCTCACTCGTGCGCACCCGGGAATTACTTCCCGGTCGGTCACCCATCCTTGGGAGTGCTCCGGGCCAAGCACGCTTAACCTCGGAGTTGCTTCCAGATGAGCTTCCGGAAAAGAAGTTGCAACTTGTTGATATGAGTATTCTATCAATCCTGTTAAGCCCTGAGCCAGGATCTCACATCTTAACTTGTAGCGCCCCGACCCGACTGTTATACTGTGATACTGCGTCTCCGGTTATCCGATACCACCAGACACACTATCAAAGCATAATAGAAAGATCAAGACTTGTGGAACAACTGGCACATCACAGTCTCTACGACACAAATCATATAGTTCAACTCTTCTAATAGAGAGAGATAGCAAATGACAGCCAGAGGTCACAGACCCAACATTACAACAAGCGGAAGCAAATTAAGTTGTTCTAAACAACAAGATCCAAATATGGCCTAAGAGGCCTACAGATAAACATCACAACGCCAGCTGTTCCAGGATGTCCCAAGCTGCCACCTGGGAACCACAGACTACTCGTCAACGTCCACAAAGAACCCACCTTCGAGGTCGGTGAAGTCCTCTCCTGAAAAATAAGAAAACGACGTTGAGTTCGACGAAATCGCAAGATTAAGAGCTAATATATGCTCGATGATTGGCTTCCAAGGTTTTATGGCTGTTTTGCATAAAGCTGATTTTATTTTAAAAAGACATAACTCCATGGCATCGACTAATCAGATTATTTTGAAAAGGGGTAAGAAGTAACCTCTTTTCTGGTAACCATTTCCATCATAACCATCACCATTCTCATCACCTATCTACTAGGCACCTCCCCGAATCACCCTCGAGGAAGACAACCTTGGTTATTAGTAGTACATTTCGTACTCAGTTTTTAATCATTCCGTTAAAGTTATTCTATGATCATCGTCCATTCCCAAGTCGTCCATAACCGCGAACACGGCTTTTCGAAAAGATTTATCCCTGCAGGGGTGTACAAAGTGGAAGTCTCCGGAGTCCCGAGGGGCCCCAGCTCCTTCGCCACGCGTACCGTCCGGCCCATTGCCTGTACAATTAGCTCTCTTCCTTGGAGAGCCGGCTGGGTGGGAGCGGTGTCGACTTCTCCCTCGTTAAGGACTTTCCAGGATCATCAGTGGCGGCAGGACTGCCAGTGCCTGCAACACCCGCCCCACGGCCACTTATTTTCCTAACACCACAATCCTCATCTCAGTTCATCCCACCATCATCACGCACGCGCAAATGGAAGCCCGAACTAGAGGACCCTGGCCAGCCCCGCCCGAGTTATTTAGTCTATGAGGGTTCCTGCAATTGCATAGGCCTCACGCATGGTTGCACGCTCGTCTTGGTTCAAGAGGTACAGAACTCGCACCTAGGCGGCGAGAACGAGACAAAACACCACAACCACAGTGGCCTCTCATCCCCACCTTTAAGCATTTTTATTATCCGTCACCACAAGTTCTCCACCATCATTCTCATCTCAGCACTTGTTTCCGACCTGAACCATCCAGCGTATAGCTATGCAATTTACTAAGCATGGCTAAGCATCAACATAGCATAGTAAGTATTTCAGGCCAACAATACAACCCTAAGGTTAATAGGAGGGAAACAGGTAAACGGCATCGGAATCTTAATGCAACTATAGGATACTCTAATCCAAGCAAATTGACATTTGGAACCGCATGCAATATTATAGTGGAGAAAATATTTGCGGAAAATAGGATAAGATATGCTCAGAGGGGGGATTACGCTTGCCTTGTTGAGCGAAGGAGTCAAACTGCTCGTCGGAGTAATGATGCTCAACTCCGAACTCGTGATCTACCGGAGAGCAAACAACACCGGAAAGCAAAACAACAATCAACACATGGCAATTGTGCAATGCATACAAAAATGATGATATGACATTTTAAATGCACCCTAGAAGCATTGAACATGATCAACAAGTTAAATGGGGTCCCCATTATATTTATTGCATTATTTGGAATAAACCCCATATTTAAACTTAGTGATTATAATTACTACTAGAGCACATTATTGTAGTTGTGATCTATTATGCATGATGATGATGATTCTGGGTGATTCATATTTTTCTGAACATTTTGGTATAAGGAACACATTTTTCTGGTTAACTAAATAGAAGTTATTAGCTTTTTAAAAGTCCTCTTTTAAATTGTCCCTTTTAATGAATTAATCCAACGCAGAACAATTATTGGACCAAAATAGGGAGACCAATAAAAATAAGCAGGAATAAAATTGGTACTGAACCAACTCGGAATATCCGAAGTTTCCACATTCGGAATATCCGATCGTTACATGCTTTGAAAATTTGGCTAAGGAATAAAACCTTCTCGCACTGTGATACAGCGGACTATCCGATTTTAGTCACACCCGGATATTCCGATCGTCGGGGATGGCTGAAAATTTGCTAAGGACTGAGATCATTTTGCACTAGAATACTTCGGACAATCCGATTCTATTCAAATCGGAAAATCCGATCGAGTGCAACACAGTGTGGCTCACGTACTGGGAATAACCGGAATTTCCGGTCGTTAGAACTCGGAATATCCGATCAGGAGGAACATGGCACGGCGGCGCACTGCTACTCGCGGGCGACGGCGAACCACGGGGAATGGAGGAGGGGGAAGGGGTCTGGAGGACAGTGTGCTCACCACGGAGGCGGATGCGTGCTCGGGGAGGGCCGGGGTTGGCTCGGCGGCGGCGAAAATCGAGCGGCGGAGCCACGGACGGCCGCGAGGAAACGGTGGACGGCGGCGCTGATTCTCGGCGGCCCGGGTCGATTCCTCTGGCCAGGATGGAGAGGAGGGCACGGCGCAGCTTTCTGCGGTCGCCGATTTGCTTCTTGCGTGCTCCACCGACGGCAGCGAGTAGCGACATGGCGGCCCGGGGTGGAGCTCGTGGAGAAGGAAGAAATGGGGAGGAGAGGGAGCAAGTGACGAGAGGATAGGGTCGGGGAGTGGCCTCGTGCTGCTCTCTTCCTGCAGGGGTAGGGCAGAGGAGGGGGCCCGGAGCGGCATGGCAGGGCAGGGGCGAGCTGGTGCGGCCGAGCTCGAGCAGCTCGGTCGCTACAGGAAGAAGACGCAATTTTCACAAAAAGCCCCTGGAATAATTCTTCCATCACAGATAGGTCCCTCTCTCTTTTAATTTTAAAACCTTTTGCATTTCCCTGATTTTATTGAGGCACCTAGACAATTTACAAAAATATGAGAAAATTTGGGGAGGCTCCCCTTAGCCTGTAGAAGCTCCACAAATTTTGGTGTCTCAAAATAAAATGTTTTGGACAACATTTGTTCATAGGGTCCGTTTATGGCATTTTGCTAAATTTCAAAATGTTGCTCCTTTCACAATTTGGAGCAAGTGCAAAAATATTGTTTTGGAGCTCTTGGAACTTCCTTGACAAATGGGAGATGTCGAAGTAATTTTATTTTGCAAGATTGAGTGCCTTCGTGGTTTTGAAATTGGTTGAAGCAAAATTAGCATTTTGTTTGAAGTGGTGCCAAACCACAACAATTCCCTAGCAACACCAACAATTCCCTAGCACATTTCCCTAGCACAACAGGATGCATGGATGCCATGATGCAAGGAACACAAAAGCGGAAAAATTACACATGTTTTTCAGGTTCTTAACTTCGGGCTGTTACAATTCTACCCTCCTTACAGGAATCTCGTCCCGAGATTCTTAGAGTAGGAAAGAGGGAAGAGGGTTACAACGGTACTACACGATCTTCTCGCTTCAGGTGGCTTCTTTCTCGAAGAGGTTGACCGAGGGCATCATGGAGATCTTCATCGGCTTCACTTCGGGTCACTAACAGCGTACACCATAGGGAAGAAGGAAACCTCTCCGGAAAGATGGATCTTGGTGAAGGTACAACGACCGAGTACCTCCTAGTAGAACTTAGGATTAGACTTCAAGCATCCCTTGAATGGACAGTTAGGAGACACATGCGTTTGACGGGAGAGTGATAAGAAGTTTCCGGTTGGCAGACAACTGTTTCCCAAAAGGTTGAGAATATGAACTTTGCACAAGACCTTAGGTCTCTGAGGAAGAATGTTGAACCAGAATTCCACAGATGAAGAGGTAACCTCTACCAAACAACTTGAGTAGAACTTTCCTCACGGAGGAGCATTTCAGATCACCTGAGAAGGGTCGGGAAGATGGATATAGAAAACTTCAGAATCTCCGCAAAGGTTAGTATCAGGAACACCTCTTAATCTCTCCAGACATCAGAAACAAGCTTCTTGAGGATCACCAACTGTCGTTTCTGTTTGAGATTTAGATCTGATCGGGTGTAGAGATACTCCAGATTCAACATGGATGAATATGGAGTCTTTGCCACAGATACCACCGGATTACTTTTGCTTGGAACCCAAGGGCTAGACTAAAGTGTCTAACTCAAAGGAGGAACGAGATGGCGGAACTCGCGTGTTAGCAACTTGTCAGAGGACAACTGCCCTACTTAATTACTCGCGACGATACACCATTGAGTCTCTGCTGGGGAAACACCAACGAAGACAAAAGAAGTTCTCAGACTTCCTCTCTTTCTGGAACAATTCAATCAGTGGCTTGGATGCATAGATGAAATTCCCAATGATAGGAGGTAACAACATACCATTCCGAGAATATTTCACACATGCATGATCGAGTTGAGATAATTTCGGGGAAACCAGACAATTCACTCAGATCCACGGCGACATCTTTCAGCAATTGCACGTGAACCAGGGAAAGTCACTTCTAACTCCAGAACACATACCTTGTGAAGACACAAAGTTGGTTCCAACAATTTTCCAATGCTAACGCCCAATATCCAATATAAATCTCCTCAAACATGGAGAAAATAAGAAGGTAGTTGATGGGCTCAACCACAAACTTATCCAGATACTCCAAGACGGTAGACTCATAGTTCAACAGAACGAGGCATAAGTATTGGTCAGACTAACAAATTCAGGTAGGTAGGTCTGAGTTTGATTTGACGATAGCCCAATTCAAATCAAAAGATTTAGAGGTTAGCATATCCAAAGAGGAGATACCGCCTCGCTTCAACACGGACATACCAGACATCCCATTGAGAAGGAACTATATCGGGATAGAGCTTTTATCTTTTAACTCTCCAAGTTGTCGTTTAAGCTCAACCGACTAATCCCGGATATCCAGCACGATTTTCTTGGAGAAAGGAGTTGTTCAGAGAACCAGCTTACTCATAAGCTGAACATCACGGTCAGGTGACAACCTGGCGATACTTCTGGAAGACTTCCAGAATATCACGATCCACATATAGGATATCACGACATACCGGTGGATCTTGAGTTCAAGAGGGATCATGCCTTTCAAGGCACAACGAGGTGGTCTTGGGAGCTTCGGCACAACCTAGCTCTTTGACCGAGGGAGTGCATCGGAGCCAACTGACTTGGTAGCACTGTCAAACTCAGCTTATTGATCGGCTAACCAATCATGCTAAGGACGGCAATGGATATCCCTGGATTTCCGCACAGTAAGATCTGCTGAGAATATCCGATAGCTACATTATTACTCCCGTCTCATCACTCTGGAGTAATAAGTCACTCGGAGATCGGAGAGTAACAAAGTGTAAGAGCATCACTTCATCAAGAGGATCATGATACTTAGCTCGATACCCTGATATCAAAGAGTGTGACACTCTAAGGTGGAGCAAAACAGAAGCTAAACAAGGCCCTTCTTCTGCAGATTACAATACTTTAACCTGGTCCGAGAAGTGGACAAGGTACTAGAGTTATTTCTCCAAACAAGACGAAGGGGAAAAGTCTTGACGGATCAGGAGAGTGACTTGCATCGGAACATACCAACGCACGATAAAACTTTACTGTCCACTGACAGACAAAGGTTGGAAGGCAGGTCAGAGTACGAAACATGTTCAGGAGAAATCCTAAGATGTTGAAGATGCATCGGTTATTACTCAATTGTGATAACCATGCCGAAAAGGAGAGATGCAGCAGAGTCATGAACATAGATGGGAGACTTGCTATGAGAATCTGGTCATAACCCGATGGTTCCAAGACAGAACCCAAAACAAGGCTAAAGGAGAGTTGAAGTTACATAGCCAGCTGAGGTGTGGTAATTAAGGTTCAACCATTTACCACACAGACCACATAAGGACTTGGGTTAAAGGTCAGCTTCATGTGCCGAGAATCATAAGTAGCATAACAATCACATGGGTAACAACCCACACAATTTATCATGCCAGAATCACAGCACAATCCGAGACCTTCGGTTCAAGACCTTGGGTTAAAACCCGGCAAATGAGCAATTGATTAGACTCGGTAGAAACATCTGAGTTGATTTGGAACGGTAGAAACATCTGAGTTGATTTGGGATTGCAACGCAGCGGGAGCAACTGGACACATAACACTAACGGTCGAACCCAACCCCGTTTCTAATCATTTTGAAGTAACAGATGAGAAGTAAAACTTTAACTCAAATCGAGGTAAGATTGCTCCGAGATTAGAGGGTAACCAGATAAGGAGTAAAAAGAATCCTAAGATGGTTTTCACAACTCATTTTTAGGTTAAAAATATTTTCACAAACACTAGACTCAACATCGACCAGTAGAAGGGTTTCCTACAGGCAGTACTGCTCTGATACCAACTTGTGGCGCCCCGACCCGACTGTTATACAGTGATACTGTGTCTCCGGTTATCCGATACCACCAGACACACTATCAAAGCATAATAGAGAGATCAAGACTTGTGGAACAACTGGCACATCACACTCTACGACACAAATCATATAGTTCAACTCTTATAATAGAGAAAGATAGCAAATGACAACCAGAGGTCACAGACCCAACATTACAACAAGCGGAAGCAAATTAAGTTGTTCTAAACAACAAGATCCAAATATGGCCTAAGAGGCCTACAGATAAACATCCAGCGCCAGCTGTTCCGGGATGTCCCAAGCTGCCACCTGGGAACCCCAGACTACTCGTCGACGTCCACAAAGAACCCACCTTCGAGGTCGGTGAAGTCCTCTCCTGAAAATAAGCAAACGACGTTGAGTTCGACGAACTCGCAAGATTAAGAGCTAATATATGCTCGATGATTGGCTTCAAGGTTTTATGGTGTTTTGCATAAAGCTGATTTTATTTTAAAAAGACATAACTCCATGGCATCGACTAATCAGATTATTTTGAAAAGGGGTAAGAAGTAACCTCTTTTCTGGTAACCATTTCCATCATAACCATCACCATTCTCATCACCTATCTACTAGGCACCTCCCCGAATCACCCTCGAGGAAGACAACCTTGGTTATTAGTAGTACCTTTAGTACTCAGTTTTTAATCATTCCGTTAAAGTTATTCTATGATCATCGTCCATTCCCAAGTCGTCCATAACCGCGGACACGGCTTTTCGAAAAGATTTATCCCTGCAGGGGTGTACAAAGTGGAAGTCCCCGGAGTCCCGAGGGGCCCCAGCTCCTTCGCCACGCGTACCGTCCGGCCCATTGCCTGTACAATTAGCTCTCTTCCTTGGAAAGCCGGCTGGGTGGGAGCGGTGTCGACTTCTCCCTCGTTAAGGACTTTCCAGGATCATCAGTGGCGGCAGGACTGCCAGTGCCTGCAACACCCGCCCCACAGCCACTTATTTTCCTAACACCACAATCCTCATCTCAGTTCATCCCACCATCATCACGCACGCGCAAATGGAAGCCCGAACTAGAGGACCCTGGCTAGCCCCGCCCGAGTTATTTAGTCTATGAGGGTTCCTGCAATTGCATAGGCCTCACGCATGGTTGCACGCTCGTCTTGGTTCAAGAGGTACAGAACACGCACCTAGGCGGCGAGAACGAGACAAAACACCACAACCACAGTGGCCTCTCATCCCCACCTTTAAGCATTTTATTATCCGTCACCACAAGTTCTCCACCATCATTCTCATCTCAGCACTTGTTTCCGACCTGAACCATCCAGCGTATAGCTATGCAATTTACTAAGCATGGCTAAGCATCAACATAGCATAGTAAGTATTTCAGGCCAACAATACAACCTAAGGTTAATAGGAGGGAAACAGGTAAACGGCATCGGAATCTTAATGCAACTATAGGATACTCTAATCCAAGCAAATTGACATTTGGAACCGCATGCAATATTATAGTGGAGAAAATATTTGCGGAAAATAGGATAAGATATGCTCAGAGGGGGGATTACGCTTGCCTTGTTGAGCGGAGGAGTCAAACTGTTCGTCGGAGTAATGATGCTCAACTCCGAACTCGTGATCTACCGGAGAGCAAACAACACCGGAAAGCAAAACAACAATCAACACATGGCAATTGTGCAATGCATACAAAAATGATGATATGACATTTTAAATGCACCCTAGAAGCATTGAACATGATCAACAAGTTAAATGGGTCCCCATTATATTTATTGCATTATTTGGAATAAACCCCATATTTAAACTTAGTGATTATAATTACTACTAGAGCACATTATTGTAGTTGTGATCTATTATGCGTGATGATGATGATTCTGGGTGATTCATATTTTTCTGAACATTTTGGTATAAGGAACACATTTTTCTGGTTAACTAAATAGAAGTTATTAGTTTTTTAAAAGTCCTCTTTTAAATTGTCCCTTTTAATGAATTAATCCAACGCAGAACAATTATTGGACCAAAATAGGGAGACCAATAAAAATAAGCAGGAATAAAATTGGTACTGAACCAACTCGGAATATCCGAAGTTTCCACATTCGGAATATCCGATCGTTACATGCTTTGAAAATTTGGCTAAGGAATAAAACCTTCTCGCACTGTGATACATCGGACTATCTGATTTTAGTCACACCCGGATATTCCGATCGTCGGGGATGGCTGAAAATTTGCTAAGGACTGAGATCATTTTGCACTGGAATACTTCGGACAATCCGATTCTATTCAAATCGGAAAATCCGATCGAGTGCAACACAGTGTGGCTCACGTACTGGGAATAACCGGAATTTCCGGTCGTTAGAACTCAGAATATCCGATCAGGAGGAACATGGCACGGCGGCGCACTGCTACTCGCGGGCGACGGCGAACCACGGGGAATGGAGGAGGGGGAAGGGGTCTGGAGGACAGTGTGCTCACCACGGAGGCGGATGCGTGCTCGGGGAGGGCCGGGGATGGCTCGGCGGCGGCTAAAATCGAGCGGCGGAGCCACGGACGGCCGCGACGAAACGGTGGACGGCGGCGCTGATTCTCGGCGGCCCGGGTCGATTCCTCTGGCCAGGATGGAGAGGAGGGCACGGCGCAGCTTTCTGCGGTCGCCGATTTGCTTCTTGCGTGCTCAACCGACGGCAGCGAGTAGCGACATGGCGGCCCGGGGTGGAGCTCGTGGAGAAGGAAGAAATGGGGAGGAGAGGGAGCAAGTGACGAGAGGATAGGGTCGGGGAGCGGCCTCGTGCTGCTCTCTTCCTGCAGGGGTAGGGCAGAGGAGGGGGCCCGGAGCGGCATGGCAGGGCAGGGGCGAGCTGGTGCGGCCGAGCTCGAGCAGCTCGGTCGCTACAGGAAGAAGACGCAATTTTCACAAAAAGCCCCCTGGAATAATTCTTCCATCACGGATAGGTCCCTCTCTCTTTTAATTTTAAAACCTTTTGCATTTCCCTGATTTTATTGAGGCACCTAGACAATTTACAAAAATATGAGAAAATTTGGGGAGGCTCCCCTTAGCCTGTAGAAGCTCCACAAATTTTGGTGTCTCAAAATAAAATGTTTTGGACAACATTTGTTCATAGGGTCCGTTTATGGCATTTTGCTAAATTTCAAAATGTTGCTCCTTTCACAATTTGGAGCAAGTGCAAAAATATTGTTTTGGAGCTCTTGGAACTTCCTTGACAAATGGGAGATGTCGAAGTAATTTTATTTTGCAAGATTGAGTGCCTTCGTGGTTTTGAAATTGGTTGAAGCAAAATTAGCATTTTGTTTGAAGTGGTGCCAAACCACAACAATTCCCTAGCAACACCAACAATTCCCTAGCACATTTCCCTAGCACAACAGGATGCATGGATGCCATGATGCAAGGAACACAAAAGCGGAAAAATTACACAGGTTTTTCAGGTTCTTAACTTCGGGCTGTTACACCACCGTGGCAGTCGAGGTGGTCGCAGCCGGCGGCGGTGCAGAGCACCGTGGCGTTGAAGCAGACCACGGACGGCGGGGCGGCACCCACCGGCAAGGGCCACTGCTCGTCCGTGACGGGGTCCCAGACGACGAGGGACACGGGGCCTTCGTAAGGGTCGGTATGGAGGAGGACGCGGCCGTGGCGGGCGGCGATGGCCTTGAGGCCGCGGTGGTCGCGGGCGGCCGGACGGAAGGAGGAGGTGCGGACGAAACGGGCGGTGTGTGTGTCGAAGAACTCGCCGCGGCTCTCGGTGTTGCGGAGGAAGCCGAGCATGGGAGGTGCTCGGTGAAATTCGCGGTACCGGCGGAGGAAGCCGGGGTCGGTGAGGATGCGGCGCCAGGGCTTGCAGACGAGGGAGGCGCGCGCGAGGCATGCCGGGTCGTCCGGAGGTAGGCGGAGGAGGATCTCGCGGATGAGGTCGTCTACCAGCGGCGGCGGCGTAGTCATCGCGTGGTGCGGCGGCGGTCTCAGGTCTCGTGTTGTTCGGGGCCTGTCTCGTTTCCGTGGGTGGGGTTGGATAAATGGGCTGGTAAAATTGGGCCCGGGGACATGTCTATATGTGATTTTCCAACATGGTTATGTTTTTCAGAAACAAAATATCTCTTTTTATCAAATTCGTTTTCGTTAGTTGATTTTTCTTCAAGATGCCAAGGCATACTATTATATAACTCATGTAGAACTCAGGAGTTTATCCTATCTATTTCAACCCAAGCATTTCAGCAAATAACTACGGTGCATGCCAAGCTACAGAGAGTAGCAGGAGCGCACGCAGAGGAAGGCTGGGATTCGAGCTTCGTGATGCAACAATGGAACCGGCCAAGCCATCGGCATAGGCGCGGACGTCCACCTCTTCCCACGGGGTGAGATGGCGCCTATGCGGGACAACAGGCGGTTCTCGTTGATATTTGTCACGAGAAACGTTAGAGAGTCGTGGCAACGCACAGTCATATTTGCTGGCACCATAAAAGAAGGTTAGGTTTTTTTTATGGAAGAAGGTTTATAGATGGACAAAGCTAATGAGAAGCGGCAAATGTGTAAACCCTGACATAGGTGGACCCGCATTGGGAGCTCTAATCGTAGGAACACTTTTTTGGACGAATTTCGCGAAATTGACGTTTTTTGGTGAAGGGTGAGAAAACATAGTTCTTTGCAAAAAAAATGTTTAAATTTGAATAAATCAGTAAGATGATCATATTAAGAGACAAAAGGCAAGTACTTCTCACTAGTAATGTGTTAGTGTAGTGGTAGAGGGTGTAACTAGTGCAATATGACGTGTTTAATATTCATACTTTGAATGCAATCGAATTTGTTTTTCAAAATTTTGTAGATTTCGCCTAATATTTGAATCTCGGTTGGGGCGACAAAAAAAAATGCCTCCGATATTCCTCCATGGTGGATTCCGTGCGACCGCTCTAGCGAGTGATTGCTTTCCTGGATGACAAGCTCTCTGAGTTCTCCCCCTCACAATCCCGACGACGCCGCCTACCCTTCATGTCGATGTTGAGTCTCTCTCGGTTTGTCGCACATTTGATAAAGAAGGTCTTCGACTTCCTCGACCAGTGGAACGGCCTCCTCGTCGTCACCATCTCCATCGTCCTCGGCTCGCTGACCCCAAGGCCCAAGCTGTATAAGAGCAGACTCGGTCCCATGACGGAACCCGAGGACTACCATAGCTAGAGGAAGTGCGGCTTAGACGAACCCGCCACGCTATCGTTCCGATCGCCGACCTGGTAGTGGAATGCAAGCCTAAACGCGCCGTCGCGGCTGAGGACCTCTTCATGCTCGCTAGGGTGTTTCATGGCGCTTTGATATAACTTTAGATTTTGTCGATAATTATTTGTCTTTGTTTTGATTTTTTTATCTGATTTACTTCCTCTGTCCCATTTTAATGGACTCAGTTGACTAATCTATGTCCATGGCAACGAGGCTACAAGCCACTAACTGAGAGAAATTAAATACTAATGTGGGAGTTTTGGAACTACTCCGTACTTGAAATGCATGCGGCTATTCAAGTCTCAATTAAGATGCTGTCATATACCTTTTTTTTTGTGGGTGTCATACACTTCGATCTAGATTGATCGTGTCCCGTGCTTGTATGCTACAGCCTAGAGATGGAGTAGTATCCGTATCCGAGCGGAGATAGAACAAGCACGAGGCATCTCAAGTTTTCTTGTGTTGGAATCGATTTCCATGTGCGAAATCCACAACAGCAATGCATACATGCATGAAAACCCAACGCAACATAAACGATCGAAGAAGTAGGACTCGGACACGGACTCGACATGTCTAAGCCTAGTCGTACGTACACAAGAAAACAACTGATACCGAACGGCAAAACCTAATCGGACTAGATAGTACTGGTTCGACTCTACCGGACTACCTAGGAGTAGTATTTAACTTGGTGTAGACTAACTAGCTAGTCTACTCGGACATATAGCTTTGACAATAACTAGAGTACCTACATACCCAAAACTTATAGTACCACCAACACAAACACTACCAATATTATGCTGATCATAAACCTCGCCGTGGCCGCGGCCCTAGCCGCGGCGGGCGCGTACACCGCTGCCCGCCTGAGGTACGGCGAGACAGAGCCCTTCACCGGCCGCACCTACCTGGCCTTCCTCTCTCACAGGGAGGCGCGAGAGTGCGAGGAGTCCGACTTTGCCGTTTTCAACAAGACGTTCGCCCCCTTGATCCTCGACTCGAGCGACGTTCAAACCGTTCGCATCCGCAACCTCACCCAACGTATCCTTCGCGCCACCCACCATGGCCTCACCCTCATGGCGGCACGACGGCCATCGAGGCGGCAATACCGGGCTGACGAGCTAGACTGGATGGATAGGCTGGACTGGGAGGTTATCGTAGTCAGACACGAGGATAGAACTGCAAACTGCTTCCCGGGTGTAGGCAAGATCGTAGTACCTACTGGATCGCTCCACTTCGAGACCCGTGACGGATTGTTCCACCACCTCAAGACCGATGCCGAGATCGCCGTTGTGCTCGCGCACGAGGTAACTAGCTAGCTAGCTAGAATCTAAGTCTAGATTTACTTCCTCCTTCCACAATACATGACGCGCTTGAAACTTCATGTGGCTAATCTTTGTTTTTATAGGTTGGGCATGTTGTTGCGAGGCACACGTCAAGGATATTTGGGTGGTTACATCCCCTCCTCCGGTTGCCCATACTGCGGCTCTTCCTACTGCCCTACCTACGAAGGTTATTATGCACCATTTCACATTATTTATACATTGGACGCTGCAAATCCCTGGACATTTGTTTCGCACAACAAATTATCTTCACCGGTTTGGTAGAAATTCTGTATTACCTTCAGCCCCACCTAAACACGCATCACAAGTAAACTATCATCCTAAAATTGTTCCGACAATGCACATGAAACAAGAAAAAACATGCTCATTTGGTTCCGGAGTTCCGTTAAACAGTTCGTTGGCACGTCTAGCGCCGGAGATGCCCGACGGTGTGGCTACGACCGTTGGAGCTCCGATTGAAGATGCTCTAACAACATCAGTAACCATGGCATGCAGTTTATGTTACGCACATAATCCATGGCTTGCATCATCCCTTGTTATCACACATCAAACACATGTTAATGTTTTTTTTAGGGACTATGTTGCAAGTCGCATGACATGTTTTACCTTTACAGGGATGAGTTAGAAGCAGATCACATTGGAATCTTGCTACTAGCTGCGGCTGGAGTCGATCCCCACACGGCCGTCCAGTACTACCGATGGATGGAACTAAACGTGGAACCCGATCCCACGCTGGAAGAACGCCTCAAATCTACACATCCTTCCTATAAGAAAAGATGGCAATTTCTCTCCCAGCCCAAGGTTATGAACGAGGCGATGGAGTTATACAAACAAGTAGCTAGTCATGTACAATACAAGGTTGACAAACTTTAACATGTTCATGATAGGTAGTATTACAAACTTTATAAGATCAGGGGCGACTAGAGCAAACTTTTCAAAACATACACTGTTCATACGGAAATTAGGAGCAAATGAATGGTTTTAGGGGGTGCCAGGCCCGTGCTGGTCCCCCGTCTCCGCCACTGTATAAGATGATACAAATTGACCAAGGACTGTAATTCTAAGAGCTTATATATGGTTCATTTTTTACAATAACAAAGGCTAGCGGCATTGTGGTTTTGCAGTGAGATCCATCTCCTACCCTCCCTCTCATCGAGAAATGGAGGGTTAGTGAACTAGCCACGAGTGGCGGAGCCAGCCCAAATTTGCATGTATCGACGCACTAAATCGTGTTTAGATACATACAAATAAGATAAGTTGAGAATTATTTTGCTCCAAATTAGTGTAGTTGTATAGTGTGGTCAACCCAGGGATGGATTCTTTTAGCTTTGCCCCTGCTAGTCACCCTCCGCAAGAGCAGAATCAGGTGCGCCATATAATGGTCTCCATTGGTTAGGTTATCAGTGTTTTCCCACGATTTAAACACCAATTGCAATTGTAAAGTTGAAAAACAAAATAACGAAAAGTTGGAAAAAGTTTTTTTTTATGAAAATGGTTTAAAGTAGAAAAGGGGATGAGAAACGGCAAATGTGTAAAATCTGAAGGCAGCGGCACGCGTCGGGAGCTCTGATACGAGCGACCCCTCCGTTGGTTGGTGTTCCGCGTGACTGCTCTTGTGACTGGCGGCGAGCTCCTCGAGTTCCCTCCTCCCAATGCCGCCGCCGCCGCTGCCTCCGCCGCCCGATGACTCTCTCCCGGCCGTCGCACACTCCGTGGAGAGCCTCGCCTCCTTCAGCGACATGCTCGCCGACTTCCTCGACCAGTGGAACGCCCTCCTCGTCCACGCCAACTCCATCGCCGCCGCCCTGCCCCCGCTCGACGACCCCGACCAGGAGCGGAAGCCCAGCCCCAAGCCCGTTCCCGTCGCGGAGCCCGAGGACTGCCTGAGCAAGTCGAGCTCCCTCCTCGTCGAAACTGCGGCCGCCGCCGCGGTCCCGGTCGCCGACCTGGTAGCGGAATCCAGCCCCAAACCCGACCCAGCGGCCGAGGACCTCCTTGTATCGCCGAACCCCGTCCCCGCCGACGCTGTCGGCTCCCCATTGCCCGACCCCGTCCCGGAATCCGCGCCCGCGCCCAAGCCCAAGCCGAGGCCCGCCGCCGTACGCGAGCGCAGGGCCGGCGAGCCCTCGTTGGCGGCGCTGGGGACCATCTGCGAGCAGATGGGGTCGTTTGCGCTCCGCCGCTTCGCCACCGCCAACCTGCGGGACCGCGCGTGGCTGCGCCGCGTGGGCCCCGACGCGCTGTGCCGCGCCCCTGACCCCGCCGCGCTCATTCTCCGCGCCGTCAACCGCTACTACATCTGCGCCGAGAGCGAGAACGCCGAGGCCGCCTGCGTGCTCCTGCTCGAGCTCTACGTGCGCGCCGGGTGCCCCCGCGGCGTCCAGCTTGACGGAGAGGCTGAGCTCCGGGCAGAGGCGCGCGTGGCGGCGCTGTCGTGGCGCAGCCGGATCGTGCGGGATAAGGGGCGGGTCGCCGATGCCAGCACCAGGGACGGCCGTGGCCTCATCCTCCTCATGGCCGCCTTCGGCGTGCCGACAGAGTTCCCCGTGCAGGAGCTCTACGAGCTGCTGCTCGCTGGCGACTGCTTGGCCTGTGCCGACGTGCTGAAATGCTCCCAGCTCTTTGTGAAGAAGCTGCGTGGTGAGTGAGGGCACCTACCATTGTGCTAAACTCTCTGTAATTGTTTCTGCTTCTAGACTGATCCAGACTACTGACTGTTCTTATCTTGCAGATGTTGTTGCTGATTTGCTGAACAGGGGAAGTTACCGTGAAGCAATTGGCCTGATCCTTGCATTTGAACTGCAGAATGTGTTCCGGCTCGCGGACATACTGACTTACATGGTTGAGAAGGTTGTGCACAGTAGGAAGGATCAAGGGACTGAGGGGCAGTGCAATTTGGCGGGATCGGTATGTTTGTTGTTTTCCCATGCAATTTGGCGGGATCGGTATATTTGTCGATTTCTCGTGCAATTTGGCGGATTGGTATGTTGAAAAGGAAGTTAAATGATGTGTATGTTTTCAGGATTTAATTACTGTCCTGGCAAATTCTTTCCACTGTTGCGGATATTTGATAACCGCTATATGATTTCATAAATAATCTTCTACACCTTTCATATGTCGCGATATATTCGATAACTATTATATGATATGTTGCATCTAATTGGAATCACCTTCTATATGTCACGCTATATTAGATAACTGTTATGCCATATCCTATATATTTAGTCTTAAACGCCTTCTATATGTCTCGGTATATTTTATATATGTTATGTTCTATGCTATATTTAGTCTTAAATACCTCCTAATATGTTACGATATATTCGACAACCGTTGTAGGCTATGCTATATTTAGTCTTAAACACCTTCTATTTGTCGCGATACATTCGATAATCGCCGCATGAATGCTATATTTAATCTTAACTGTATATGTCTTGAACCCCATCTCTTATGGGCACACTCCTTTTGTCCTCTTTGCAGAAAGAACATGATGAAGAGGAGTTGGTTCTTTGGAGATCAATATCCAAATGTGTGGCGGAGCACACACCATGTTCCTCAGAAGTGTCTTGTTTCAGTATCACTGAGAGGATTAAGGTGCTGGAGGAACGCCTCGGAAAGCCAAGTCAAGCCATACCAAGCCTTTAAAGCAACTAACGAAAAAAACAACAACAGAGGGACAGTCTAGAATGAGTGCCCATATACTTCAGATGCTTCTAATGCGCCACCTAACATAAATCATGAAGAGCAGAAGCTGCATCATTACCAGAGAACGTAACATACCAGTTCGAATAGTGCAAACTCTACAAATTTTTGGCACGGATCCAGCCGCGCTATGTGGACTTGTTGGAAGTCTTCCTGGACTCCTCAAGTATCCAATATACAGCTTAGGGCCCGCTTGGATTGTCTTCCAAATTTCCGCTCCGTGAAACTTTCCGGGGCTGTCAACGTGATCGACCGGATTTCCAGGAGGACCTGGTGAGGTCCGTGGAAAATTATGTCCGTATTCGGTTAATATACGGCATTCCAAGCGGAGCCTTGTTGTAGAACTATACCCAGCCTAGTAACTAGTAAGGCGCAACAAGTATCACAATGTTGTGGTTAAACCTGTTCATGGCAACCCTGGCCAGTTCACCCAAAAATATTCCATGTTTGGAAGGGATGAATTCTTGGTGATGGTTATGAATCCTGCATTATCGTTACTCTTTGTCCCCTTTGGGAAAATCAGACTTTGAGTAGAGGCCTTGTTGGAAAGCTGGCCTTTACTTTGGCCTGGCATTAGTAAATCATCAAGGGTTGTTTATTATTTTTGTTTTATTAGTAAGTCATTATTTACTTAGTATATAAAACGTTGATTTATAGGTTAAAAATGTCTTAGTAAATTATTCCAGGGTTTGACCATGCTTTAAGTATCTATTATTGAGTTGTCTGAACATGGTAGTACATCTTAGTTTATCTGTTCTAGTATGCCGAATGGAGTGCACCCACAATATAATCAAAGGCCTTCATGAATATATTAAATTTTCCTTTTGTCTTCTAAACTCCCTCCTACCCATATAGTGAAATGTTGTCTGTGCATTCCATGGCGGTAATCTGTGGCATATATATTTCTTAGTTGCTCCTATGCTTCTCTGTGATTCTTCCTACTTAGGATGTTTGCTTATAGATTTGTAGTGTTAGTTCTTTTGACCCTAGTCTCTGGATGTGTTGGTCCTTTCTGGGGTGCGGCTTTTGTTAGTAAACATCCATTAACACAAAATCGGTTCTTGTTTTCCTCAAATGGTTTGCTTTCTTGGGCAATTGCCGTCACTGTTTTTCTAATGAGAGGCGTCTCTTATGTCTCCCTGTGTCTGAACTTGGAAGATGTGGATCTATTTTTTTTCTGAGAGGTAGACAAGCTTTCCTTTTGGATGCTTCTGGAGTTTTGTTCTTTCAGCCATTTTAGAGCAAACTGGCTGACTTGATGTAACTGATTCTTGAGTATATTCAGGCACTGCGTACAACCCCTTTCAATTCAAAGAGTTGGTGAATTTGGTTAGCAGGAAGCATACCATGTACTATGAATACAAAGTCTGCCAGGACTTCTCTTGTTACAGTTGGAATTTTCTGAATCGTTTAATTGGAGTAGTACTTATTCTGAATCTCCTCTGTGTTGTTTTAGCACATCAATCACAGATTGGCATAAAGAAGAGAGAAACGATATCATCCGTGCATTTTAGTAGTAGTATATATAGTGAAATTTTGTTGATCCTTCCACGCTAAAAACAAATCGCTATTACTAGTGTGATGTGTCAAAGTCTGGCTAAATTTATCGGAAAAATCAGCAGTGCAGCAGCTACCTGAAGCTGGTGACAGCAACAGCTAGCTGCAAACCTGCAACCTACCTTCAGTGTCGAGAAAATTGCACATAACACCAACGTTTGGTGCCATTGTTGCACAGAACACAGAATCAAAACCAGATTTGCAGCAAACCCCAATTTTCGTGTAATATGTTGCAGGTAGCCCAAAAAGGTTGATTTAGCCCCTTAACAGGTATCTGAAATGTGGGCCAATGAAACAACACGTATTTGTATACCGTATATCACAATTATACTCCTTTTTTAAAGAAAGCATATTTGGACATCAACCATGCAGGAAAAAAAAATGGACATCAGCAGAAGCCTCTACACATGGGATCATCGATGCCAGTATGATTTTCACATCTGTCCCTATCAATCCAACTGTTGCTTTAGAAAACTAGCAAATACCGTGTGGAACTTTGCCATTCTATTCTGGACAAAATACTAGCTCGGCCCTGAAAACTGTACTTTTCAGTTCCAAAAAGTTCCATTTTTTTGAACATGAATACATATATGTATGGTATATATATCTGTGCAAAGTTTGGGTTGAAAATGTGTTTTATTTCGGGCTGCAGAAAAATAACAACAAATTTGTATAGAGGCATATATATGTTGATGCCCAAATATTTTGTATATGCGTTTTAAAAAAAATGTCATATAATTGTGGTATACATTATATAAATACGGTGTTGTTTCATTAGCCCACATGTCGGATACATGTTAAGGGGTTAAATCTACCTTTTGGGCTACCTGCAACGTATTACACGAAAAGTTGTGGTTTGCTGCAAAACGGATTTTGATTCTGGGTTCTGTGCAACAATGGCACCAAATGTTGGTGTTACGTGCAATTTCCTCTTCAGTGTCACTGTCAGCAGAGCCGGAGCCATTGCCGCCACCTACCTCGCACTCATCCTCCTTCCACGCTCCCCCGCCAACTCACACCTTCCTCCCCTCCCGTCGCGGCGTCCCCATGGAAGCCACCGCCTCCACCTTCCTCGCGGCGCGCGCCACCGCCTCGCCAGCCTCCCTCCCGCGCGCCTCCCCTCGCCGCGTGCGCGTCGCGGCCGCGGCGCCGAGGAGGAGGCCGTTGGCGGTAGCGGCGGCGTCGACGAGCAACTACGTAGTGCCGCTGGACGCCGCGCCGTCGGGGATCACGCGCCCGCTCGTCGAGATCCTCCGCGACCTCAACAAGCGCGTCCCCGACACCATCGTCCTCCCCGCCTCCCGCCGCGCCTCGGCCTCCGACCCCGTCGTCCCATGGTACCCTCTCTGTCTCTCTGCCCTGATCGCTGTGCTGTGTTTGTTCGGTCGAGATCCAGTTGGAGGGTGAACCGTCGGAGAGAGATCTTGGCGAAATCCAGGCCGATCTACCAGCACACGATGCTTGGATCCTCGCACTGATCGTTAACCTGAACTGAAGCACTCCTCGTGAAATGTCTGTTGCTTGTTCCGATTGCTCATGGATGCTTTGCTTCTGCTGCAGGTACCATGCCAACAGGATGCTCAGCTTCTACGCCCCAGGTAAGGCCCTGCCTCTCCCGTCACGGAATTCTAATGCCGCTCGAAACATCGTGGTGTATAATTTGGGTCCATCGATGCTACTACTTCCAGTGCTTCACTCTGTTTATGGCTAGTATCCATCCGTACTGAATTGTGCAACACTCTTGTTATATGAATCAGTCGGCTATATACAAGATTTGAGCATATAATCGAAACTCTTGCTATCATTCGATTTCCTTGTACAATTGTCCTTGCTCCAACTATTGTTTCCCTACTTGGAATTCGTTGAAGGCGCAAACTATCTGTTCTTTACAACGTTCTTGGATCGTGCTCTGTTTTCAGGTTGGTGTGGAGAGGTCCGCGATGTTATTTACACTGACAGTGGAAAGGTGACGGTGGTGTACCGTGTCACGATACGTGGAACAGATGGAGAGGTAATTAACCAGTATGTCTTCTTTTGTGATGGCTGCCATCTTATCGCAAGAACTCTCATCACCTGAACATGTTAATGGACTAATTGCCAAGCCATCATAATTTCACTAGTCTCTTGTAATTCAATCTTTACGATTCAGTCTTACAAGGTATATATACATTGCAAGAGTACTTAGGACTTGGATATATAGCTGGGGTTGGGCAAAATCTCCTGAAAAGTTGGGAAGTTCACTTGGTTGGCACAGTGATGCTTAGGTTGGCCTGTAAACTGAATTAAGAATTTCGGAAACATGTGTCAGTTTGCCCTATATGCTTGTAGCAGCCATCTCAAGAGGCAGGGCCCTCTGCAGTCTGCCCTGGCATTGCCCTTCATAGGGGTAAATAAACTGATTTCTGTTTGTTCTGTCCATTATTAGAAACATGCAACGAACGACATCTATCATTTCCTAGCACTATCTGTATCCAAAGTACATGCTTCCCCAATTGTCTGAATTCAGAATTGTAGAAACATCTGTCAGTTTGCCCCATATGCTTGTAGCAGCCATCTCAAGATGCAGGGCCCTCTGCCCTGACTTTGCCCTTCATAGGGGTAAATAAACTGATTTCTGTTTATTCTGGCCATTACTAGAAACATCCAATGAACCACAATATGTCATTTCCTAGCACTATCTGTTTCCAAAGTACATGCTTCCCAGTTTTCCACTGTGGAGTTAGTGTTAGTGTAGCAGTACGCTTCGTTCTGGACCCAGTACAATGCTCTTACTGGTGAGGAGAATGCTTCCCTTGTGACATCTCAAACAGATGAGTTCAACTCACAAACTTCTGGGCCAGTTTCCCCCGAAAGCAATATGGGTTCAGTCACATAAGCAGTCTGTCTGTGCGAGGAGATCTTGAATTGCATGGTTGTGCAGGCGGCAAATAAAACTTGCATCATAACTGGACCGGCATTTCATAATCTTCCCTAGAGGTTAACATTTTCATTCGTTGACGCAGGTTCACCGGGAGACTGCCGGAACAGCGTCGCTGAGCGGCGGACGGCTCGATGATCCTGTGGCCGCCGCAGAGGAGGCGGCATTCTGCAAGGCCTGCGCGAGGTTTGGTTTCGGCCTGTACCTGTACCACGAAGACGAGGTGCTGTAGAGGACGTCTTGTTCAAAAGCTTGCCAGAGCCTGTAGCAGTGCAAGATATCTCACCATATGTATCGAGCTGTAAATACCGACGCACGTCTTGTTAATCACCTTCTGTTTCTTGGCAAATCACATTAGTTGTTGTAATCTTCTTTGCGATATGGGCTTCACCCGTTTTGTGTGACATTTCAGTTACCTTTGAGATAATATAGCATGCATATTCTTTTGGTTGGAAGCATTATTTTCAGAACAGTTACAAACAATTTATTGTGAGCTCTGTGTACTGTAATGCCTTCTCTTTGGTCTGGCTTGGATTTTTTTTGACAGTTTCGTGCTTAGATTCTAGTAGTACTTGTTAAAGCTAGCTACTAATGTCTGTAAATGGACGATTTTCCAAAAATCAGGCAAACCGAATTGTTCTCAGCTGGAGGTCGAATATATGAAAAGCAGGGACTATTTAGTTGAAAATAGTATTAGTAGATTTGCCACAGAAACAGCTAAATGGCATTACAACATCACTATCCACACCTACTTTGTTTCTCTCCTAGAGTATCTCCCAAGAATATAAGTTTGAACCTATAATTTCCCATGTATAACATCGCCTCTCTAACATTCCATCAAATTTTGAGAGAGATCGAAAACTTCCACACGGATTTTCATTATAATCATTTTTGTCTTTTAGCCGATTACTTGCTCATCAAATTAACATGACCCATTGGTTTGCATGTATTTGTCTCCATGCAACATAGTTAGGTTGCTACCACAACGCGGAGGAGGTGGAGGCGACGTCATCATCCGTGACGCGCAGGATCACCGCGCACCATAAGGTGTCCCGGTTATCCGCGACTTTCTTCCGCCAAGGGGTGGCGTCTCGGCTCAGCGTTCCCCACACCGCGGCCACCTGAACCAACTTTGGCCAAAGGAGGAGCCACTCCCGGTGGAGGTGGTGCCCGCGGGCTACCACGTACCGCCGCCATTGTGAATGAAACACACAACGAAGACTATCCTGGCTTGAGTTGGGCACTAGTTGTGTCGGGGACGGACCTCAAGAGGACTCACCGGGCTTTGTGAAGACCATCGAGTTGATGGCGCAGCAGGCCTCCTCATGCAGCGCCAGCGATGGGGCTTCCACTTCGCGCACCCAGCCTCGAGATACCGCATCCCCCTCCCGTGCAACATCATCCTCCTTTGTCGTCTACGTCGATGACGACGACAACGTTGACTGGAATAGCCTCGGCTTGGAGTAGATTTAGATGTAGGGATGTCGGCGAGGCCAGTTTTGTTTAAATCTGGTTCAAACCTTGTAAGGTATAACGATGTGTGCATAAAAATTTGAACATTTTAATTCGCTTGTTTTCTTGTTCTGTTTGGGGGGTGTGGTGTGGGAGGCGGCCTAGGAATGGCCGCACAAGTGTTCGGGACACACCACCCGAAAAGGACACAATTGGAGAGGTGTCGGACAAAAAAATGGGGTGTCAGTGGAGATGCTCGTACCGCCAATGTAGTAGTTAACATTTTCTGATAAAGTTACGACACCAAGATGGTGTTTTCAAGAAAACGTGAAGGATCGTTTTATTTCATTGAAAAGATAGACTTTGTTTTACAGCCTCCTAAGAGCATCTCCAACCAAGACCCTCAAAACCAGCCTAAACATCCGGACGGTCCGCCCAGACAGCGTTTGGGCCAAAAACCTGCACCCAACCGCGGTCTCCAAATCGGCTCCAAACGCCCGGGCGGTCCGGCACACTCTAAACCCGGCCCATATGTGGAGCGGGTTTGGGGCCGCCCGGACGCGTCCACCTTATGGTCGCTGACAGGGCGTCCCCACACTTGACCGCCATGTCGACGCGGATAGGCCAACTTAACCGCGCATTCATGCCGCAGCTACCGGCCAGCATTCATGGCTTACCGGCCGGCGCTCCGCCCGAGGCGGCCATCTCAGACTATAAGGAGGGCCGGACCAAACACTAGCCACTCACACATCCGCCACACTCCTCTCTTCCCCATCCGCCGCCTCCGTCCTCTCTTCCCCATACTCCACCGCTCTTCCCCATCCGCGACCGCACTCCTCCCTTTCCCATCCTCCACCTCCACCATGCCTCGCCGCCTTCCGAACGTCTGCTCACACCGGAGAAAAGGGCGCAGATCAACCGGGATGCGTTGGCGTGCGACGCGGCGAAGGTCGCAACACTTGCGGCCCAAGCGCAGGCGGCCGCGGAGGCGCAGGGGGCCGCGGACGCGGAGGTGCAAGCGGCGGAGACGGCGGCGTTGGCGTCATGGATCTTGAGGCGGAGCCCGCATTCGTCCACATGATGGAGTGCAGAGTTCCGCCAGCAAATGGAGGAGGAGGAAGCCCGGTATCAAGCGGAGGCGGCGGCAGCGACGGAGCAGGCGGACGCCAAGCACACACGGATCCAGGAGGAGGCCGAGCACCGTGCGGTGGAGCAACAGCTCAGGGCGGAGGCGGCTGACCGCATCCTCATCGGTCAGATCAGGAATAGGGCCGACTTCCTCGAGAAGCAGCTCCAGGCGGAGACGGCCATGAAGGAAGGCCGCTACGTCGACCTACAACCGGTCGGATCTGTGATGACCTTCTCCATATCCGACTCCGACGACGAGGCATAGGGCGGCAGCTCTGGTGAAGGAGCAGGGGCAACGGTCATCGCTACGTTGTATGGTTTGTGGTAATTATGTAGCTAGATTTTGGGGTATCTGATTGTAGGAATAATGTTTTAGTGGCTGCCCGGTCACTGTCGATAGACACATCCGGATGTGTCCGCGAACAGTTTGAGAGTCGATTTTGAATATGTGGTTGGAGATGCTCTAAGAGGGTTACATGTGTCTTAGCCAAAATACAATCAGTGCACGTCCCAGGTCAGGGGCAGTAGTACTCGTAGGCCCTTAGGACCTGCTATAGCCCAAAGTCTGGCTTCGTTTTTATCTGCTCGACAAGGTTCTGGATTTCAAGCACGCAGTCGTTGCGGTGTTTCCACACCTTCCATAGTGTCAGGAGAGTGATTGAGCCGACGACACCAAGATGTCACGGTAATCAATGGATACAGCGATGACATTCCTGCAAAAATATAATGCTTATTCCCATCTCTCTCATCATTTGTGGTCTTAACCATGTCCTTGTTACTGCATATCTCCAGGATCTAGCAAATTTCAGATATGCGACTGTCGAAACAAGCCAATTAAGAGCTTGCCTCGTCGATCAATGAAATAACTTGAAAGCGGCAGCAACGGAGATACAGGGCCCTCTGGAACATTTTAAGAAAATTTAAATTAGATATCTGTGTCGAACGTATTACAAAATTGTTAAACAACCAACACCTTTTTAAATGGACAAACCTGAAAGATGCAGAGGCAATGGAACGCTGTGAAAGTTTCCTTAATTCGCAGAAGTAGTGCTCCGCGTCTGGTTTGATAGCTGGATTTAATAGACAGCATTCGAGGTTAAATTTTGTATATTAAACTCTGGTTCTCATATTAAAGATTGTTTTCGAACATTGACATGATCTGAAAATTATAATTTGACCGGTGAAATAATTGTGGTAGTTATATATTCCAACCCAACGACGTATTATCTTGTAAAGCTATTTTACAAGATATAAGCGGTCAAAGTTTAAAGTGATTTTTTTACATTGTTTAAAAATGACGACTTCTTGGGATAATATTCAAATTAAATAGTTGATGCAACACATGAGTTAATCTCATGCCGAATCAAGGCAAACACACCAATTGTTAATTTATGTACAAGAAATATTTTATGTTCAGAACTATTGTTCTTAAGAGATTCTTCTATATTGGTCGTCACAAAAGGTGAATACTTCAAGACCATTTTAAACCTGTTTTATTACGAGTTCTGGCCAAAATTTGCAACGGAATCCTCTCAAAAGGTCAGATGCAAACTAGCTAGGAATGTAACTCTATTTAGCACCCTACTATATCTCAAAAGGAATTTCAAAAGGAATTTAATACGTGTCATACAAAGTATGCATTTAGCACATAGCTTAGTCACACTACATTACTACTTTCAATGTAAAGCTATATTTGGAAGAAGTTTTAACTCTATTCCCTTCTATCCAAATATGAAATCTACTCCATCCGTTCGGAAAAAGATGACTTAAATGGATATATCTAGACATATTTTAGTGCAAGATATATCTATTTTAAATACATCTTTTTTTCCAAACGGAGGGAGTTGTAATGTTCTGTACTCTGGAAAAAGGGTACAAAATACATATATGCTACACAAGACCACCCTACTGATATCATACTGCACAGCAGGTGACCTTACCTCGTTGGTAATGTACCAGTTCATACTTTCGGAACCTTTAAGCATATCAACAATTTCCTTTATTGTAGGCCTTTTGGTCCGGTCAGGATTCATGCAGATTAGACCTATCTGGATGCATCTTTTTATTTGTATGCAATCTGTTTCGAGTGATGTAGATTCCGGTTCTTTTTGCAACCTATTTATCCATTTTTGAAGTTCCTGCGAAAAAGTAAGATGCATCGAGAGAATTACTAAAAAGGTTGAATGTCAGATGGTCTCTATGAAAAAAAAGATTAAACCTTGAATTTCAAATTGATTTGTCTTACAAGCTTGATGAACCCCTCAGACTCTTCTCTAATATTATGTAGATATGGCCTGCTTCCCGTTAATACCTCCATGATTATTACACCTAAACTGTATATGTCCCACTTAGGTGTGATTATACCTTGAAGATATTCTGGCGGCATATAACCTCTGCATAGTAACATGAATAGGTGAAAATGAAGTGTTAAGTGGACGGTAATAAAAATAACATTACGCTATTACCAAAAAGGAAAGGATTATCAAGAGGCGATGAAGTTACAGTGTTCCATAAGTATTTGCCGTGCAAATTGTTTCTTTAAATGTTCTCGACAAACCAAAGTCTGCAATTTTCGGCACCAGATTTTCATCGAGCAATATGTTCCCAGGTTTTAGGTCCACGTGAATAACAAGATCACTATATTGCTCGTGAAGATACTTCAGACCAAAAGATATCCCTTCGATTATTGTGCAGCGTTTGTGCCAACGAAGTCCAGAAGATGCATCTGCATTTATATAAGTAAAAACCAACGTTCTATGGATTTCTCTTCAAATATATTTTTGGTGTGCCTTATACATAGAAGCAATGCGAAATTCTACTGTGTATTACATTTTTTCATTAATATGAACACATATGTTAGGAACTATGATGAAACTACGGAAACTGCAATCGCAAGGAAAGACAAGAAACAAGAACAATTCAATATTTAAATGTCATACCTGAAATGTACTTATCGAGACTTCCTTTTGGCATATATTCCAAGCAAAGCAAACTTTCATTGTTGTCCGTAAAAACAAATTTTTCTCCGTAAGCTGCACGTAAATGTTGTGTTTCACAACAGTAGCCTACTAACCGCACTATATTTGGGTGCTTTAGTTTCATAAGAAGATGAACCTCGTTCTCAAATTGCTGTCGTGAGCTCTCCACTGCTAGTGAAAACCTCTTCACTGCTACCATTTGCCCATTGGGTAGCTCTCCCTGTGTAATGTCTCTTATTAATCTAGATATGCGTGTTTAGGGTTGTACACTTACATAATTGAGATGACATAACATGTTTGGTTCAACCTTACCCTGTATACCAAACCAAAGCCACCTTTACCAATTATTCGCTCATCGGAGAAGTTATTTGTGATACCTTTCAATTTTTGAAATCTAATGTTTGGTTCGGATCTCATCTGCAAAAATAATTCCTTGGATTAGTGAAGGATTGCGATTATACCATTTGCATTTTCCCTTTTGGGTTAAATTCAATTTTCAAGCAAATGAACAGTATTAAAATTTATCTGATAAACTATGATATTTGTAGAAATTTATATACTAAAAGCAAATTTCCATTATTTTCAATGGTGTACCACCATGCAACCTCTTATGGTCCAATGTGTTTACTATTCCACAAATATTGCCATCGGCGTAGTGCAAATATCACAAGGGCTTACAATAAGGCAAGATTCAATGTTAAATAAATTAGAAAACTCCATATTTGGTCAAACCATTAAGGCCTAAAATTCACCGTCCACTCAACGATCTCTTAGAAACCATCCTTATGTTTCAAGTCCAGGGCAAGTCGGACCATCATTAGCTATGTGCATGATCTTTAAATTCATTTGATTGAGAAAGCTACCAGCAATTTGTAGGTCACTATTCTATTTGTGCCAGAGGAGACCTACCATGTCCTACGCGGCAAGTGTGATCAGTTGCTAAATACATGACCATTTAATGTTGTAGGCTACTTTGATGTTGATTTGGTTGGTTGCCTTCATGATGAAAGGTAAATAACAGTTTTTTGTGTGGTATTGTAAGGTAACTTGGTATCTTGGAGGAGCAAGAATAAGCCAATGATATCTCAGTCGATCACTAAAGAGAATATAGTGCAATGTTTTTGTGCTAATTGAGTGAAATGCTATGGATGAAATACCTCCTATAAAAAATGAGGCTATTACCGAAAGGGAAATTAAAATTTTAATGTGAAAACAAGTGAGAAATCAGTGCTGAAAATTAGCCCCTTTAAACATGATTGTGTTAGAACCCATTTCGGCAGGTTGTCAGCTCTAGGTTCAGGACTGGCCACGGGAAAGATTGGCAACCCGAAAAGGCATCTCAGAGGAAAAGGACCCGGAAAATCATCAAGGGCGACTTGTTTTGAGAATTGGCTCACGTTGAGTTGCTTGTCTCGTCGAGACGAACAAGTTTGATGTTTGGCATGTTTTCATCCGAGTTAGTATGCAAAGTTTATGGCCACGATAAGAAGCAGGACAAGTTGCGAATCTGGACAGGAAATCCGGCAAATCAGGGAGTCATCACTAAAGGAGTTCTCACTAAGGAGTTCTCGCTAAAAGGATTTCTCGCTAAAGGAGTTCTCGCTTAAGGGGTTCTCACTAAAGGAGCTCTCACTGAAGGAGTCCTCGCTAAAGGAGTCCTAACTAAAGGAGTCGTCGTTAAAGGGTTATCTCATTTGATGAACCACCTATTCATGTGCTAGATATCAGCTCCATTTCTCCTGACAGAAAAGGAGTCGTCAATAAAGGAGCTGGGCGGTACACTAGGGACTATGGACCTGTAATCCTTGTTACATTGCCGAGACCTAACCCCTTCTGCTCCGTGCGGCCGCGCTGGCCGCACCGCGGTCCGCCGCCGACGAGCACGAGCCTCCTGAGATCTGCTTCCCCTCTCCTCCTCGTCGTCGAAGGTGTCCTCGAGCTAGGCTCGTGTGACGCGGCGGCAGCGCAGTTCCCGTGGCTCGCGATCTGGGGCGCAGCGGCGGCGTTCCTCCTGTCTCCTGCATCGCGAAGCAGCCGGCGGCGGTGAGTTGGAACAGCAGCTACCTGGCAGACGTGCGCGTCCACTGCTGCAGCGGCGGCGGCAACGGTCTGGGCCGTTTGGATCTCGATCTAACGGGCTGCGGTGCTGGTGGTGCTGGTTCCAGTGGCAGCTTGGGCTGCGACTGGTAGTGCCTGAGCTTGCAGCCAGCTGACGTCGGGGCGGATTCGAGGCGAGACTTTAGGTCGCCAAATGGCGGGCTCCGAGATTGGGGCCGATGACAGCGGTGCATGCGGGCGTTGTTACCTTGCTGAAGCCGTCGTCGCTGCAAAGTCTTGCCTCCCACGCTGATGCTCCGAAGGAAACCTCGGATCTAGGTTTCCGGGATCGGACGATGACGGCACTTTTGGTGTCTTTGTCCCTCTTTTGGGCATCGTTCTGGAGCATGTCATGGCTGGAGGGGTCTGACGTTGGAGCGGTGTTGCAATTTGAGTCTCGCCGGCGCGGCGCAGCGGAGTTTCGACATGTCGGAATAAGGATATTGGACACGCGCAGGGTGGTGGAGCTATCTGGCATCGTGGTGGCGTCGACGGCAGACCTAACATGTTTATCGCGTTGATCTATCCTGGATGGGATGGCGGAAGATGGCAGCAGCGACTTCTGATGTGTGTATGCGGCGTGCTCTGAGGATCGATCGCTTGGACCGGTTTGTGCTTCCGGCGCGCTGTCGGCGGCCTGGTTGAAGCCTCCGATTTTAGATGATGTGTGTTGGTGTGTTAGGTTTGGGCATCGGCTCTGATTAGTCCACCCCTTCGTCAAGGTTGTAGGTAAGGGTGGCAATCGGGTTGGGTTTGGCCGGGTGGACATTTTTCAGACCAATGCCTGAAACCTTAATTGGGTCACTGGCTTAGGGCATATACAATGGCTTAACCATCCACGATTATTTAGAGAAGCCAAAATTATAAGTTGTACAATGGGTTATCTCTTATTGCCATTCCTAGCAATTAATGAGAATTAATTATATTTTAGTAAGAAATTATACTTATAAGGAAAGACAAATGATACAATAGTGAAATTAGGCTTCTTATTTTGTAAGAGATCATCTTAACTAAACGAAGGCAGCCATCCCTTTCTTCATTATCTCTGCTCCACTAGACAAATATCTTAGGTGGAAATGCTAAAAGAAAGCTGACGTAACCACATTCTACATGCCTTACCCCCGACCCGACCCATGGGTCTGAAGTCAGACCAATGCCCGACCCATCGGGCAACCCGATAGAATCGGGAACCCATCGGATTTCAGACTTTATTTACTCCGTATTTATTTTCTCTCTCGGTAGTTTCTTTGGCCGCGCAGTGCACGCTGTCGGCTGATACAAATCCATTCTGAGGTGCTTTATAGGCAGACCTCCACGCGCGGTGCGCTTGGCAAAACGTGTGCTGGTACTAAAGGAGCTGCTGAGGTGCTTGCTGAATCGCTACAACGTGTGCTGCCGCTGCATGGGCTCTTGTTGCATGGGCCATACCAGTTCGCTCAGCAAAACGTGAGTCTTAAAGCGTACAATTGGAGGCTTGGGCTGGATTGTTGGGCTTATAGGAAACGTGAGCAGCCAAGAGCCATCGACATGGTTCTGTTCATTTTTTACGTCAATTGATCTGTTCTTCTTTTGCTTCCGTGAACTATTTGCCTCTAAGAAAGGTAAGTACTTGCAAAATCATGTTGAATAAATATTTATAATAATTATATGTAATAATCGGGCGACCCATCGGGGCACCCATGAGCACAAACCTAGACCCATACCCTACCCGCCGCTAATCGGGTCGTCCATGGGCAAAACCCATGGGCGCAAATAACGACCCATACCCTACCCATTAGGGTCGGGTGTCCGTGGGCGGACGTGCCCATGGATCAAACTGCCGGGTTTAGTTGTAGGTGTAGCGTTTTTCGCCTAGACGGTGGTTTCCAGTTGATTGATGTAATGCTTTGTAAGGTGTGGTTGTTTCTGTTCTCCCATATTATTAATAAAACCTGATGTGTGATGAAGAGGCTGGGGGCACACCCTCCATTTCTAAACAAATATAAAAATAAAGGAGCCAACTCAAAAGGAGTCCGCATTAAAAGGACTAGGCAAAGCTGACTACCAAAAGGAGCTGGAAAAGGACACTTGGGTCCGGGTTCAGTACGAAGCCGACCAAGACCTGCCTAGTTTTAGAGATAGAATCCAACTTAGACTGCGAATTGTAATATTTCTAGAAGTCTTTTACTTGTACGGGAAGTCCAGCCGTCTCATATATATGTGAGAGTTGATGACCGATTGAAATTAAGCAAACAATCGACACACATAAATACAACCCTACTTTTTACCCTCAAATCCTTGTTCTTGCTTCCATTCGGTGACTCCTTTTGAAGTTCATCGGATATCAACAACTGAATCCAAGAGAGACCAAGTCTGGCCGGGTTTAGCCAAACGTTGCCGACTACTTCTTACGGGGCTTCCCGAAGGGATGGGGTGTCTGGTCTAAAAAGCGCATGTTTGTTGTTTTGCGTATCGCGCTGGAAGCAGGCCTCCCGCGGGGCAAGTTGCAGAGTATCTCCCCCAGTACCGTGGGTACACGAGGACGTGATTGTGTGACGCGTTTCGAGCGCAACAGATTGCACAAATCCACTAGAGATATATCACTTTTTCTTCAAAGTGCAACTTGAGGACACATCCCCGCTCGTCCCAACCCAGGGAACAGGGGGTCCCCATGGGTCCTCCGCAATCAACTTCTTTGGCTTGTCAAAGATTCTATTGTACCGGGAAGGCCCTCACCCCGGATGGAATATCGCAAGTGCTCCAATGAGTCTCGTTCCGAGAACTTGCCTGTGGCAAGATGGTTAGGAGGGTGGTTGTACCCCAAGCCCACCAGAGTTCAAACCCGAGGTTTGACACTGGTGTTTCTCATTTAGGTAGAATATTCTTCAGTGGTAGGCGACGTTCCCGTCGACAGCGAGGCGCATGTGGTGACTTCGTCAATCTCAAGACTCGACCTGTCGGCTCAGTATTTCGCAGGTGCTCATAGGGGTGAGTGTGTGCACGCTTATGTGAGCGTCTACGTTTGTACTGTGTTTCGCAAAAAAAAAAGAGTCTCGTTCCCGGATGGCCAGGGAACATCTTCTGGGCATTCCCTAGGTCTTTCCAGGAGATCTTTACCCGGGCAATCCAATCTAATATTCCGGAATGCTAAGCAAGTTAAAGACAAAGGCTAGTGAGTGGAAGCAAGACCAACAATTATGGAGGCTGATCCACACCGTCGTGGCGAGAGGACGGACACAACATGTCCTATCTAGCTATTCTCAGGGGACATCTTTTGGGCATTCCCTGGGTCTTTCCAGGAGACCTTTACCCGGGCAATCCAATCTAATATCCGGAATGGTAAGCAAGTTAAAGACAAAGGCTAGTGAGTGGAAGCAACACCCGCAATTATGGAGGCTGGTCCACACCATCGTGGCGAGAGGACGGACACGACATGTCCCATCCAGCTATTCTCAGGGAAAGGCTATGGAGTCTTTGGCGTTATCTTGGGCAAGAGTAGGCACGACGAAAGGAGACACCTTCCATCCACCAACCCATCACCTTTTTGATGGACTCCGCGTGGCAAGCATAGAGAATAATTGTACACTTCGCCACTTTGGTATCCCCTTGAACTATAAAAGGAGGACCAAGGCCGCACGAGAAACGGGAGAACGTCCTGAGCCACAAGCCACGGAGGAAGCCCGGATGAGATATGGACTTCATCTTATTCCTCTGGCTATAGATTGAAAACGCTTACCACCACCATATATTCACACAAGTAGGAGTAGGGTGTTACGCTTCACAGCGGCCTGAACCTAGGTCAACCGCTTGTGTGTTTTACTTACTGCATCGCTCGCGAACTCGGCAAGATCCTCCTAGCGCCCCTATACCGAATCTCTAAAAGGGGTCCTCCGGCTCCCGGTGTTCGTGACTTCAGACACGACACCCATAGAACCTGGGCACACCACCACACATCCCCATACCCTGCTATTCGAGCTCATCCCCGCGGCCAAGCATGACATCAATACTCGCTGATGTCTTGCTCGGTCTCCTACAGCTTGGCCGCCCTTGCTGTCCCATACAAAGGCCATGTCACCGTAGTCAACATCGGTGCCACAAGGTGGTTAGTCGTCACATAGTTATATTACACCGTGATGGCATGAATGCCACCTCGAACTTGTGGTGTATCACTTCATTCCTAACTCGCAATCGAGCCAAAACTACTTTAGGCGCCACTTTAGGATGTCTCCTATTTGTTCAGGCGCAATGCATGAGCCAAGTATGAAGCTAATGATCACAAGTACACAATGGATATTATCTTGCAGATGAAATCTACTCTCAACGGGCAACATTTATGAAGCCAATATCAAACCACAAGGTACAAAAGGTGTACTATAAAGCTACAAAAGCAGGCGCTAGGAAATATGATTGAGTGGGCATTGGGTGTTGCAATCACACTTTATTTGCTGAAGTTGCTTGTGTGATGCACTAGGATATGTGTCCCAATTTCAATTCGAGCTTAAAATTATGCATTTTAAATGATGTGAAACTATTTACTGTATGACAATGAAAGTTTCAGTTTTCCTATATGATCATGGAGTGCATAAAATAATAGGACGATAGAAGTGCGAGTACATAACTTTTCTAGGTGGTCAGTTTTAGGGAAGCTGCTAGATAAGAGCAACTGTTTTTTTCCAGAAATCTTCTCTCCTCTTCAAAGGTTTTCATTTTTGGGATCCGTGGGAGATGCTCTAATGTCCAAGGCATTAAACTATCAATGTTCTTATCTGAACTACCATCTCAAGACACATTACACTAACTATCAGTCCACTATGCACTACCCCATGTGTCTCTTTGAATGAACAAATTGTTCTCGTCTACCATGCTAAAGTACAAAGGTTACACAATAAACCCTAAACCCTTTAACCATCTCACTCACGGATCCAACTCAATAGCAGGCAAAGGCGGGATTTAAAATTTTACAGAAATATATGAAATGTTGATGGATCCCAAAATACTTGCATCTGAAAATTGATACTAAATCAAACTAAGACTTTGTTGAATGTCCACAACAATTATTTTAAATATAGAAGTTACTAAAAATCTTTACATATTTTAGGACTGAAGTATCAAAAATGGTAAAATATCTGCACTGTAATTGTGAAGAGATTTAAACTGTGCATGATAAAGTGTTCTTCTCTGACAAACAAATTGTGCGTGGAAAGTTTGGTGCCCACAATGGTAAAAGTCTAGAGCTGAACGAAAATGAAAATTCAGTTGCATTTACACCAGGACTTGAGCTCCTATGATTATGATACGCGGCAACTATTTTTGTTTGTACGGTGTTCGTGTGGAACCTAACTAATAAACTCTCAAATTTCCGTAAAAATGCACATTAGCCACTGAGCAGGCATGGCCGTTCATCTACTACCGTGATCATCAACTAGAAATAGCTTACTTCTCCCTCTATCCTCATATACGTGGTGCAGAATTTTTCTCTCCGATACCAAGGAGAGGTCCCAACACTCTTATCCCTTGCTTATCTTGCTAGGCTGTTTGATCCCCGAGTGTGAAGTAATCAAGTAAAAAATATATATCACAAAATTGTACAAAGTATAGGTGTGTACTGTTAATATATGATTCGGATTATTCTGATGAGCAATCTTACATACCTGGACAAGTAGCTCGTTTGACTGATCTGAAGTAGTCATGGAGCATGACTGAGAATGAAGACCGGACCACGTCAATTTATAATCAGGAGCCAGTAGCGTCTTATTCTGAGCTTCCATAAGATTTGTCTTAGCTTCAGTTTTGTCCTTTGAATCAAGAGACTGTGACAGTGCTGTCTTAATATCAGTTTCAATTAAGTATTTTGACTTCTGAGGGCCAGTGGTGGAGCGTGACTGATAATCAACACCAAACCAGTCAGATTTATGATCTGGTGGGAGTGACATTATTGTCTTAATCTCCAGTACCCATAAAATTTCCTGTATACTAGGCCTTTTGTTTCGGTCAGCGTCTAAGCATCTTAATGCTATGTCAACACATGTCCGCACTCGTAGCATGTCCATCTTGTGTGTTGAATGCCCCGACGTTGTGTGCAACTTTTCCTTCCAGTTTATACTTACCTGCATGAGAAATAAAATCATACACTTGCTTAGATTGCGTGAAAGTACATGAACAAGTAAAATATTGAAATGACCTATATATGTTCATGGTTGCATAGATGAATTTTCTTACAAGCTCAATGAACTTCTTGGGAGGCATTGTAGAAAAACGGGAAAAGCCCATATTTCCAGCCATCATTTTTATAATTATGATACCCAAACTGAACACATCAAACTTCTTTGATATGATGCCCCTGTTCACGTACTCTGGTGGCGTGTAATCCCTGCGTGATAACATAAGCATAACATATGGATTTGTTAATGCAATGGATTTGCATATCGAATTTCGATTCATAACACTATGAAAAATATTGATGGCATATCTAGCACATGCATGATACATCAAAACTTACTTTGCTTCTTTGAGATTATCTGTTATTTCTGTTTCTTCTGTAGCAACATGTCTTGAAAAATCAAGATCTGCAATTTTGGGCGTCATGCTCTTGTCGAGCAATATATTAGACGGGTTTAAGTCGAGATGGAAAATAGGTTTTTCCTGGGCATTGTGAAGGTGATTTAAGCCCATGCAAATCCCTTTGATAATATTGTAACATGTTGGCCAGTCAAGTGCGCAAGATTCATCTGCAATTAGTAGAATATTCCTATAAATAAGCTACTGTTCATTTATACTTAGCATGGAAATTAGTAACATGTATAGCGAACTGTCCCGCTTGTTCATAATATAATTACCTGCAATATATGTATCAAGATTTCCACCCTGCATATGTTCAAAGCACAGAATTCGCTCTGTTGTTCCCTTGAAAACAAAATCCCCCTTGTGATGGAAGATCTTACGTCGTGATTCATGGCAGTAACCAATTAATTGTATGACATTATTGTGACGGCCCTTGATAAGGTTAAATAATTCATTGTCAAATTCTTTGTCATCAACTGTTTGCAAGGGGTGAAGCTTCTTCACTACAATCTCTTCCCCATTATGCACAGCCTGTTACAATCTCTTGTTAGCACATTCGAGCAAACTTGTAGACAGCTGTAATATTATCAATATGACATGCATACCTTGTAAACATCTGCATACGAACTGCTGCCAATTTTTTGATCCGCTGAAAAATTCTTTGTAATAGTTTCAATGAATGTGAGTGTAAAATGTATACTTTCGTACATCTCTGCCACCCAGTTAGATATATGATCGGGAGAAACTGGCATTATTGCCATGATCACAGCTTCTTGTTCCTCCAGTGCCAATACAATTTCCTGTATACTAGGTCTTTTATGTCGGTCGGGGTTTACGCAGCTTAACCCTATGTCAACACATGTACGCACTCGTAGGATGTCTATCTCATGCGATGAATGCACTGACATTGTGCGCAACCTATCCATCCAGCTTTTACTTACCTGCATGAGAAGTTGGAACATAAACTTACTTAGATTGTGAAGAAGTTAATAAACACATACAATGTTGAAATGACTTATATATGCTCATAAGATACATAGATGACTTCTCTTACAAGCTCAATAAATTGGCTGGGAGACATTTCAGAAAATTCGGAAAGGCCCATATTACCGGCCATTATTTTTATAATTATGACGCCCAGACTGAACACGTCAAATTTCTTTGATATGAAGCCCGCAAGTATGTATTCTGGTGGTATGTGCCCTCTGTATGATATCATCAGCATAACAGATTCATACTGTTAGTGCAATACATGTAGAGTTTGATTTATAAACATGCATGATCAATCAAAACTTACTGGATTGCGTTATAGATCTCTGTCTTATGCGTTCTTGTTGAAGCGACTAGTATTGACAAACCAAGCCCTCCAATTTTGGGTGTCATGGTCTTATCCAGCAATATCTTAGTAGTTTTTAAGTCTAGATGAAAAATAGGTCTCTCATGTGCATTGTGAAGGTAATTTAAGCCCTCACAAATCCCTTTAATAATATTGAAACATGTGGGCCAATCAAGGCTACAAGATCGATCTGCAATTAGCAGGAAATGGACATACAAATAAGCAACTGTTGATATAAAATGAATAAGCTGCTGATACATTTATCTTTGGCGTGCAAACAAGTATTGTCAATCATAATACGGTTACCAGCAATATATTTTACCTGCTATATATTTATCCAGGCTTCCGCCCTGCACATATTGAAAGCAGAGAGCTTGCTCCATTGCTCTTGCGTGAATAAGTTCTCCATTGTGATGAATGAATTTTATCCGAGATTCGTAGCAGTAGCCAAGAAACCGTACAACATTTGTATGAGAAACTCTGGTAAGGTTACGGAACTCATTGTCAAAAAATTTATCATCAATTCCTTGAAAGGGATGAATCCTCTTCACAGCGATGTCTTCCCCATTATGCACCGCCTGTTAAATTTACCTGTTAGCCCGCCGAGCTTGCTTGTAGCCAGCGGGTGGTATTACTAATTTGGTAAATAGACATGAAAAATACAACGAAGGATCACCCATACCCTGTATACATTTCCATACCCACCGCGCCCAACTATTTGGTCCTCTGAAAAATTGTTTGTGATAGTTTCAATCAAAGCGAATGTATACTCCATGCTGCTGTTATCCCCACCCAGCTGCCACCTAGGCTTATCCGAGACGATTATCTCAACCTTGCTGGAAAAGAAAAAAACAACGTAAGAATGAGAAAATATGCGAAAAATAGTATCCATGCTCCCGGATCTCCATTGTTCGGCTCTCCAGCTCCAGGGGCAGCATGGAATCCGGCAGGCAGCATCGTTGGAAAGAGAAAAAAAGGAAACTAGGCAATACTGGAAAATTAGTTTGGAATGTCTAAAGCTAGATCTAAAAGAAGTTCGGAAAGGTCACTAACCTGGAGAAAAAAAATGGAAGGGAGATCGGTCGATTTATTTGCTCCTCCAGTGCCAATACAATTTCCTGTATACTAGGTCTTTTATGTCGGTCGGGGTTTACGCAGCTTAACCCTATGTCAACACATGTACGCACTCGTAGGATGTCTATCTCATGCGATGAATGCACTGACATTGTGCGCAACCTATCCATCCAGCTTTTACTTACCTGCATGAGAAGTTGGAACATAAACTTACTTAGATTGTGAAGTTAATAAACACATACAATGTTGAAATGACTTATATATGCTCATAAGATACATAGATGACTTCTCTTACAAGCTCAATAAATTGGCTGGGAGACATTTCAGAAAATTCGGAAAGGCCCATATTACCGGCCATTATTTTTATAATTATGACGCCCAGACTGAACACGTCAAATTTCTTTGATATGAAGCCCGCAAGTATGTATTCTGGTGGTATGTGCCCTCTGTATGATATCATCAGCATAACAGATTCATACTGTTAGTGCAATACATGTAGAGTTTGATTTATAAACATGCATGATCAATCAAAACTTACTGGATTGCATTATAGATCTCTGTCTTATGTGTTCTTGTTGAAGCGACTAGTCTTGACAAACCAAGCCCTCCAATTTTGGGTGTCATGGTCTTATCCAGCAATATCTTAGTAGTTTTTAAGTCTAGATGAAAAATAGGTCTCTCATGTGCATTGTGAAGGTAATTTAAGCCCTCACAAATCCCTTTAATAATATTGAAACATGTGGGCCAATCAAGGCTACAAGATCGATCTGCAATTAGCAGGAAATGGACATACAAATAAGCAACTGTTGATATAAAATGAATAAGCTGCTGATACATTTATCTTTGGCGTGCAAACAAGTATTGTCAATCATAATACGGTTACCAGCAATATATTTTACCTGCTATATATTTATCCAGGCTTCCGCCCTGCACATATTGAAAGCAGAGTGCTCGCTCCATTGCTCTTGCGTGAATAAGTTCTCCATTGTGATGAATGAATTTTATCCGAGATTCGTAGCAGTAGCCAAGTAACCGTACAACATTTGTATGAGAAACTCTGGTAAGGTTACGGAACTCATTGTCAAAAAATTTATCATCAATTCCTTGAAAGGGATGAATCCTCTTCACAGCGATGTCTTCCCCATTATGCACCGCCTGTTAAATTTACCTGTTAGCCCGCCGAGCTTGCTTGTAGCCAGCGGGTGGTATTACTAATTTGGTAAATAGACATGAAAAATACAACGAAGGATCACCCATACCCTGTATACATCTCCATACCCACCGCGCCCAACTATTTGGTCCTCTGAAAAATTGTTTGTGATAGTTTCAATCAAAGCGAATGTATACTCCATGCTGCTGTTATCCCCACCCAGCTGCCACCTAGGCTTATCCGAGACGATTATCTCAACCTTGCTGGAAAAGAAAAAAACAACGTAAGAATGAGAAAATATGCGAAAAATAGTATCCATGCTCCCGGATCTCCATTGTTCAGCTCTCCAGCTCCAGGGGCAGCATGGAATCCGGCAGGCAGCATCGTTGGAAAGAGAGAAAAAGGAAACTAGGCAATACTGGAAAATTAGTTTGGAATGTCTACAGCTAGATCTAAAAGAAGTTCAGAAAGGTCACTAGCCTGGAGAAAAAAAATGGAAGGGAGATCAGTCTATTTATTTGCTCCTCCTCGATGTGGATCGCATCCTTAAGCAGCAGCAGCCTAGCAAGCCACAGATCTGTTGGGCGGACAGGTATTCTGGAACGAACAGAACTTACATTTATAAGCAAGCAACGTTTCCGTTGACTACCCCCCGCCACACACACACACACACACACCCCGGTCCCCTCTTAGCCGAGCCATTACGCATGACCATATCTAATTCATTGGCCCCCAGCTCTACGATGGTGCCACGATCTCTCAACACTATTGATCGGGTAATTTTTTTTTGAGATTTACAGGACAAAATCCTCACCGCTTGTTGCATTCACTCGAAATTAGTTTGACGGGGCATGTTCTTACAACAGATGGAGAGAACTTCAGCACCACCAGAGGAGAATCTCTGGTGAAAAACCTCAGCACCAAAAGCAACTAGCCCATTGGGTAGGTAGTACAATACGTGTGGACACCAAAACAATAGCACACCAAACACACCCGAAGAGCGTCGGATAGCCGAGACTGGGGCGCCCCAGACCGGTTTGCCGACCCCTTGGTCGAAGGGCGACGCATGCCGAGGCCACCCCGTGACATCAAGAAAGCTCTGTTGGACAACTATGACCACTTTCCAGTTCGCAAGGATACAAGCCAAAGGACAGGCAGGGAGACGATAGGCAGTACCGCTCGATGCATGTCAGGCTCCAAAGCAATGCCTTCAAAAAGGAAGGGTGACGCGGAGGCGACGCCATCTCCTGATCCGCGAATGTCGGGATCAGGGATTTCTCTCGAAACACCAGCGAGAGAACGCCACACGAAGAGGACACCTCGAAGGAGGAGCACGACACCCGATTGCGCCGCTGTCCAAGGGCTTTCACCCGGCAGTGCATCCCACGCATCGGGACGGGTTCGACCTCACCACCCCTGCAGCACGACAGGAGTGGAGCAGAGGGCCCAAGGGACGGCGGGAAGCTGCACGTCCGCGACCAGAACTCCACCAGCATGCACAGGGTGGAGTCCACGAGAGAGGTGTGACCAGCCCGCCGGGGCCCAGATCGGGCCCAGGCCACATGCGCCGCCGGCGCAGCACCGCCACGACGTCCCACACCTCGTGTTGGCGAATCGCCCATCCGCAGAGCCCCACAGCCTAGGGACGAAGGGTCGCCCCGCCGCCTGATACGTCTCAAACGTATCTATAATTTTTGGTTGTTCCAATATCATTGCCACATGCTTTTATAATGTTTTATATCATTTTGGCACATTTTATGGAACTAACCTATTTTAACAAGATGCCCAGTGCCAGTTACTTTTTCTGTTGTCTTTTTGTTTCAGAACAGCTAGTCGGGGAACTTTCTCGGAATAACCTGCCAATTTACATGAATTGCTTTTTACGAAAAAACAAAGACTTTGCCAGGAGGAGACCTGCAGGGGGCCCCACAGGCCCCAGACGCCACCCATGTGTGGTCAAGGGTGGACCGTTCCTGGGGGCCACCTGGGCGACTCCGAGACCTTCTCGAGTTGCCCTTTCGCCTATAAATTCACATCCTCCCGAAAATCCTCGGTATCCGATCATATTTTCCAGAAAACGTCTGAGGCCGCCGCCAACCCTAGATCGGGAGGGTTCTGCCGCTCTTCCCGACACCCTGTCGGAGGGGGAGATTGTCACCAGAAGCATCTACACCAACATACCTGTCTCCGGAGTGATGCGTGAGTAGTCCATCACGGGACTACGGGTCCATGGCAGTAGCTAGATGTTGTCTCTTCTCCTTGTACTCCATTATTTAGATCGTGTGAGCTGCCTATCATGATCAAGATCATCTATTTGTAATGCTACATGTTGTGTTTGCGGGGATCCGATAAATTATGGAGTTATAGACATTATTGTTCAGTTTATCTATGATATGTTTTATTTACGATCTTGCATGCGCTCTCCGATGCTTGTGTATGCTTTGGCCGAAATAATTACTTGTGTCAGTAGAGTGAGTATTTATGCTAGATACTGGGTTCATGTCTCTCTTGTCTGAGCTCGAGTTGACATAAACGATTAAGGGTTGAGATGTGTTGTTGCTACTAGGGATAAAACATCGGTGTTTATTGCTATATGTTGTAACAATTGCTTACATTACGCACCATGTTTATTGAAATTATCTATTGCTTTAAACTTAATACTTTTGGGTGACATGCTGGATAGCGAGCCCGGGGTGGACTATTAGTCATAGATGTAGTTGAATATCGGTCTATGTATTTTGACGTAATGCCCATATTAAATGAAACGGCGAACTTTGTCTCGTGATAGTATGTGTTGCTCCCATGATTGTTAATTGCGCTGCTGTAATTTGTTCACGCAACATGTTTATCTTTTGGAGAGACACCACTAGCGAACTGTGGTCATCGGTCATATTTTTCATACATTGCTTACAACCGTTTTAATAGCTTTTCGTAGTCATTTGCTCGCTCGTCATTTTTGCTCTCATAATATTTTTCACCATACGTTTAATACTTTGTGTTCAGCAAGCCGGAGAGATTGACACCCTCTCTGTTTCGTTGGGGCAAAGTAGTTTGTTTGTGTGTGCGCAGGTCCACGTAAACAACTCTTTTCGGCGCCATTTCCATCGTCACCTAGCTGAAGCCTTCTCCAAATCCTATTGGTTCGATAACCTTGGTTTTGCAATCAAGGGAAAACTATTGTTACGCTACATCATACCTTTCTCCTTTCTCTTGGGGTTCCCAGCGAACGTGTGATCCACAACATCAAGCTCTTTTGTGGCGCCGTTGCCGGGGATTTGGAAGCTTCAGTGAGGGGAGTTTCGCACATCCTTACACTCTATTTTGGTATTGTCTTGCTTAGTATATTTTTTGTTAGTCTTGTTTTGCTTTTCGTTTGCTTTAAAAATAAAAACACACAAAAAAAAAAATCAGCACCTAGTTTATCCAGTTTTATCTTTTATTTTAGTCATCGTGCTTTTGCCTAAGTTTTCAATGAAATACATTAAAGTAGGAAGCGGTTCCATCATTGGAAAGAATAATATTGAAGAGTTTCTTAATCATATAAATAGTCTCTATTATCTGAATGAAAAATCCTAGGTGGAACTTACCCATGATTATGAAACTGCTGTAGTTTCTCTAGTGGAAAAGTTAGAAGTTAGGTTAGTTAACCTTCATCCCAAAATACAGCAATTAATTTTTAAACTTGAAAGTTCTCAACCGGTGTGCCCATTTGACATTGTAGGTTTTTTCCATATGAATTTATGAAGGAGAAATCTATACAGCTCATGTGTTCACCATTGTCTTTCCATGATACATGCAAGAATCGTCACTCATGTTGGTGTAATCGTTTTAATCGCCAAATCCATAAGTTCAAAAGAATTTATCTCTTAAACTGGTAATTTGAATAGTGATCCGTTTATATGTTAAGTTCACTTCGATGAGGGTCTCAGAACTCGATCTCATTTTGATATGGTTCGAAAATAAGGTTTCATCACACCAGCTAGATCAATATACCACGACTTTCGAATAGCAGCAAACAAATACCAAGTTAATAGTGCATAGTTATCAGATAACTTTTTATATGTTTTAGGCGTTACAATTAGATAGTGGGCATGTAAGTGTTTCCAACAACAAAGGGATTTTACCTTTAAACAAAAAGTAGTAGCATGCTACTTTGCATCGGTGTAGAGTGACGTACGGGAAACCTGCAAAATATGTTATTTTAGTTAGATAAATAGCAACTAAGTAGTGTACAATCTGACAAGTATTTGATAACAATCTAACAATTACTGGCCAAAAAACAAGGTGTGTAAACATGTTGACATGAGCTATTGTTTTGAATATCTCTTTACGACTAAACCTTCGGTGAAGACATAACGCCAATCGGGTTAGCGGGTGAAGAAGTCATTTTTTTATGTTTCAGAATTTTGGAAAAGTTAGTAAGGCCATAATTGACTGTATTAGCCTATTTATTTGCATGTAGGCATGTGTATGCATGTATGTGCTAGTGTGTGTGTGCCAATGTATGTGTAAGAGAGAGATGTATTAGCTCGAGATCGGCTCGTTTACACCCCTATGTTTGTGTGTAACAGATAGATAACGTTGCACATAAGAGTAAAATTATGGTGCAACTATGTAGTCCCCTCCATTTATTAATTAATATAAAGTATCACCTATAGTTATTTTCTTTATTTAATTGAACATTTAATGTATCAGCTTACAAAGAAAAGAAAAAGAGAATTCGAGGAGGTTTGGCTTTATTATATTGGTAGTCTTTGGCCTATCATGCAAGTACCAACCCCTAGTTCTGACCCTAATTGCCTACTTTCCCTCGTGCTTCCTTTGTAAGCAGGGTCGAAAAATGTCCAATTACCCATGTAAATTCACTGAATTTAGGAGATGGTTAACCTATTAAATGGTGAAATTTTTCAAGAAGAAATACATATACACGATTATGAAAGACATGCACCCTCAACCTACGAACGTCCTGAATTTCTAATGGAATACGCTTTATAGATACTTAGACACTTTAGTTTCTATTAAGTTCTTCTCCAATCCATTGTTTCTTAATGCGTTATCCTAGATTGTGATGTATTTTAAGAAACAACTACTACAATGCATTGTTTTGTCTGGGTTGTATCTAACCAAGCTTTCATTTAATGAATTTAGTCTCATGCACACATGAGATTGAACTAGCAATATTTTTTCCTATGACCCACATGAGTTACATATTAGATAAGATACAACATTGACATTGGATTTAGTCTTTTTCTCATTGACTATGGTGCCACATCAACATTTTGAGTATAATAATGCGTTAAGAGACTAGCATTAATTGGAGAAGGCCTAAGACAACAACTTAGCTTTGACTATATGTAAAATTGGTTAGCATATCCCTATCACAATGATCGCTCCATTGAAACTTGACGACAATAATAATAATTAGATGTAGCAAGATTTTAAAAGTAAGGGGAAGATATTTTTCCTCCATGGAAACCCGGCCAGGACCAATCCAAAATTTTAGATTTTTTTCCTCTGAAAATCAGAACTAGTCGGCTTCGTCGTGACCGACATGTATTGGTCGGCTTGTCCTACACTATGGGTGTATTATTTATGTAAATTCCCCAAAATACGTATTATTTCTGAAAATTATTTAAAAAATAAGCCATATTTCGTACCTATATGGATAGGTACGGATCGTACATATTCAATTGGGTCATACTCCCTCCGTTTTAAAATATAAGATGTTTATACTTTGTCCATATTCACATGTGTACAAATATATATATATAGACACATTTTAATATGTATATTCACTTATTTTAATATGCATCTAGACAACATATAGAACAAAATATTTTATATTTAAAAACGGAGGGAGCATGTATTTTGACATGGCTAGATATTATTTAATTATTCATTAATGAAGATTTAAATAATTTATTAAAAAAAACATCATGGTCTTAGTTATGAAGGACATCGTATTCACGATTTCTTCTACATAAAAGTATTATGAACTAAATTTGAACAAAAAATGGACTTGGAAAACGTGATGGGTCCGCGGGGGCGGGTGGGGTGGGGGGGGGGGGGGGGTGATACGGAGCGATATCAGCCGTTGTTCAATTTTAGGAAGGAAAGTGTACCCAAAGCAAAAAAAAATGTTTTGTAATACCCATAACAACTTTTAAATTTATCAACTGATAATTGGTGTATATTTGCACCCTGTCAAGTGGTAAGAGTTTAGCAATAGTGTTCCAGAGCAAAGGCCCGACGACCCAATTTGGATTAGAACGCCAAGAAAAATTGAGCAAACACAGTCGGCGCAGTACCAGTAGAAGAGAAAGAGACAGTGATGATCTGCGTCATGATGCATTCAGTTTCTTTTGCATTGAAAAGCCTTTGACGAGAGGGGAAATTAAAGAAAATACACGACAGTGGAGAGAGGAAAAGAAAGAAGATATACTACAGTCGAGAGAGGAGATTAAAGAAGATATATATGAAAAGTAAAGAGATGATATTAAAGAAGATATATACGAGGGTACAATAGGTTTGGTATATATAGTACATACCATGATATGCGAAAGGCTCTTGAACCTGCTGGTATACTACGACCAACTCGACCGAACGTACGGCGGCGAGCTCAATTCGGTTGAACGGCGAGAGATGTGCAGGAGCCTACTTCACGAGAGCCCTACCGAAGGAGAGTAGTTGGTGCTCGAAGCCACCGCAGGCACCGATGTGCTCGATCGTTTCCGATCCCCAGAACGATGAGCTCGTTCTTGCAATCGTACCAACGAAATGGGATGAGGTGGAGGATCACGCTTCGGAACCTGAAGATTTGGTATATGTGACAGAGAATAATTTGAGATTTTGGGGCATGCGGTAAGAGAGGCCCGAAAGATGGGATCTGTGGAGGATGTACAGCCGTATTAGAGAGGTCGATCAAGAGGAACCGGAATATATAGAGAGATGGTGTGTCCCGGTCATACCTCGGGTGAGAGAATGAAGAAATCAAACCAATCGCATGACCTTGCTTTGCCAACCTTCTCTCCTTTAACTTCCAGTGAAAGTAGTACGTCTTGCGTGATGTACTATCACGCGGTCGACCTTACTTGTCACCTTTACTCCCGTCCCCGTCCGGCACCTCGTTTCTCAACCCTCCTCAGTCGTCACCACCTCGCTGACCATGTCTTTCAGAAATCGCTAGCTTAATTATCATCAAGACAGCAACCGATGTGACGGGTGTACCCATATGAAAGAGAAATTTGTGATGGATATCACAAATAATCCGCTTAAGAACTGTACCTAGGAAAATAATAGTAGTATTGATGTACTTGAGATAACTGATAAGTGGCCAAGGTTGCGACCTAACCTAGAAGTGGCCAACGATAGTTTCCAATCTTTATTGGACATACATTTTACATTTTGTTCGGGCTAACCAGAACTCGCGAGATCGACTCAGTCCTCTGTCATTGTTGGTCTTTCATCCACGTCAAGGCCAAGCCATTCCATGCCACACAGCTATGGCACTTAAAACCTTTGACAACGGTGAAAGTAAGAATTAAACTCAAGCTGAAAAGTCTACTCATTAAACCAAAAATTAACCTGACATAAACGAGAGTGCCACACATTGACATCTGAATTCACACTGCCACAAATATCGTTTATTGACTTATTACAAAAATCCGATAATGAAAAGCGGAACAAGCCTCCGCACTCATACCATTTACTAATACATTGTCCAAACTTTGACACAACTATTTTATTGGACTCCAAGACTAATTAAAACCCATCTCTGCATAGAAGGAACCGCTAACGAGATTCTTGTTTATAGTAGGAACATGCTTGACGTTCCTCAGCTGCACGATCTTCCCGAAGTAAACTTCAGATCTACCGTGCCAACACTACGAACAATAGCATGCGACCCATTCCCCATTAGGACGGAAGAATCCCGCTCGACCTGATAAGAAGTGAATATAGAAATGTCAATACACACATGAACATTAGCACCCATATCAATCCACCAACATGGAGATTGAAATACTGAAAGCACAATCGGTAAATTACCGTATCCATCAGCATTGCTAGCGGTCACGACGTTGACATTCCTTGGCTTCTTCCTGTCTTGTCTGCACGATCTGGGCAGTCCACAGAGAAGTGGCCAGCTCATATTTGTTCAGCATCTTCTTCTTATTGAAAAAAGTAGTCTTGGTAGGCATGTTGAAGGCAGGCTTGCTCTTGGCCTTGCTCTTGCTGTGGTGATGGTTTTTCTACACCATGTTGGCGCTAGACTGACCTTCACCACCTCTCTCACTAGTGTCATTGGCCCGAGCCTTCTCCTCAATATTAAGATACGCTATCAGGTTTTCAACCGATATCTCCTATCTCTTTTGTTTGAGAGTTGTGGTGAAGTTTCTCCATGAAGAAGGTAGTTTTGCAATAATGCACCTAGCCACAAACTTGAGGGGCTCAAGCTCTCTCGCAATGCACTGTATCTCACGAGCTTGCTCAACCACTCCACAATTATTCACTATTTTGTAGTCGTGAAAGTTCTCCATGATATACAGTTCACTGCCTGCATCGGTTGCACCGAACTTAGCGTTCAGTGCATCCCAGAGCTCCTTGCCGTCCTTTATGTGCATATACACATCACACAGACGACCATCAAGAACACTTAGAATGCATCATCGGAAGATAGTAGTGTCTTTCTTGAACTTGTTCTGAGCTTCCTCGGATATAGTTCATTTAGGAAGACCATTACTAACTTCCCACACATTCATGGCCTCGAGCCAGAGTTGGTACTTAATCTGCCATCTCTTATAGCCTGAACCGGTGAACTTCTCCAAATTTCATTGCATCGGTATAACCAGCCATATTTAAATCACAAAATTGCCTACAATTAGGTTTTTGGATTGTTGCATAATTAGGCAATAAATCCACGATTAATTTCAGAATATTAAACATGACGAATGCATCTATTAACATGTTAAATACGAACATACTAGATGTACTAAGCAACATGAACAACAACAACATACACGCCAACATATCCATAGTAAAACCGTTCGGAATACGCCGCATGTACCGAACGGTTGTAGAGGAAGGAGCAGTCGATGTAGACAGGTTCACCGCGCCCAGAGCAGCGGTGATGTTGTTGACGATGACTTTGGTGAAGATGGGTCGGAGAAGACGACGCATGCGGAGACGATCCGCAGCTCCGGCTGGAAGACGACCCGTGGTGGATGCGGCGAGCAGTCGCGCGAAGCGCTTCCCAAAAACCTAAGTCGTCCTCATTCCCGCAATCCGCGGCGCGTCGTGACGAGCGAGCGGCGGCGGCGGCAGCGGAGGAGGAGTGCGCGGGAGAGAACCTTATGTTCTCACAAGCACACCAAGTAGCACAACAGTCCATTATATAAGGTGGTGCAACTTTCCTCCAACTAGCAACGTGGGACTAAACTTTAGCACCCCACAACTAGCCATGCATATGCACATGCACATGGGTCAATTTGAGATTTCAGAATTTGTCTTTTTGAGCTGTCCATATTGGGCCCAAATTCTAACAAAATGTTTTATTGATTAATCATATTTGTCAGTCTCGTTTGGGAATAGAATCCATTTATTCTTGAAGAAGGGTCATTGTTCAGCTGCGCAATAAAGTGCAAATGTAGCGCCAGATTTAATTTCTGATCGTTCCGATTTGCATAGGCAGATATGCTATGTTGTTTCATAACCTCAACCGATGTTTCACGGCTATGGCATCTTGGCCAATACTTTTAAATCAATGTTTCGTAGCTAGGGTCGAAGATTATCTCGAGACTTACTTTTTGTGTGAATCATTTAACTGGTGCAAGAATAATGGTTTGTCCCGCAACATCTTCTGTGTGTAACTTGCATGATTCAACTTTGCCTTGCAACTATCCTTTAAAAGCTCATTTCCTGCATCACTATTGTTTGCCATGTTGTTTCCATTAACTGACAGTTTTTCTAAATTTCAGTCGGTTTGCCTAGTCAGATACAAAACAAGAGATGGTGGATATGTGATTAATGGTAACAAAATGAGATGATAGAACGACACAGAACGCGATACTATATGCATTATACCTAAATATATTAAAGAGGCGGAGATCCGCGGCCTGTGAGCGGGTCCCTCCGCTGCCGTGCACTGTAGCGTCGTGAAAGCTACAGTGCACGACGCCTCCGCGCCGCCGATCTGTCATCTGACTGTCCGCGTGGTTCTTTTGCAGAAAAACTCCTACTTTTTCCGACATTTACGAACCAGTCCTTCTGCATAAAAGACTAACCCGTAACCCTATCCTCTCTCCCTCCAACCCCGACACAGCGGCGGCGGCGGCGCCCTCCGTCTGACTCGCGCGCCGGCGCCTCCCTCCCTCCTGCTCGCCCGCCGGCGCGGAAGCCCCCCACGCGCGTTCACCCGGTTCCTCCCCGACTCCTACCCATCGCCTCCCCCTACTCCGGCCCTCTCTCTTCTCCTCCATCCTCGACGCCGGCAAGCTCTCCTCCCGTCGCCATGGCCGAGCTGCTGTTCGGCCCCCTCGTGGCCGGCCTCATCCACCTGCCGGACGTGCTAGACCACGCTGCTCGAGGTCTACCCCGCTGACCCCTACAGCGAGCCTCTGCTTCGACATTTTGGCTCCCGAGATTTTGCCTCAGCGGCAAGAACGACAGCCGCCTCATGGGCTTTCGCAACACGTTCTCCACCATCTCCGGCAAGATCCAGGCCATCTTCTCCGCCTCCGCTGAGTGGGCCTTCTGCCACTCCCAATCCGCGCCCTCCCTCGCCGCTGCGTTTGGCGCCGCCGACGGGCCGGTCAACCGCTGCTGGGCCTGGGGCGTCGGCTGGCTGCTCTCCAAGAAGCTCAGCTTCGCCGGCGACCTCGGGATGAACGATACCTAAATATATTAAAGAGGCGGAGATCCGCGGCCTGTGAGCGTTTTGGTTAATGTAGCGTCACCTAAAGCTACAGTGCACGACGCCTCCGCGCCGCCGATCCGTCATCCGACGGTCCCTCCGCTGCCGTGCACTGTAGCGTCGTGAAAGCTACAGTGCACGACGCCTCCGCGCCGCCGATACGTCATCCGACTGTCCGCGTGGTTCTTTTGCAGAAAAACCCCTACTTTTTCCGACATTTACGAACCAGTCCTTCTGCATAAAAGACTAACCCGTAACCCTATCCTCTCTCCCTCCAACCCCGACACAGTGGCGGCGGCGGCGCCCTCCGTCTGACTCGCGCGCCGGCGCCTCCCTCCCTCCTGCTCGCCCGCCGGCGCGGAAGCCCCCCACGAGCGTTCACCCGGTTCCTCCCCGACTCCTACCCATCGCCTCCCCCTACTTCGGCCCTCTCTCTTCTCCTCCATCCTCGACGCCGGCAAGCTCTCCTCCTGTCGCCATGGCCGAGCTGCTGTTCGGCCCCCTCGTGGCCGGCCTCATCCACCTGCCGGACGTGCTAGACCACGCTGCTCGAGGTCTACCCCGCTGACCCCTACAGCGAGCCTCTGCTTCGACATTTTGGCTCCCGAGATTTTGCCTCAGCGGCAAGAACGACAGCCGCCTCATGGGCTTTCGCAACACGCTCTCCACCATCTCCGGCAAGATCCAGGCCATCTTCTCCGCCTCCGCTGAGTGGGCCTTCTGCCACTCCCAATCCGCGCCCTCCCTCGCCGCTGCGTTTGGCGCCGCCGGCGGGCCGGTCAACCGCTGCTGGGCCTGGGGCGTCGGCTGGCTGCTCTCCAAGAAGCTCAGCTTCGCCGGCGACCTCGGGATGAACGACGACGAGGTGGCCGCGCTTGGCCGTCAGAGCAACGGCACTTGAGCGCACGTCCTCTAGAAGGTGCGCTCCAGCATGCGGCTTCGTCTTCTCCTCCCACTCGCTGCCCACAACGCAGCACTACAAGCACAACACGCTGCCAACGTCGGCACACAAGGCAGCGCAGTTCAGGGCGGCCGTGCACTCGCAGCAGCAGTTCACGCACACCCAGAGGAGCTTCCAGTGCGGCCAAGGGCAAGCCATGCCGCATTAAGGATCCAGCATGTTCTTTGGCGGAGCAGTACCAAGATCTGATGATCTTTTCAGATCCAGCAACAGATATGACGACAAGCTGAAGAGAAAAATGAAGAAGATTCAGGTATGACACGTGAGATTGATGGTGATGATGTGGGACCACTATATGCGTGGGAATTTAGGATTGTAGTTTACCCTTCTATTTGTTGTTTGTGTCTGTATATCTAACGTTGATCCTACCAATATAATGCCAAAGTGTATGCTGATTCTTTTCATCCTCTGCCGAGGCTGGAGTCCACTAGGCCGACGGAGCGCCCGGCGGCAAAGATGTTAATTGCTTGATTAGTTATTATATACATGAATTTTGGTTGCTTCGATTGAATATGCATTGATTTCTTGTGTGAGAGTTTGAGAAAGACTTGATTATTAAGATTTTGTTTCAATTCTTTATTGCTCTGCTGTTGTTTTGGGGATTTTGATCGCGACACACTTAATTTATTCGGGAACATATATGTGTTGCTTTGGTGCCATGTTAGAAGATGCATTACGTGATGCCTTCCTCTTGCATATTACAGCAAGTTTAACTGTCATTACTGAATTTACAAATATTTGTTGAAATCTTAAGGATGCTAGGCAATATCATCTTTCACACGTAGTAATATGTTATACCATGTAGATGAATTTTGAGGAAAGGGAATGGTTTTCTCATTTTCTGGACATGTAGCATTTTTATTAGGTTAAGCATGAGTACAGTACTAGTTGTTGGGTTATTCTGAAATGTATGGTCTTAGAATTGCATTTGCTATTTGATGTATGACATACTGTCTTTGCTTCTCTCCATGTTGTCAGTCCAGGTGCCATCGTTTCTGAGATTCTATCTATCTCATTGCCTTTATTACACTTTGGCTCATTTTTCTTTTTCTTTTGGTGTATTTCATATGTTCTGCATCACTATGGAGGATATCATGTAATCGGATCCTACACCTAAATATAAGACTACTATCTTGACAAGCTTATGGTGACGAAATTGTTTTCCAGTTCTATTTTTGTTGTTGTTGTTAACTTCTTCATATGCAAACTCTTAATGTCAGCTGACTTCATAGTTAATTACAATGGGTTTCTAACCTTAAGATTAAGATTACCTGCTTTTAAGATTCAGAATTTTTTGGTAGCATGAAGAAAAGCATTGCATTTTGGTTTTTCTGCAAATTAGATCAGGTATACAGCTAAATACGTTATAGAAATTAAAACCTCCACTCATACTTACAAGCTATATCATGTAACCAAAACAAAGAAACAAAACATCAGCTGATGTTCTCACCAAGGGCGCGGCGTGTCGCCGCGCCGAATTCCACTAGTATAGAAGTATACATGGCAAGATATACTAAATCCCTGAATTTTAGGCGCGTACTGCACTACAGGGAAGGGAGTTTATGATCCCCTGCCCTGCCGCTGTCGTGCTCTGCTAAGCCGGCTGGAAGCGCAGCGCGTGAGGCACACAGTCGTCCTCGTGACCCAGCCACGCAGAGCTGTCGGCTCAGCGAGGAGAGGCTCGAAGGCGCCCGCGGGGTACTCCTTGATTTTAGCGCAGCGCGACGCCGCCTGGTCCGAGAGAACGGTCGACAGGGAGAGTAGCTAGCTGAGAGCATCACTAGCAGAGCCCTTAAAAAGGCCAACCCTTAAAAACGGAATAAGGGTCGAGAATTGGATGTTTTAAGGGTTGGAAACAGAGGGCATAGATCAGTACCGTCAAACCCAACCTTTATAACAGAATATTCTGTCATAAGGGTCCGGTTTGAGGGCACTGCTAGATGCCACAACCCCAACCCCAACCCTTAAAACTATCATTTCACATCTACATAGGATTATCACTAGCAAAATACAATCTTCCTTGAAACAAATTAGCTACTCATCATCATTGATGCATGGTTTATAGTTTACATCACAAAATCATCATCTCCCCCCACTCATCGGCACCATCACCAAAAAGTTGCACCTCGGCGCCATCTCCTAGACCACATCCGCATCCATCAATTACCTCCACCGGTGGAGTCCTCCACGCCACCATCGCCACCACCACTCATCACCGACTCACCTCGAAGAGTAGAGGTCGCAGCACGTAGAAGCCTCTTCCTCTCCGCGATGTCCTCCTTGGTCTCCTTCCACCACAACAATTGTTCTTTGTCCATGTCCTTCTTAGGCATCATCATATGCTCCTTCTCCTCGGCCATGAGTTCTTTCCATGCCTTTGCTTCTTTGATCTTGATCATCCTCTCCTCCAAGTCGGCCTTGCGCTTGGCTTCTTCCCGCTTTGCTTCAACTTGTGCTAGCTTGACCTCTTTCTTCTTCTCGGTGATAAGGAGCTTTGTCTCCAATGTCTTCATTGTCAAGGTCTCCTTTGCCTTCATCATCTCCTCCATCTTCTCCCTCAAGCTTGATGCCTCTCCTTCCAACTTCTTCCTCTCCTTTGTCTTCTTGCTTCCCTCGGGCTTTGCATTGTTCCTTCCTTCATCATCACTATCATCCATCTTAAGCATATCCGCTTTCTTTGGTGCACTCTCTTCATCCCTTAGCTTCCACTTGTCAAGATCTTTAAGCAATGCCCAAACATGCTTAAATTGGAATGGCTTGCCTTTGGAAGCGGCCATATCCTTGTACCTCAAGTCGGCATATGACTCCTACGAACACAAACATAGCATAGTAAACAAAACAATATAGTAGTAAACAAACAAATAGACCGAAATAGATGAGAAATATACTCACATAGTCACTCTCAACGCTTCCACTAGGTGGTGCCGCCCTCACTTGGTCCATTGCCGCACTCCAACGAGCACAAGCGGGCTTCATCAAGTCCCACCGGCCTTGAAGCGACCGGTATGAACGAGCTTTCAACGATCCGGTCTTCGGCTTGATCTTACAATATTGGTCCTCTATGCGTTGCCAATAGCGCTTCCCGGTTTGTTCCGTGCCGGTGCCCGCATCCATCGCCACAAGCCCCCAAGCACGAACCAAGAGGACATCTTCAACATCGCTATAGTTTGTCGAGCGGGATTTGCCACCGGCGGCGAACACTCCCTCCTCTATCTCGGTCACCTCGTCATCTTCTTCCTCCTCCTCATCACCTTCCCCCTCCTCCTCATCACCTCCCCCCTCCTCCTCATCTCCAAAGCCAAATGGTTGAAGGGGAGGAGCCCCGAGATCCACCTCGGCGGCATTGAGCAAACCCATATACGAACCGGTGGGGGCGGCCATTTCATCGAGCACCTTGTCCGCGTCCACCGGAGGAACGGCGCTTGAAGGCGTGGGCTTGCGGCGGGTGGTGGTCTTCTTCACCTTCGACACCCCCGCGGCGAGCTTCGCGGCGGCAGCGCCCTTCGGCCCGAGCCCCGCGACGGGACGGCGACGCTTGGCAGGGGCGCTGACGGGCGCGGGAGGCGGGGCGGGTGAGGGGGCCGCGGCGGGCACGGTAGGGGCGACGACGTGCGTGCCCGCGTGCCGCCTCTTCGCGCCGACGTGGGTGGCCGTGACCACCATCGCCACCGCCTTGCTCGCGGCGGAGGGGGGAGCGGCGGAGGGGGGAGCGGAAGTGGCGGGGCGCGCGGCGGAGGGGAGAGCGGAAGTGGCGTGGGGCGCGGCGTCGGAGGGCGCGGTCGCCGGCGGACGCTCCATGGCGGCGGGGCGGCGAGCGCCGGTCGTCCGCGCGCGGCGGGAGATGGCGGCGCGCGCGCGGAGGAGGAGGACGGGTGGGATTTTTCCCTCCTGCGCGAGGTGAAGAGGAGTAGGGGTTGGCACCGCGCAGCCCACCCCAACCCTCACAAGTAAGGGTTGACAGGCCAAACTGTGCTCCAACCCTTAATTTTTTTTACAGTTTTACAGGTTTAAGGGCTCTGCTAGTTCGCGTTTTCCCTCCCGAACCCGTAAAAAAGCAGTTATTTTTAAGGGTTGGCCCTTTTAAGGGCTCTGCTAGTGATGCTCTGAGGGACAAGCTACATGAGGCGGAAGACCAGCGTTAGCGGCGGGCTTGCTTTGCTCGCGGCGACGGCTTTAGTTACCACCGGCATTGTCCCGACGCTTGGGCGAACGCGTGCGTTCCCTACCGCCCGCGTCGCGGCGCTCGCCGTGGCCAGGGCGCTCTCGGCGTCGGTCACTGCTGAAGTCCGGGTCGTCGTCGTGGTCACGGTGAGATGCCAGCGTGGAGGGTGATCGTCCCGCAAGCCCCGGTTCTGGAGCGGCGTGTCCCCTTCGGCATCGTCTGTGTTCTGGAGCGGCACGGGCACCATGCCGTCCACCGCGTGGTAATGCCATACAAAGGAGATGGGCACCGCGTCTATGTCGTTGCTTGACCTGAAGAACTCGAGCGGCACCGCGGAGTAGTCATCCATCTGATTAAGGTGAAGGAGGACCATGAATGTGGCGCCCCGCAAGCAACCTGTCGGCGAACCTCAGGGGCGACGAGCAGGGCCTGACGAAATCCGAGGCCCCGTGGGGAGCCGTAAAATGGGGCCACCTCACTTAAAATACTCACTCCGTATCAAAATATAAAATATTTTAGACATTTCAATACAGACTAAATATAGGCTGAAATGAATAGATCTACGCACTAATATAAATCTAAATATATTCTTTGAAAAACGTTAAAACATCTTAGTAAGCTTTTTTACTAGTGTAGTAATAGAAAGATACAATGCTCAATTAGAATAACTTATTACTCACCCGTTCACAAATACTTGACTATAAAATGAGTGATCTAGACACGTATATGTATAGATACACTTAATTCGAAGTCAAGTACTGTATTTGTGAACGGAGAGAGTACTTCATTTAGACAGAAGTCAAGCTTAGGAAGAAAGCAGCGAAATCCAGAGAGAACCAGCGAGACCAAGAACATTAGGTTGGTGCCTTTTGGAAGGGAGTGTTAAACTATGCTTTGAATCCCCATGGCTTCACCTTGTTATTTGTTATTTAGGACATGTTTAGATTCACGCGATTAAACGATAATAAATATGGATCAGATGGAGTATTTTTTTTAGTATGGCTGTAATAGAATTGGATGGGCGTGGGCCTCGCTACGTTCTCGTCGTTGAGCTGAGTCTAGACTAGATTGATGGGCACGCCGGCTGATGGGCTGCAATAAGTGTGGAACATGCACAAATGCACTAAGCTCGGGATGAAAACCAGGCCCCTGAGAATTTGGACACTGTGTAGCCACACAAGACACACTCCCATCGGCCGGGGCCCGGCAAGAAGACGCGGCCTTCACGGACTTGGCTGCGAGCCGAATAGGGTAGTCCCTTTCGCAGTGGCCGGAGAGATTCCGAGGAGGCGCCTGGTAGGACCGTGACAAGCCAAAGAGTGGTGGTGATGTGCAGGGAGAGAGAGAAACACCTTCCTTTCGTGCGCCTTCTAAAGCAGAGCGTCGTCGCAACTTCTTGGGAGTTTGTGTGGCATGAGCCTCCCCATGCGGCCGTCACATCGACTTAATTGCTCGTCTCATCCTGGATGACTCCACGATGTGGGAGCCAACCATCCCCTCGCCTTGGGACACCGGTGCTGAATCAGGCATGTGAGCGTCTGCATCCGTACTGTGTTAAAAAAAACACACACGACGACCAAATTATTCCGAAATATAATTTCAAGCTAAAAAAAGAAAAATTATGGAGAAAAAACCACGGAAGAAACATGCGTGTCCAACTCAAGCCCAACACTGGACGCGGTTTACGGCCCAGCGCGCACGCACACATGACACACCCCAGACGGAGGTAGGCGGCGCGCGTGGGTGTCCTCCTCTCCCACCCTGGTCCGCCCACCGTTGCCGGCGCGATGGGAGGCGACCCGCCGGCGCTGAAGCGGCCCAAGCTCGAGAAGGACTCCTCCTCCGCCTACTCCGACCGCCCCTCCTCCGCCAACGGCGCCGTCCCCAGACACCCCTCCTCGGCCTCCACCTCATCGGCCAGCGACGCGCCGCCGCTGGAAGAGGATGGCGGCGACGACATGTCCGAGGAGGCCGCGCTCGCGCTCATCACCCACCGCGAGCGCGTCGTCGAGCAGTGCAACCTCAAGCTCGCCCAGTACAAGTCCCAGGTAACGCCCCAACCCCAACCCCCTCTCCCTGCCCCCATTTCTTGGGGTGATTGCTGATGACGAGGTTACGGTGTGCGCAGCTGGGCAAGGCCGAGGAAGAACTGGCCGCTGCGCGGTCGAAGCTCGCCCGGTACCGAGATCGCGCCGCCCGCAACCGGTACCCGCCGCCGCCGCCCGATCGCAGGACGCCGCCTCCGGTCCAGAGGGACCCCAAACCGTCGCAGTCCACCCAGAAGGCCCCCGCGCCGCAGACGAGGCCGCAGCTCGTCATCCCGGGGACCAACAGCCGGCCGGCCCGCGCGGAACCGGTGCCCAAGTTTAAAAAGGCCTCTGCCTCTGACCCGTCGGCGGCGTCCTCGTCGCTGCAAGAGCGGCCGAAGAAGGCGGATAAGAAACCCAAGAGAGAGATCGGTACTCCCCGCCGTGGCTTATACATTTCACGGCAACTTACTCGATCAGTAAAATTAGATCTCTGTTTGTGTGCTTGATGTGCATGCTTGGTTCTGCTTTCCTGGTTTGCAGTGCAGAGAGAGCCTCAGAACCTGATCCAGAGCGTGAGGAAGTCGTCCCCGACGGTGCTCAAGTTCTACGGCGGCCATCTGGTCTCGAGCCAGCATAAGAGGAAGCTTAGGTGCCTCGAGCTGTGCCCTGCAAATGACCAGCTTGTCGTTACCAGGTACGATTGGCTAGCTGTAATAAATACCAAATGCCTATCATAAATGCACTGAGTGTGGAAAACTAATTTTTCTTATCCTGACTCAGTTTACTGTGTATCCATGGCAAATTTTGTCAAAGTTATCTCTAGCTCGAATAAATGATGCTACAGAATGAATGCATCCTTGAAACTAGGTTGTAGATCCATTGTCGGCTATTACTGTTTGATGAAGGTTGGTAATCCCAAACAACCATCAAGTTCTGATCTCTTTGAAAGGCTTTGGTGTGTAATGTTGGCAATATATAAATACCAAATACCTAGCATAAGTGAAAACTGTACAAAACTAAATTCGTCAAATTCTGCTTCAGATTACTGAATATCCATAAAAGTTTAGCCAAAGGTACCTCTAACTCGAAAAAATCATAAATGAGAGGGGCGCGCCCTTAGAAATAGGTGGGAGGGCTATTAGCTTATTAGTGTTTGATGCGGATTGGTAACACCAAACAAGTCCTGGTCGTTTTAAAGGCATATTTGTCGAATGTTAGCAAAAATATAACTGTAAACTGGGGAAAGTGTTACAAGGGATAAACCTCTGTGTCGATATATCTGTTAAGTTCTATTAACTTCTGCTGGACACAGAACTTTGGTCTAATGTTTCCTTGTGATGCAGCGCGTTGGATGGAATGATTACTCTGTGGCAAGTACAGTCAAGTGGGTAAGCGTCATATTACCTGGTTTCTCTTCATGCTATATCTCTTTTTTTTTCTGGGAACTTGACTTCCAAAACTTTTGGGAGATCGGGTTACTGTTACGATTTGTAGTGGAAAATCAGCTAGAAGAACTTCACACCACCATTATACTTGTAATGAAGTCAATATAAGTATTATGGTTCCTTGGCGATAAAAAATGCATCCACTCAAATTAAAACCCATAGTTTCTATATACCTTCATGCAGACTAGGCACTAGGCAAGTTACTAAAATTTTGTCATATAACATTGCATTTGCTTCCAATAAGAGCCGTAGGCAATGGTTTTTGCACCCTACATGCTCATATTGACGCTAAGGCAGAATAAATACATGACTGTACTCTGTATTTGGATTCTGTATTTTATGATTTTATCTATGAAGCCTACAGGCTAATTAGTTATCACCTATTTCATGAGTCCCGTTCTATTGAGTTGGGCTCGCCTAAATGAAGTGCAAGCAACAAAACTACTTTTTGGAAGGCGCGGAGCGTTGAAGAAGAGCATAGCTCGATTAACGCGAGATCTGGGTCGCAATTTGTATCGACTAAAGTTTCTTCTGGTGCTGCCAAGACCTGCCTCGAAGTAGATCTTCGGAAAGCCTACGACAGCGTGAACCGGCATTTTATCTACAATTAAAAAACAAATCTTCCCTTCCGGCGACTTCTAGATTCCATCTATTTTTTTTAGCAATTTAGCATCTGCTTGCGTGTTTTGTTCTTCGGTATAAAAGTCAAATAGATTGGATGATGCTCTTGCATTGTCTGTGCCCTCGCTCACCTCCTGTACTTTCACAATTCCGGGGAATTAAACCCAGCATTTAGGTTTATATCGTAAGATACAGCTAGTGGGCTAGTGGCTGGCTGGCTGCCTGCCAGGAATGTGTGAACATTTTTACATAGTGACATAAGTTACACCTACATGTCATTATGGCCAATTTCTTTTCATCACTCCCTCAACGTGCTAATGAAGTGGCATCCTATATAGTTGATTTAATTTCAACGTAATATGGGTATGCATGAAACAGATTCATGTAATATTGTTATCATGAAAGAATAGCATTTGATTCCACGGATCTCATATAGAATTAATTTTATGGTTTGTGGAAAGATAATAATCTGATTGATAATATTTTGTTGTAGATATATGAAGTTAGCGAGCGTATGAATTTTATTATGTACTTATGCGTTGTCTTCTTAGATACCAGTACTTTTGCAAAAAAATGACACATGATGTTCAACATGTGAAATGTTGCATGCAACCTACTCCATCCACATCTCAAGATGTCGTTTCGGACATTGACATGATCTTCATGAATTTTCTTCGGCCACTGATTTTACTATAATTTATGTATAAAACACAAGAAAAATATTATATTATGAATATACTTTTCGAGATAAATCTATACATATGATTTTCAGGTTCTCAATCTAAATATTTTAAAATACTATTCATAGTCAATGTTATAGAAGTTTGTCTTAAGACATGTCCAAAACGAATCTACTTGTGATACTGATGGAGTATACGATACTGGGTAGTACTTTAGAAAATAAAATTCATATGGATCTGGGGCTGCATGTTTTGTTTTGTTTTGGTTTAAACATTTTTTTTGAATTAGATTATTTGTACTTGCAGACCATCTATCTCCTTGCTTAGCACTACAAATTGCCTTTCTCCGAAGCTGAGGTGGCCCGAGGATGTAGCTTGGCATCCAGATGGTGACACAATTTTTGCTGTATATAGTTCTGATGGTGGTGACTCGCAGGTTTCAATGACGAATCTTAATGCATCAGGACAAGTAAGAGCTCTGTTTTAACCTTGAAAAGCACAACACATTCCATCTGTTATCCATTACAAAGTTTTCTAGCTGTTATAAAACAACACTGTACAGCAAACTGGATTGGTTCCATGGCATTCTGGATCCATCAAATATCATTTTAGCGAAAAACACTCACAGTGAAGGAATTTTCATAGTAGAATCTATCTCAGCATATTTGAATTGAAATATTTTGTCATTTTAAATCAGGTTACCACAGAGGTAGGAATTAGATAGGTGTCCTTGTAAGTTATTCCTGTTCTCATGCTCACCAGATACCCCGAATTTCTAATTCTAATTTATACCTGATGCAATAATGATTGCTGCTGATACAGTGTACATCGAATCTCAAATTAGGTCTTAAATGAACAACTAAAATAGTTTCGTTATTGTGAGTATGGTGATTATGTTTATGTTATCCTGCTATTTATTTGTGGAGACGTCGAAAACCCAGTTAGGGTCTGTAATTATGTAAAATGTAAAATCTTGATAGAATCATAGAACCCATGCAGTCGTTCTTACTGTGCTCTTATGCTTTTCTGTACATCTTCCAGTGAGCAACAGATTATTTACTTCCAGCATTACTAACATGCCTTTCACAATCTTTCCGCTGAGACAGAAGAAAGTTAATTTCCTGCCAGCGAAGCCTCATACCAAGGGAATCATAAACAACATAAATTTCATGCCCTGGTCTGATACCTGCTTTTTGACTGGTGGAAGTGACCATGCTGTCATACTCTGGCAAGAGAATGATGATTCTTGGAACCACAAGAGAGTGCACAAGGATTTGCATACTTCTGCTGTCAATGGTGTTGCTGGATTGCAACAAAGAAAAACAGTAATATCAGTCGGCTCTGATAAGAGGATAATATCGTACGATCTCTCAGCTGAAAGGACAGACCACAAGAACCTGATTGATAGCAAATGCATGAGCGTATTATTAAATCCGTGTGATTTCAACTTATACATGGTACAAACAGCGTATGTATCGAATCTTGCTTCTGATTATTGGGTTCCATTCTGCACATGACCCTCTCATTCCATTAAAATATGTTTATCATTTCTGAGTCTGACGTGCAGTAGATTCACCTGGTGCCTTTTAGATAATCTGATCTCTCTTGTTTCCGACAGGGCGCCAGGCAGGCAGCTTCGATTGTTTGACATCAGGCTTAGGCAGACCGAAGTCCACGCTATTGGCTGGAAGCAAGCGAGCAGCGAGTCCCAGTCAGCCCTGATAAACCAGTCGTGGTCTCCCGACGGCTGGTACTTGTCCTCTGGGTCGGCTGACCCCGTGATCCATATCTTCGACATAAGGTATCAAGGCCAGACCCCCTGTCAGTCTGTGCAAGCGCACCAGAAGCGGGTCTTCAAGGCCGTTTGGCACCAGACGTTCCCAGTTTTGACCTCGATCTCGTCAGACCTCAACATTGCGATCCACAAATATTGATGAAACAACCACGTGTGGATTTTCGTTGGTGGAGTGGATTATCCCACTTTCGTAGCGAACTCATGAAATTCGGTGCATCAAGACCTGTTTGTTTACATGCATGATATATGATGCATCAGTGGAGTTCCAAAGGAGGCGTCAGCAACATCTGCACTTTTTAAAGCTACTGGCAGAGTGATGCATCTGTAGGTCCTCCCAGCCGAATGTTTTGCCCTTGCTACTTGTAGAGAACTACATGAGGAATCTACCAAATGTCGAGAACAATGTTTTTGTGTTCCCCTTTGCTTGTTTTTTCATGTAAGTCTTGGCTCGGCTGGTACATTGCAATTTTGTTTTACAAAGTATCTGGAGATCTAATGGTCAAAGTTATAGTCTCAGTTGAAAGGAACCTCCACCTGCCCAGTCCAAGAACCTGTGTGAACTGTAATTTGCCACTCACTAGAACCTGACAGGTGGCATACTGCATAATTCAGTTGGTTTCTCCAGTTGTGCCAAGCAGACACGTCACATGGTGTTTTGTCTGAAGTGGCATGTCGGCCGTCTCTTCTGCCTTCCATCTGCGCCAGTAAACTTCATACGATGGCAATATCAAAGAAGTGCGAAAATGTATTTTGTCACCCTTCATTGGAATGTTTCTAAAATAATCGATATCAATATCGATAGCTCTCCAATGCATATATATTTGATCGATGACTCTTCATGTTATATCTAATTCTGCTGTCCAGTAGAAATCACAAAATGTCTGGAATGTTCCAGAAATATTTGATCTGTAATTCTTTGTTGTATGTCTGAAACTGCAAGTGAGAAAACAAGTCGGTGATGGATCTTTTGGCGATAGCAACCTGTGTGTAAGAGAAGCTATCCCGTCCGCACATCTGTTATGCTCCTTTCGGATGTTGATATTGAGAGCTCCATATTGATATTGGGTTGAATATCAATATCATGGGATATTGATATTGAGTCTGAATGTCAATATTTCTGTTTGGATGTGTTAGATATTCAGACCTAGACAAGATATTGAGTTTGAATATCAAATACCACGCTCCAATATCGACATCCGAACGGGGCATTATCGACATCCCTGTCTATCTCCCTGGATTCGCATGCTGTCTGGGGATGCAAAGCATGGCACCTCTCGAGTCTTGACCCCACCAGCCTAAAAGTTGCTACAGGTGCTGTGCACCAAACAGAGAGCAATGAAAATTCTAGAGCCTTCTTGACCATCGATGAATCGGAGTTGAATTAAAAGTTTAGATCAGCACAAATGGCAAGTTCATGGACATGCTTTTACAATTCTGGTAAAAAAAAATCCCTATTGTATAAGGATTCTGCGTCTGTGGGTTCATGAAGCCTGCTTCTAAACGTTGTTTTTTTTATCTAAAATAAACCAAATTTAACTACAAAATAGAATCTGCTGTAGAAATATAGCCATGGAAAGTTGGCCAGCAAAAAAAAAGGTCGAAAAGCTGGATTATCACATCCACCTCGATGTGAAATGATGTCTGTTATTTTCCTTGACTCTTGTGGATGGATGAGGCTAATTTGGCACCCAAGTGGCACAATGAGAGCAGGAGATCGTTTCTGTGGATGACTAAAAAGCGTGGGAGAACATTCTACCGCGGTAAAGCAACACTTAGTTAGTTGGCCGTGAAAATAAAACACATGGAAGCATTATTCGATGCACCAAACACAAGTAAGGAAAATTCTAAAGACTTAGTAGTTAGTAGGCATGCGAGTTGTATAGCCAAATTAAGCTTTACATTATTATAAATGAATAGGTATATATCTGTAATATCTGTTGTTTTTCTTCTGAATTCTAGAATTAGTCAGCTTGTTCGATCGTTCGGTGGAACTTAAAACCTCCTATTTTGTACAGTCCACCAGTGATGACTTAGAAATAGTCACTACGTCTGTTCCGAAATATAAGATGTTTTAGCTTTTTTCCGATTCAGATGTATCTAAACGTGTTTTAGTGCATAGATTCCCCCATTTCTAGTTGTATGAATTAGTCCATATTAAACTATTTAAAACATGCTATAATTTGGAACGGAGGGAGTATTCTCAATCGTCCGATAATCGATATCTTCCTATACTTTAGTAAATAGATATAGCCAGAAAAAGGCAACAACTCGGGAGTGTAGCGTTTTGGAGGCCGAGCTCCATGGAGCTTTTTATTTTGAAAATTTTGAAAGTCATATTATGGAGTTTCAAAAAAATCTGAAAAACATAATGTTGTATTCTATCGACGTGTAAAATATCAACTAGAAATATGTTAAATTTTGAGATGTACAAAAATGACAAAATCTTATACTGAAAGTAGTGAACAGCGCAAAATTTGAACTCTCCAAAATCCGTCAGATTTTGTTATTTTTGTGTAGGCGGAGTATGAGTTATTTTGTGTTGAGATTCTGCACATTGGTAGAATGTATCATTGTATTTTTGGGTTTAAAAAAAATTAAAATATGATTTTCGAAAATAAAGGGATTAATGGAGCTCGGTCTGTATTGGCACTTTCCGAACAACTCGGTGCATACATGGTGACATGAAAATGAAACATCGCTTTTTAATTGACAAATAAAATGCAGAGAATAATTTTCTGTTGGTAAACAAATATGTATACCATTCAAAAAAATATTTATACGTTTGATTGCAACTTCTACAAACTGTAGTCGGCCGGTCGTTTGTATGTGAAAAAAATACACGGGAGGAAAAGCAAACCATCCGGTTGGTCGCAGTCTCTCCTCTCCATCCATCACCACCACCTTATCATCTTCTTCATCACCACTACCAGCACCTACGAGAGCACAACACCAACGCCGGCCTCTCCAGTCTCCACTGCCATCGTCACACGACATGGCTACTCAAGGTCAGGAGTTCATCCACAGCTCACTCACCTCGTCTCTGCTCTCTTCCAATCGATTTTATGTTTTGTTCTTGCCGGCCCGAACGATCAATCGGTTTTTATGGCAAGAATTGAAGAGCTCAGAAGAACATTTTGTAATTTGTTTCGGCAGAGGAGAAGACGGTCGTCAAGTCCGAGGAGGCGCCTTCCCGGCGGCGGCGGCGGCGGCGGCAGAACAGCCTTCTCCGGCTGGGGCGCGAAGGGCGGTGCCGGCCAGCCCCTTCGACTTCTCCACCATGATGAACTTGCTCAATGTAAACTTCTGACACCTATACTAGCAAGCTAGCTCGATAGATACAGATTTTTTCTGAAAAAAATTACAATTCCTAGAAATTCGCAGCACTCTGTTTCTGTTCTGCTCTATTCATAGCTCATTGCCAAAGAGGGGTTCGAATCAGCTGTTGATTTCCATATATTTCATTGAAATTCGCGTCCATTTCGATCATTCAGTTCATCCTGAACTGAATTTTGTGGCCGTTTATCGATTGAGCAGGACCCGAGCATCAAGGAGGTGGCGGAGCAGATCGCCAAGGACCCGTCCTTCAGCGAGATGGCGGAGCAGCTGCAGAGGACGGTGGCTCCTTCGCCGGCGTCACCGGCCTCATCTGCCTCGGCGCCCCGGTCGCCGCAGGAGCTGGCGGCAGCGCTGGACCCGCAGAAGTACGTGTCCACGATGCAGCAGCTGATGCAGAACCCGCAGTTCGTGGCCATGGCGGAGCGCCTGGGCAGCGCGCTCATGCAGGACCCGGCCATGTCCTCCGTCCTCGGCGGCCTCACCGACCCCTCCCAGAAGGAGCAGCTCCAGGCCGCGTCGCCCGCATGAAGGACGACCCCTCCCTCAAGCCCATCCTCGACGAGATCGAGTCCGGCGGCCCCGCCGCCATGATGAAGTACACTTCTTGGTTCCTCTGGTTTCTTCTCGATTCCTTCATGGATGACACTAATGGTGATCTTGTTTGGTTTGGTTTCAGGTACTGGAACGACCCGGAGGCTCTGCAGAAGTTCGGCCGCGCGATGGGCGTGGGCGGCCCGTCCGCCGCCGCCGCCGAAGGAGAGGAAGAAGCCGACGTCGCGGACGGCGGCGAGGAAGGGGAGTACGAGGAGGAGTCGGTGATCCACCACGCGGCGAGCGTGGGCGACGTGGAGGGCCTGAAGAAGGCGCTGGAGGACGGCGCGGACAAGGACGAGGAGGACTCGGAGGGCCGTCGCGGCCTGCACTTCGCCTGCGGCTACGGCGAGCTGGCGTGCGCGCAGGCGCTCCTGGAGGCCGGCGCGGCGGCCGACGCCGTCGACAAGAACAAGAACACCGCGCTGCACTACGCCGCCGGATACGGCCGCGAGGCGTGCGTCGCGCTCCTCCTCGACCATGGCGCCTCCGTGTAAGTGAAGCTGACCCGCCATTGCCGACGCATTGAACCTTGCTTTGCTTCACTTGATTGCTGACGAGATCATGGTGGAATGGAATGCAGGACGCTGCAGAACCTGGACGGGAAGACGGCGATCGACGTGGCGAGGCTCAACAGCCAGGAGGAGGTGCTCAAGCTGCTCGAGAAGCACGCATTCGTGTAGACGCATGCCGCCACCATCGACCATGGATCGAGCTTGCTTCATAGTACGAGTTTGCTTATTTATTACAGTACTATTATTCCCACTTCATTCACTCTGTCTGCTGCTTAATTAATTCGTCGACGCCTTCCGGAAGAAGAAGAAAGTTTTCTCTTGGTCTGTAATCCATATTGTTGCAGATCGATCTGTATCTATTGAGTGTGGTTAGAATTTATCTGGTTCCCAGTTTCAGAATTTTGCTTCATGAATAAGGAATGCTTTATGTTTTCTTTCTCCTGAATTATTTTTACAGTTCGTGTTTGTCTGAACTTTTTGATACCGGTTAAGCTATCAGGTGCTCTTTTGCATTTTTCTCGACGAACCTCATAGAGAGGCTGTTCCTGCAATTTCATAAGAAAGAAAACCTGCCCTTTTTATACGATGACCGAACCATAAACTAAGAGCATAAACGGATAGGATAATTTTTTTGGGACCAAATCGCCTCTAAATCATACAAAATCCATATACGGTTTTATAGAATCCAATGGACAACGGATAAAGATATTCGAATCGGAATGGGCGTGCTGCTCTGCCTCTGGCGAGACACGAAAGTTGTCCTTGTACCTCAAGCAGAACATGTCACCAAATTCAGAATTACAGTGAAAGGAAGCGGAGTCTCAACATAATCTATGCTACTAATTCTAGAAATGAATTGAAAAAAACTAGAGCAAATTTGTATCCTGCAAGGATCATCCTAAGTCTGCTTCAGCGCCTTACTGAACCTAAGTCTCACGGTGACTTGACCTCTCATCAACCGTCCGTTCGACTTGGTCTTCTTGGTTAGGATGTAGAGGGGATCTATCAACAATCCTGTCGTCTTTGTTCCAGCTTTTTCCTCTTAACGAGCAAAAGGGCCCATGCGTTGCTACGGGTTCATTTTAAATTTTTATTTAATATTTTCCTGAAAAATTTCAATTTGGTCTGCTACGGGTTGCCGTAATGCTAGAACTATGACGAATGCATCGAGCTCAGAGCAAGTCTACCCCTCCGGTTCCCGATTAAACTTCACCTACTTGTAGTTTTACATCACATCTCAGATTACACCTGATCAGATATATATGAAAAGCCACATACACTACAATATAACGCATCAGATAGAAACTATGATGAACAAATCTGTAGCTATGCAGTTACTCATCACATGACTATGCAAACTCTACACATCCGTTAGTGCCTAGGTCTTATCTGGCAGCCCAACATAGGGAAATCTGTTTTCACTCATTGGTGTAGATGCACCCACAATCCAAAAGTCGTATTTTGAAATGTCAATGCATAAAAAAAATCAGGTATATATCCAGACATTTTGTATTCATACAGAAGTTTCGCGAGAAAAGACATTTTTTGTAACTTCCGTAAAAAACACAAACTCCGGTACTCCAAAATGGCCATACGCGAGACTTTTTTTTTTGTCTTTTCTACAAAGCTCACAAAAAATGTCTTTTTTTTTCACGAAATGTTTTGTACGGGCATTGAAAGTTTAGATGTACATCCAAAATTTTCGTTTGCAACTTTTTGACATTTTGAGAGTAGGCTTTTGTTTTTTTGGATGTCGCCTCCGGGACTGTAACTAAAACTTTGTTCCTTGAACTCCTTCTTATTTAATGAATTAAGCCAAGTATTTTACTTTCTTTAAAAAATACATTTTCATAACGGTTGTATCTGGCCTTATGAGTCAAAACACCATCCACCAACCCACATCAAGATTCATGCACGTTGTACAGAAAACACAACTATCGGATGTCAGTATAAACCATCGGGAACATCTCTAGGTTGAGAACATGCAACACTTTCAGTAGAACAAAATAGGTTTTGATTAATTTCATGTTTGACAACAAATCAGCACACATTTGAAAAGGATTTCTTAATTACCACTCATATCGCATCGAAGCTGCTGATTAGATATAAAATAATTCAAGAAAGTTCATGCTCCCGAATTCAAGAAATGCGATGGGCTTACTTAAAAAACTAATCACTCTTTGAAGTATGAATGGCTCACTCTCCCATTCTTTCCGGCTACGACAGCAGCTAGACCCATATCTTTTGATGGCGAGCATCGATCACGGTGAAAGCTAGATCCAACTCTGCGAGGAAAGCAGAAGCAATCAATGTACCAGATTGTCTTAAATTTGAATCCCAAAATAAAAATTATTTACAAAATATTGAAAAATAAATCATAAATGTTTTAATGCATATTCTGGGAAAGTTTCATCCCATTTTGGTCAATGTTGTGCGAATAAATAGCATTTTATATTTCTCATCTAAATTTTATTTATTAATAGACCGTTAGCCCAAATGAGATGAAACTTTTCCAAAAGAAACACTAAAACATTTCAGATTTACTGGAATGTTTTCAATATTTTCTGAACAGCTTTTTTGTGCTTCAAATTGAGACAATCTGATATGTCGGATCTGTGAGGGACGGCTGATCTCAATTGGTGAGAGCTATAGGGCATCTGATTCATATTTGATTAAGATACTGGTTATAGTTGTTTATACTAAACTTATTTATTTTCTAGTAAGTATGTTATATACTATATTCCACAAAACAAACCATATATTGGTTTAGGCACTTGTAAGTTACTTGTTAAAAAAATTATGACAGCTATCACTATAAATACACTTCAACCCAATTATTTAAAAGGTATCCCGTCTACCACTATAAATACACTTCGACTCAATTAAAAAGGTGTCCTATATTAAAAGTTACGTGAGTTGTTTCTCCTTTGAGCATTGGCTTTGAAAATATATTTATTGAAATAATTATTTGTCGTTCCAAAAAATTACAGTGCATATAGGTGAGGAAGGATCGTTTTTGTTTGTGGGTAAGAGAAAGGATGATTTTAGTATGTTAGATGTCTGGTAAAGAGGTATTTCATAGTTTGCCATAATACAAATATATTGATCGAGGTTTCTAGAGCAAATGATTATATACCAAACGTGTAAGCAAATAGAATATTTAGATTATATGAATTTTCTACCAGGGTCTTTCATTAGATCTTTGAAAATACACACTATTCGACAGGCTCCCGAGATCCACTACTCCAACCATTTTTGTTTGTTTTGAAAATCATATTTCTGAGTTTCAAAAAATTATGAAAACAATCCAGATGTAGCGATGTTATATCCCACAAACATGTAAAATATCAAAATCGAACACTTTGTATTCAAAGCTATACAAATAATACTCAGTTCCAAAATCTGAGTATGTATACTTTTAAATCTCTAAATTTTATCATATTTTGTTATCTTTGTGCAGCCCATGATATAAAGTATTTTGAATTGATATATTTTTTTTTTTTTGAGGGAGGATCCAATACAAATACAGGATGCTTCACACTTACAAACAGGTCCCCAGCAACAACAGAAAATACAAAGAAACCCAAGAAAGTGCAAAAAGCACCCTACTGCATCCGGAAGAAACGCAATTGAATCCTCAGCCGCACCCAACCCTCCTAGCCGTCGGCGACGACGCCGTACCACCGCCCGGCAGAGAGAAGACGCTCCCACCCTTGTGAAGAAGGTCGCAGAATCCATCCGTCGCGCCGCGCCGGAAACTGAACTCGCTGAACGACCACGACCGCCGCACCGAACTCCGGCGGTTTTTGTCCCTGTGCTCCGGTGGCGCAGGTGTGTGTGCTCGGATCTTTTCTTCATCCTTCCTCCGGCCGGCCGCGGTGGCGAGGGAGGAGGTGGTGCTGGAGAGAGTTTCCGTTTTGTTGCAGGTGGTCTTGGTGGTCCCTGTGGTGGTCTTGCGCTGGCCGGCCGTGGTGGCGGGGGGCGCGGCCGCTGGAGGTGCTTCGGTGTTCGTGCTGGTGGTCCTGGGCGCGGGCGCGGCGGCTTGAATTGATATTTTGCATGTTTATGGGATACGGATCCTGATTTTTTTTCCACAATTTTTTGAAACTCTACGAGGCATGCAACCGGCGCGCGCCACTGCACCACACAACCAGTCGCTGCTGCCCTCGCGCGGTCCAGAAGTTGTGGCATGGAAGTCTTTTGCGTATTGCCAACACACTCCGAAGAATTTCCTGTTTGTGCGTGTGCACGACATGTACGGCAACCGCGTCCCAGACTTTCTCTGCGTCTGCGTGTTGAGAAGTATGCGCGACGTGCAAGACCAGATACTACGGGGTCCCTATATATATGGCGGCTCGGCCTAACCCCAAGTGTGCATGCTTAGACCATCAATAACAAGCAAACCAGAGCTCGAGTTAGCTAACATTGTGATGGCCAGGTCAGCACTAGCCGTCTACGCCGCCGCGCTGCTGCTCGCACTGGCGGCCGGCGGCGCCGTGGCCCAGGACGTGGGCTCCACCATCACGCAGTCCATGTTCGAGAGCATGCTGCCCAACCGCAACCCCTTCTATACCTACGACGCCTTCATCGCCGCCGCCAAGACCTTCCCGGACTTCGGCACCACCGGCCAACTTTTGACGCGCGAGCTCGCCGCCTTCTTCGGCCAGACCTCGCACGAGACAACCGGCGGTACGTACTGTGCACGTATGAACTTCAGTAAATTTATATTTATGTATATATGACTTTGATTGGCCGTGCTTGTGCTGTATTTGTATGCAGGAGGCTCACAAGGGGGATACACGTACATAGAGCAGATAGACAAGACCGGTGATCCACGCTACTACGGCCGGGGACCGATTCAGTTGACAGGGCAGTCCAACTACAAGGCCGCCGGGGACTTCCTGAGCCAGCCGCTGGAGAGCAACCCGGACCTGGTGGCGACCGACGCCGTGGTCTCCTTCCAGACGGCCCTCTGGTTCTGGATGACGGCGCAGTCGCCCAAGCCCTCCTGCCACGACGTCATCCTCGGCAACTGGACGCCCACGGACACCGACCGCGCCGCCGGCCGGCTGCCTGGCTACGGCGTCGTCACCAACATCATCAACGGCGGCGTCGAGTGCGGCAAGGGCCAGATGCCCGAGAACGACCCCAACGCCGACCGCATCGCCTACTACAAGCGCTACTGCGACATGCTCGGCGCCACCTACGGGGACAACCTTGACTGCTACTCGCAGCAGAATTTCGCCTCTGCCTAGCTTACTCCGTTTTATCGAGCTTAATTAGCTTACCAAAGCACAGTGTACGTGCGGAAATTATAGTATGTGTATCCATTATGAATAATTAATAAGTGGCATATGCCATCGTGGAATATATAGAGATCCATCGGTTACGCGTCAGATATAAGCATGTCAACGAGTCTGCAATTTGGTACCAGAGCCTGTAATTCTGAAAAAGCAGACAATCCTATTGAGAAGAAGGCAATGACGTGGCTATACAAAAGGTGGTGAAGCGTTATAGGTACACAGCGACGACCGTTGTCTGCAATAATCCAAATGTATTTTTGAAAAGAATTCTACTACGTGGTGATGACTGACAACATGGCTGAATTCTAATAGGTCGTCATGCTTTAAAATGACTTGTTTTTAATCCAGCTCTCCACTCTTTCTTTCTTAATGTGAGCCTCGGACTTTTTGGCTCAACTTTATCCTAGTTTTGCCATATCATTTGCTTCTCTTCAATGAAAGTTTCATTTTCCCAAAATGTATCCTAATTTTCCCCATGCTGGAAGGTGCGTCCGGATTATCTCCTTTTTAGGGGAGCTAATGCTTATACTTACAGGGTATTTTGGTGTGACCCTTCTGTATGTTCAAAAAGAAGGCAGCTACGTCTGAGCTAAACTTACATAAGAAGTCCCGAGCAATCACAGAACACGACAAATTGTGTTTGAGTCAACTAGAGGTCTCGAGCCAAAATCTTCTAGATGACCAAAGAGCGCTGGGCTAGAAGTTACTTGCATGGGCTCGAAAGACTGCCACGCCTGAGAACCGAGAGACCGTGACCAGGTGCCGTTTGGGCCGACCGTATGTCAGTGTCCCTTGGTCTAGGCCCAGGCCTCTTGCACAGGCAACGGCGGAAGGACGGTTGCTGCTCTGCTCTGCTACATGCTCCTCCGCCGTCCACAACCTCCTCTTTGGGAATCACGGCGATGGTGAGCTCGGTCGGCCTCCTCGGCTGCCCCTGCTACTCCCCACGCATCTGGTTTCCAATCCCATCCCGCGGCGCCATATTGATTGTCGGCAGCAAGCCTCACAATCTCTGTTTCTCAGTTGAACTGGAAGAGAAGGAACACGAGAGAGTTTTTCTGAAGCTACTCGACACTTCCACTCATCTGTACAAGACTTATACATGTTACACCATTTTTACATTTAACCCCTCTACTAGGCTAATATTTAACACAAGGACTCCAACACTCCCCCTCAAGATGGGGCAAATATATTTAAGAGCCCCATCTTGTTACAGACTCTCATAAAAGATACATTACACACTCCTTTTGTCAATATATCAGCAACTTGTTCTTCAGACCTAACAAATTGGACCTGAATTAATCCCTCATCTATCTTCTCTTTTGTGAAGTGCCTATCTATTTCGATATGCTTTGTTCTATCATGGTGGACGGGATTATTCACAAGACTGATTGTAGCTTGATTATCACAGTACAGTTTAAGGGGTGTGTTATCAAAGAGTCTCAGTTCCATAAGTAATATCCTCAACCACATCAATTCACACAAGCCCGAGGCCATAGCTCTAAATTCTGCTTCCGCTGTGGATTTGGACACTACGTTCTGTTTCTTACTCCTCCAGCTAACCAGATTACCACCAACAAACACACAGTATCCAGAGGTTGATTTCCTATCATCTAGGCATCCAGCCCAGTCTGCATCCGTATAACCCTCTACCTTTAGGTGTCCATTTCTGGAGAATAATATACCCTTTCCAGGACAGGTTTTGAGATACCGTAAAATATGATTCACAATATCCAAGTGACCGGTGCGAGGGTCGTGCATATATCGACTGACAACACTAACTGCATATGCAATGTCTGGTCTGGTGTGTGATAGATAGATTAAGCGCCCCACTAGTCTCTGATATTGGTGTTTATCCACTGGATCACCAGACTCAGCTAAAATGCGATGATTTGATTCAATGGGAGTGACTGCTGGTCTACACTCGAGCATTCCAGTCTCCGCAAGTAAATCAAGTACATATTTTCTTTGTGAGAGATAAATACCTTGGGTTCCATATGCAACCTCAATTCCAAGGAAGTAGTGAAGATACCCCAAGTCCTTGACTTCAAACGATTTTGACAACATCTCCTTGAGATGTGATATCTCTTTGTCATCATTCCCTGTAATGACTATGTCATCAACGTAGACAACAAGAATTGTAATTTTACCACTACAATGCTTAAAGAAAAGGGTGTGATCTGCATTGCTTTGTTGGTAACCCATCAAGCATATCTCCTTTCTAAATCTCCCAAACCAAGCTCTTGGTGACTGTTTCAGTCCATAAAGGGATTTCCTTAATTTACACACCTTACCCTCAGTTTCTCTCGCATTAAAACCGGGAGGAATTTCCATATATACTTCTTCTTGTAATTCTCCATGGAGGAATGCATTTTTAACGTCCAGCTGAAATAGTTTCCAATTATGATTAGCTGCTATTGATATTAATGTCCTGATTGTATTCATTTTTGCTACCGGCGCAAAAGTTTCATCATAATCCACCCCATATGTTTGGCTATACCCCTTTGCTACTAATCTAGCCTTGTATCTTTCAACCTTGCCTTCTGAATTTTGTTTTATAGTAAACACCCATTTACACCCAACTACTTTCTTATTTGGAGGGAGAGTAGTAAGTACCCATGTATTGTTTTTGTCCAGTGCTTGCATCTCTTCTAGCATTGCCATCCTCCATTCTGGGTACTGCTTTGCCTCTTGCCAATCATGTGGAATAGGTACTGCAGAATCCAAGGATGCTATAAATGACTTATATTGAGAGCCAATAGAGGAGTATGAAACATAATTTGAGACACAATATGGGGATAGACTTGAAGGTAATTTCCCAGCATTGGTCCTTGGCTGCTTTCGATGAGCAATAGGAACATCTAAAATCATGCAGAGAGGAGAGTGTACCATTGTTTGTAGATGATGATGGTGAAGTTTGGGATGAATCTGTAGTGATTTCCTCCAATTGCACATGTTCCTCTCCTGTTCGGTGTCTCCTTGAGTATACTTGAAGCTGCCGGTCCTCATTTGGTTTAGGCCATTGTAACGCTTCATTTGATATGTCTTGAAACTCCTGCTGTACCTGCCCATTGTCTGTTTCTGATAAACTGCCACCTTCATCACCATGTGTATCACCTGTTGGCATTATTCCAACAATCATCTTATTTGTGATTGCATCTTTGTCTTCCTCTGGTTTATCTCCCCCTGTCTCGCAATCTGTTTCTGTGGTATCATCAACAAATATATCAGGAAAAACATCAGTTAAATCAACTGGTCCACCATAAAATGGCTCATGCTCCCTGAATACAACATTCATACTCACGAACATCCTTTTTTCAGCGGGACACCAACATCTATACCCTTTTTGCTTCCCAGAATATCCAACAAATATGCATTTTACTGCTCTAGGATCTAACTTTCCAACTGATGGCCTGTAATCTTTGACAAAACAACACATCCAAACACTTTGGAGGAACGACATATGAAAGTTAAACACTCTATAGGTGTCTTATGATCAAGCACTCTAGATGGCATTCGGTTGATTAAGTAGGCCGCAGTCATCACTGCCTCACTCCACAAATATTTAGGCACATTCATAGTTATCATCAAACACCTAGTAACCTCTAGGAGTGTCTATTTTTCCTCTCAGCTAAACCATTCTGCTCCGACGTACTTGGACAAGTTGTTTGATGAATAATTCCCGAGTTTGATAAATATTCATCAAATTCTTATTCACGTACTCGGTACCATTGTCAGTACGTAGTACTTTCACTTGAGCATTATATTGTGTCACAACCATATTATAAAAATCTCTAAAGCACTCGAACACATCACTCTTGTTTTTCAAAACATACACCCAAGTAGTTCTAGTGCAGCAATCAATAAAAGTGACAAAATACCGGTAACCATTAATTGATACTACTCCACTTGGGCCCCATACATCTGAATGGATAGTTTGAAGTGGCACACTACTACGATTGTCTGATGATACATAAGAACTTCGGGTTTGTTTCCCATACTGACAAGCGTCACACAACAACTTTTCCTTACTAACTTTACTAAAAACATCAGGATAAAGTCGACCCAAATACCAAAGGGCATATGCCCTAGTCGACGGTGTTGCAGCAGAACTTCTTCCAATGGATTGTGGGCTAGAGCAGAAGCTACGAGAGGTGATGTATTTTTGTCCAAGTAGTACAGCCCATTATGCATGCTCCCCATCCCAAGTTTTCTTCCAGTCCCAAGTTCCTGAAAGAAGCACCAATGTGGAAAGAAAATGGCAGCACAATTCAGATCTTTTGTAATACAACTGATTGATAGAAGATTAATTGGGAATGAAGGAACATGTAACACAGATGCAAGGGACATGTTAGCGTCACATTTGACTGTCCCTGTTCCCATAATAGCTCGAATCGAACCATCTGCTAAGCTCACACTCTGTCCTTTCAAGTTAAGATTATAATTAGAAAATTCCCAATGGGAGCCAGCCATATGTCTAGATGCACCTGAGTCTATTAACCAGGGTATGCAATTAGATTCAAAAATTTCAGCGCTAGAGGTTTTACCGCCAAAATTAGCAGAGGCGGCAGAGGTTGATGGAGTAGACGCTTCGGCATATTGTTTGTCACTTAGACTCATTCCCTTGAACTGACTCCATCTTTCTAGGTCCTCTGTGGTCATCTCCACCGTCACGGTTTTTGTGGCCTCCTCTGTGGGAGTTGAAGTATTGGCTCTCCCTACTAGCCACATACCTCGTCCCTGGCCACCTCGACGTCCACCCATCATGCGGCCACGACTCCTACCGCGCCAATTCTGACCTCTAGCCCGTCCACCTCCAATCAAATCGGGACAAGACGCTTTCATATGACCAGGCTGGCCACACTCAAAACATGTTCTTTCGGATGTATTTATCCCTGAACGTTGATAAGCATTGTAATCTGTAGCGAGCAAAGCAGAACGCCTATGTGCCACTCCTTGCGTGCCAAGCTCAGTTGCCTCTAACCGTAGGCGTGTCTCTTCACTTATGATCGCAGAAATTGCTTGCTCCAAATTTGGTAGCCATAGAGCGCTGCCCTCCTATTCTCAAATTTTGGGTTAAGTCCATTTAGGAAATCTCTCACTCGCTTTCTTTCTGTATATTGGTTATACTTCTCCACACATTTACCACACTCTAGTTCAACCGGATCATAATAATCTAGGTCACTCCACAACCTTTTTAATTCTGAAACATACTCCACTACTGTCCTCTCTCCTTGACTGACCTGCTGTAGTTCCTTCTGTATTCTGCAAGCAAGCATCTCATTGCCCACTCCTGAGAAGGTGCCTCTCAGGAGCCTCCAAATTTCTGAAGCCTCCTTAATTCTCTCAACTTGTTTCGCTATTTGAGGTGAGACAGAACTTAACAACCAGGCTCTCACCAGTGCATTTGTCATCTTCCACCTCTGTCCCTCCTTTGAATTTTCTTCTGCAGGCTTCTCAACTGTACCCAAGATATAGCCCTCAAGCTTCCTAGAAACTAGGATAGTTTCTGCGTGCTCTGCCCAGCTTGCATAAGTCTCAGATCCCTCCAGCTTCACATGAGGTAGCTGCAGAGGATGCACCTCCTCCTTGACCTCGGGTTCTGCTCTCAAGCTTCCTGCTTGTTTACTGATAGCATCGAAAAGAGATCGGTACTTCTCATCCATTGCCTGCAGGAGGGCCGCTAGCTCTCCCGTCGTCACAGTTTTGTCAGCCATCTGACAAACACCTCACGCCCGTCGTCAATCAGCGCTCAGATTGTCACAGGACTCGACCCCAAATCCACAGCCGCAACTCTGGCTTCTCCTCAAATCTCAACTTTCCCAAATCCACAACCGTAACTCTGCCTTTTCCTCAAATCTCAGCCAAATTCCTAAACAACCAGTACCTGACCTTAATTGAAGAAGCCCAATCTGGATTCCTGGACCCGTAGCTCCACCAATCCCTTGATCTGGTCGGACTGTCCTCCGCCACAGCAACTGCCTTCCACGCCGCCGTCTTCGTCCACAGCAGCCAAAATCCTTCAACACGCCCTGCCGCCGGACAGCGCCACCGCGCGCTCTGATACCATGTCGGCAGCAAGCCTCACAATCTCTGTTTCTCAGTTGAACTGGAAGAGAAGGAACACGAGAGAGTTTTTCTGAAGCTACTCGACACTTCCACTCATCTGTACAAGACTTATACATGTTACACCATTTTTACATTTAACCCCTCTACTAGGCTAATATTGTTAACCACACAGTGGATCGAGACACTACTCTCACATATATTGGATTCAGGATACAGATCAAGTGTCTAGTTCATCGAGATACAAGCACAAGGTGCTGAAAAGCAAAAGCAGGAAAAGGTAGGAGAAGAGAGCCAGGTGGGAGGAAGAGCCGCCGTGCCGTGCCGTTTCGCCGTGATCCAACTGGATACCTCTTCGATGGCCTTTTCCCGTGTATAAGTAGCAGCGCTAGCACCTGGGCTCGGCCCATCGGTGCCGTAGCAGCCCAACAACGGGTTAGCAGGCGAGGGTGCTAACACCCCTCCCTCCTTGAAACTCGGCTTGTCCTCAAGCCGAAGCTTCCTGTGATATCGAAGGACTAACTTGCCTGGATCCCATGGCAAATGAAGTTCTTTGCTCTTGCTGGAGTCGCCACAGCTGTCTTCACGGCAGTAGATGAGGTTGGTGCCGAATGTGTCGAAGTAGAGTGCCCTGTTGAGGTAGTTGTAGCAGTCTGCCGGAATTTGGTTGATGAAGGCAGTGTAGTAGTCATGGCTGAAATGGACTTGATCGGAGAAGGATGGTCGGGTGACATCCCTCCCTCCTTGAAAAGGAGTTTGCCCGCAACTAGTGGAAAACTTGAAGACATCCAGAGTCCATGCGACCAACCAGATATGATATGCACCACAGAGATTATTCCCCAAGAACTGAATAAGTTCACCACTCCCCTCCGATTTCTTCATCCTCATGCCAGTGCACATGTGGAAGCTAGAACTGAAAGAGACATCAGCACACTCCTGTTTCAAGACTGATTCCAGCGCAGGTTTATCACCACTGCAATGAGAGACATCAGGAATATTGTGCTTGACAACAAGATAAGATAGGTGCCCCACACTGACGTATGTTTCCCCTTGATAATGACCAGAATAAGAGAACTGCCTGTAGTTCGGAATCTTGAGAACTTGACATGTTTCACTTGCAAATAAGTTGTATGTTGACCCCTGTAGCTCAAGCATTGCTACTGAATGAATTCTGGCCTGATAGTAATACAGCAGGTTCGGTTGTTGAAACTGAGTGATTAAAGGTTCAGATAGCGATGTGTTGTAGACACTGAACACCAAAATGCTAACCCACCTTCGCTGCTGCATGTGAAGCACCGGACCTGATCTGAACTGCTGGATGGCATTGAACAAGCAGTCCAGAGCACTTTCCCATTGTTCTGCATGGTTGTCCAAGTTGCTCCAAGCCCAACTGAACTTAATTGGTGTCGGAATACGAAGCTGATATGCATGAGTTAACATCAAAATTGACTTGACTGAGCAAGCAACAACCAGCTGAATAGAAAAACCAGTGCTGAACATGCTCGAGATTTCAGTCAAGAGAGCAGTCGTATACCACCATAGTTCCATGTTTTTCTGACTAGGAATGAGCAAAGCTGGCCGGCCAATTGCAGAATGGGCAAACCTCCAGTTCGGACAGAGATTTTCAAGATAAATTAGCCCACAGCTATGCACCGAAACTGTACTATCGCAGTGGAGCTGAGCAGAGACAGAGACATCCTGCAATTCCTTAACGTGAATTGACATAGCACTGGAGGATATGGTGATGTTGCACTTGGTAATATCCACACACCCATTTTGAAGAAAGATTAGAATTCCATCAAGTGGCAGCTCAACCATAGACACATGCTCCAGGAGTGATGAACAAGGATTCATGTCACCACAACTAAACTGAATTACTACTCTCAGCTCGCTCCATGTTGCTACCTCATTTTCTGCAAATTCTGTTCTTTGAAGCTCACGTTGAAAATTTGGCTCATAATATTCCTTGACAACAACAACATAAGAGGTTTTCCTTTCCTTGGTGACATCAGAAACAACTGCTTCTCCATGATCCCATTGTGACAACACCCAGTCATCACACAAAATAGAGTTTGAAGAACTCATTAAATCCAGAACTTCTGATTCCTCCAGTTCAGAGCTCAAGGAGTCACAAAATACGCTGAAGGACGGCCATGGCAGGGGCCGTGTCTCATCTCCATTAGCATGAACACTCAGGAAAGAAGGCCAGGGCATAGGACGCTGTACACGAACCGTAGGTGCAAGAACATACGAGAACTCACACCTTATTGCCAGGGGCACCGCTGCAGCAGGGATGTTGTTGCTGTCGATGTTGTACTCTGTCGGAGACGCAACCAGCACAGGGGCGGCCACTAGGTGTTGAGGTCGGCAATCTATCGAACAGCTCAGAGGCACTTTGGTGATGAAGCCGGACGAATCAGAACAGGTCAGAGTCGATGGGGCGGGCGTGACCTGCACCGAAGTAGCCATCAGCTGTTGGGGCGAGCCTTCTGTCGAACATGTCGTGTGCACCACAGCGGTGGTCTCGTTGGAAACACCAACAGTGGCCGCCAGTGACCTCTCAGTTGTGGGGGTCGGAGACACGGATGCCGCAACCTTGATAGCTTCGTCGTCGTTGCTTGCCGCAGATGCAGCGAGGAGAGGAGCGACGTCAACGGTGGTTGTGGGAGACGTTGTGCCGGCCTGCAGTGCCGACGGATCGAGTGGATCCGCCGGGGACGCCTCCTCCGCGTTGTTGCCCTTGTCGCGGTCCACTTGCAGACCCGAGGCCTGCGCTTCGACTGCCGGCTTCCAGGTAGCGAATCCCTCGGCGATCGACTCAGCGATCGATCTCTTGACCACACAGCGGAGCTCGGCGAATAGATCCTTGAGATCGGCCTTGGTGATCGGTTCCATGGATTTTCGGATTGGGGCGTGGTGGGGAAAAAAATTCTGGCTCTGATTTGTGGCTCTGATTGGCTCTAATGTCAAGGGACTAGTAGTGTGGTATGGACTAGTATGTAGGTAGTTAAGGGTACTTTAGGTATTTCATGTGTGTGGTCATCTTGTAGCTGGTTTGGCCTTTATAAGCCCACCGTGTATCCTGTTGGAAGTAATAATGAAAATGAAACCCTAGTTCTTATCTTTAATTTCCTGTATTTTACATTTCTGCAATTTATTTCCAATGTCCCGTTTTTATCAATTCTGAGCACCGATGCTCCAATTTCCCCCAATTCTGTGTTCTTTCCATGTCAGGATCATCGGGTCCTGACAAGTGGTATCAGAGCGGTTCGATCCATCGGGATCGCGCTCCCTCCCTTCCCTCCCTCGCGATTCCGTCGCTCCGGCGATTTCTTACTCCGCTGCGTTCCGATCCGAAGCAAATCGACCTGTTTTCCTCCCTTCTTTCCCGATTCGCACCGGCAAATTTCTTCTTCTTCGATTCCGGTCGCACCGGCGATTTCCCTTCTTCTTCTCTGGAGTTCCGAGTCGCAGCGGTCTTCTTTCTCTTCCCCGATCCGATTCGCAGCAAATCCCCACCTCCCTCTCCCAAATCGACTTCTTCTCTTCGAATCGCATCCATGGCGACCGCGCCATCCCCTTTCCCTTACTCCTTCTCCTCCCCAGCCTTCCCTCCGCCGCCACCTACCCCCAGCCTTTCCCCTTCGTTCCACCTACCTTCCCCTACGCCGCTACCAATCCCTACCTGTCTTCGGCCTTGGCGTACACGACCGCGTCAGGTTTCTCTCCACCGCCGCCGCCTGCGCCGACACCCTCCACCGCCCCATCCGCTTTCCCTACGCAATCTCCTCCTACCCAGCAACCTTGTCTGAATTTTTCCCCTCCCCAAATCCCACCAAAATCCCCAATCACCCACCACTCGCCGCCAGCCCAGTCCATGGCGATCTCCACCACACCTACTCGCCGGACCTCCTGTCATCTCTCCCCACCAACCTCTGCAGCCCGACGCCACGGCTGTTGAACACCATCCCGACCTCAACCGCGCACGCCGACCTCCCCTACTCCAAGGCCAACGAGGTGCGCACGTTCCTGCCCTACGACGGCGGCGACACCCACCCTGTGCTACCTCCCTACATATGCCAGGGCCGTGACCTCACCGAGGGCAACGATTCTAGCAGCTCTGAGATCCTCTCCATGGACCACTTCGGCTCCAACAACCACTTTGTGCCTGAACCAAGCCCGGCACCTGATCTGGAGAAGAGCAACGGTTGGCAGCCAGAATTTCAACAAGGTGCTACTTCTGATTCTCCTGCCTTCCATGTGTTTGATGGAATGCCAACACCACCATCTGGCTATGAGACCTACTGCCATGGTTGCCGTTCTGACCGAGCACCCAATACTCCTATTCCTGCGGCCGCTCTAGCACGCTGTCGTGGTTGTTCGACGCCATTCCGCCAAGGATGTGCGCAAGTTCCCTGTTTGAGCGCCCTGACATGCCGCCGCTGCCTGCACTCCCCAAAGCCAATAGTACAAGCTTCACGGAGATGGAGCCCGTGCTCAACGCCCCAACCATACAATCAGCAGCAGCACAAGCTCAAGCGGAAGCAACCGTCAGCAAGGATGTGTCCCGTGCGATCCTTGACCTGAAGCGCCGATTGGATGCGCAGCTGGCACGTGACCGGACTTCCTTCGACACTATCAAAGGTGAGCTTGCGAAACTCACATCAATGGTCTCACAGTTCGCAATTTCTATCGGCACGCACACAGCTTCAGCAACTCCAGGTGCATCACCATTGGGAATTATTGGTACTGCTTCTGTCGCCCCAAAGGTGTTCGATACACTGCCAACACCAAGCTCTGGGTATGAGAACTTCTCTGGGCATTCCAATCAGAGTTCAGCTGTGCATGGTGGAGGAACTAATCCCAAGGAGCAGAACCTTGATTATTTCTTAGAGCAAGCTGCTCCTGAGACAATATTTGATATATATGATGACAAGTTAGATGGTCGCTCAAATGAGTTTGTTCAAATGTTCACTGCCACTCCTGAGCAGCAGATAAATGGAGTAGAGCAACAGGAAGATAATCAGCTTCTCACGTTATTCTGCAAGCCACCCGAAACCGAACAGAGCTATGTGGCAATTAGTTTCCCTAAAGTTCTGAACTTATGCAATCAAGTTGGCACTCATCTACAGCAGCTGAGAGATCCAAGATGGAATGTATTGGTAGTTCCTGGGAGAAGAAAAGAATGGGATCCAGGAGAACATACTAATTGGAGCTCAACATGGAACAACGATATTGTAGGTGTTCTTCAGACCTCAATACTGACACAAGACGACCATCTTTCAGATAGCAACAGTCTCAAGTACTTGTTGCAGTCAATTGGCCATCCACCCATACTAAGTTGTTCCCTAATTCTGACCTATAACAGCGTGAAGTGCAACAGTTGGTTCAATACTGTTCTGCAGTCCATGAGTGATCATGTAGAAGGTCTGAATCCTTTGTCTCTGACCACACCCTGGGATCCAGGTGTTTTAGTCATACATTCTGGGATTGCACGCAATAGTACAAGGATTACAAGTGATGCTGACTGGTTGAAACTTTCTAGTGCTCCTTCATGCGAATGTTCTAGTCAAGCTCCCAAGTGTTTCATCAAACCAATATTCAATCTTGAGAGACCTACTGTTGGTGTATTCAGTTTTACAAATGCTCAGTCAACCAGTGAATTGGAGAAACTGAATGGCAGTGAAAACGTAGTATTTGCACAGCAAGACATAGAACAACTTCTCATTTTCTCCAGCACAGCTCCACAATGCAGAACATATTATGAAGAACCCAAGGCAATGAAAAAATATTATGGGAGAAATTTGTTGGCCAAACTGCTACAGGCCACTCTGCCTTATTTTTTCTGTGGGAAACAGGAGATACAAAATTCCATGACCTGTTTATTAATGCTGTTGGTGCTACAAAATTACAGTGCACAGATGCGTACAAGTCTGCGATGGTACAGATATTAGTGGTGCAGCTCACTGCCAGAAAGGCATCCATTTTTTGACCTACTATCATGCGTTCTTGTACTTCTGGATTGGCACGGACAGAATGGAATGCAACAGCTGTATTTGTTCTAGTTGTTCCATATTCTAGAGCAACAACAGTCCAAGTGACAAAACAGAGTCACCCGGAGTTCCGGTTAATCGATGAGATGTTGCAGATGGATGAGATGTTGCAGAATGACAGTGAGTTCAGAGATGGACAATTATTATACATGTCTGAAGCATGCACCAGGGGCTTCATTATTGACCAATGGGGGTTTATCCATCAACAAGGTGTACAGAAGAATTACAATGCAAAACCAGTAGGCTATCTTCACACAAGCATCTTCTTCAATACATTCCTACCCCCCTGATATGGTGTATGAATTATGATCGATAATTGTCAGTGATAAAAGTTTCTGTAGAAACTTGTCCATTGGTGACCAATGGTCTCAAGGGGGAGTAATGTCAGGGACTAGTAGTGTGGTATGGACTAGTATGTAGGTAGTTAAGGGTACTTTAGGTATTTCATGTGTGTGGTCATCTTGTAGCTGGTTTGGCCTTTATAAGCCCACGTGTATCCTGTTGGAAGTAATAATGAAAATGAAACCCTAGTTCTTATCTTTAATTTCCTGTATTTTACATTTCTGCAATTTATTTCCAATGTCCCGTTTTTATCAATTCTGAGCACCGATGCTCCAATTTCCCCCAATTCTGTGTTCTTTCCATGTCAGGATCATCGGGTCCTGACACACGTGTTAACCACACAGTGGATCGAGACACTACTCTCACATATATTGGATTCAGGATACAGATCAAGTGTCTAGTTCATCGAGATACAAGCACAAGGTGCTGAAAAGCAAAAGCAGGAAAAGGTAGGAGAAGAGAGCCAGGTGGGAGGAAGAGCCGCCGTGCCGTGCCGTTTCGCCGTGATCCAACTGGATACCTCTTCGATGGCCTTTTCCCGTGTATAAGTAGCAGCGCTAGCACCTGGGCTCGGCCATCGGTGCCGTAGCAGCCCAACAACGGGTTAGCAGGCGAGGGTGCTAACAAATATCTAACACAAGGACTCCAACATTGATCTGCGGCGAGCGGCCTAACTCTGCTGCTGTTGCCGTGTGGCGTGGATGGCGATGCAGGAGGAGGAGGGTGACCTCGGCGCGGCGGTCGAGCCACTCCTGCGCGTGGAGAAGCTCTGCAGGATCGCCGGCCACGACGAGCAGCAGTGTGGCCTGCTTCGCGTCCGTTTTTCGATTCACAGGGAGCTCCTCCCCAGTTCCATTTCAAGAAATGAAACCATACATCTTGCAATGCTTTGCGTCCGTAGGTTCGTTTTTAGATCAGTTCACTACTGTATCGTTGATCGTTGTTGTCTAACTGTATCTTTTTTTTTTCATTTGTTTCCTACTATCTCAATCACCGTTCGTGATCTGTACATCATTTCCCTCTTCTTTCAATGAAAAAAAGCAGACCTCCTGCTGTTCCGGGTAACACATGATCTTGTATCATGTCGCTTAGAGGCTTTAGATGCTGAAAGCAGTTCACGTGGAGCCACTGCCATTCAGCAAAGATAAGGAACTGATTACTCCAACTGTAAGCTCAAAAGGCCCCAGCTGCACAGATATTACAAGGTAAGATGGAATAAACTTGATGTGCATAAAGTTCTTGACTGACACATTCTTCTCCTGATTTCTTCAAAATGCAAGCATGTGTATAGTTTAAGAACATCTCCCATGCAGGATCGCATCGATCAGAGGATGCCAAGGTCGGGGCTACACAATGATGGTGAGATATGACCAAGTGGCTACGATATACGTACGCTCCTTGTTTTTCTTCAGGAACAAGCATGTACATAACTACATATCAAAATCAACTACAAGTTATTTTACTAGATCTAAGAACAGAGCGTGAGTTAGTTAGGGCTGGCGTCTAAGACATTCTAATACTGAATACATCTGTCCTGTCATCCAAGACCTGAATCCACATGAACTTTCTACATCGAAAGTATCATAATAAATGAAAAACGGGCATTATATAAAACTTGAGGGCAAAGTTTCTGTTCTTATATGGAAAGGTCAATGCTAGAGTACGGGTAAGGTCAGTCTCGAGCCCCCCTTTCCCCTCTCGCTCCCGTGCCGCTCTCGGGCGGCACTGGGGCGCCCAAACCCTCCGCCTGCCACCCCCCTCCTCGCCGTCCCTGTTCCCGCCGCTGCCGCCGGCCTTGCCGCGGTGGCGGCGGCCCCCTGCCTCCACAAAGGCGGCAGGGGGGGAGCTCGCGGTGGACGCGGCCTTCTCCGTCGGCGCCTCTTCTTCGAGCACGACGCGGCGGCGGTGCCCGCCCTCGCCAGGAAGGGCCTGGTCCTTCTTCGGCCTGGGGAGCATCGCCTGGTGGCGCCGCCGTGGTGCCGGCCCGGCGGCAGAGGCGTAGTGGCCGTGCGGGCCCGATCTGGGCCGCAAGGGCCCGATCTGGGTGGCGCGGGCCGAGCCTGCCCACCTCGCTTTGGCGACCTCCGGTCCCGCCTGCGCGGAGGCGCGCCCGGACGACGTCCTCCGGCGTGCTGTCGGCGATTTTGCCGGCCTCTTCCGGGCCGTGCGTTCCCGATGTTTCGGGCGGCAGCCCAGGCCCCTGCTCTCGCGGTCGTCGCGGTGGGGGCTCAACCTGCAGTTGCCGGGATGGCAGGCTGCAGAGGCGTGAAGGTAGGCGGCGACATCTGCTCTGGCTTGGAGCATGTCCGAGCTGGCTTGCGGGTCCGTTCTGGATCTGCCGGGCCCCGATCTGGGCTGCCCGGGCCGCGTCTTGACGCGAGAGTTGCCCTGCCGTGTTGGCCGCGGTGGCGGTGCTGCGCTTGCCTTCATCGGATCTGCTGGGTCACGGGGTGGTGATCCCGGCGCCGGCCGTGCTCGCCAGGGTTGGCAGTACATTCCGAGCTACTGCTGCTTATGCGGTGGCGGTTTTCCCTCCGACCTTCGTGTTCGCGCTCGAGTAGGTGGTGACGCGCTGTTTGTGGTGCGGCCGACGTGGTGTCGCCGGCCTAGCGTCTCTGGACGTCTAGTTCCGGGTCTGGCCAGGCCTTGCCAACCAGCTCTTGCGTTCAGCCTGTGGGACTAGTTCCTAGTGCGTTCTAGGTTGGGGGTGCGGCTGTGATCTCTGCCTTGTCTACTCTACGTCCTCGCGACGGCGACTGGATGTTCTGATCTGGATGGATCCCGGCGAAAGTCGTGCCTGGCTATGGCCAGAGTCAGGGACGACGTCACCTCCGGGTGTCGTTTCCTTGTTGAAGGCGTCCTGATGGTGATTCTCCGGTCTGAATTGATGGACTTCGTTCCTTCGCCTCAAGCTGCCATCCGGCGGCCAAGTGTCTAGCGCGCTTCTCTTGTAGTTTGTAGATCACCCTGTGTGCTCTCGCCTGAGCCATAGGGGTGGTTGGTTTGGGGTCTAGGTGAAAGCTTTGCAGGACCTCGGTCTCTGCCGACGACGTTGACGCGCTCTCGCGCCATGCACCTTCTTGGAGGCGTCGCTGCAAGACCCCCTCCTTTGGGTCCTCAAGTTCTACCAGGTTGCCGGCCGGGCGTTGTGCCCCATCGGGCTGTAATGAAGATGCGCTGGAGGTCGGTTGAGGTGGACATGGTCGTGATCGCATCGGGGCAACAGAAGACAAGGCTCACTCATTCTCTCCTTTTGTGTTGTCTTTTGTTGTTGGTTCGCTGGGCGCTTTGCGCTCTTGTGTGTGTTGTAACTCTTGGTGTAACCCTTAGCCGGTTGTTGGCTTCGTTAATTCAAAGCCGGGCTCATTTCGAGCCTTCCGTCTAGGGTACGGGTAAGGTTAAAAATTCGCCTACATCCCTACTATTAAGACTATTCATCTTACTTGATTCCAACATTCACTTGCCAGCATAAATTTCTGGGTTCATACTAAGAAATACGTTTATGTAGTAGGAGTAATGTAGTATTATCATACATGCATATACAATCTCGAAAACATCAATGTCCTTTACATTAACTTTTATTGGAATAAAATTTCAGCCTACAATGCTGCTTCATGCTTCTTGAGAGCTCTTGTTACTCAATTTGTGTTCCCTTATCGGCCCATCTTTTCCATGTAATGACGGCAAACACATAAACTTGATCATATGTCTGATCAATGAGGCCGAAATAAGCAATCCTCCATGCTCTCCCAAAGAGCAAGATTAAGAAAACCACCCAGAGACTCAGAATAAATCCCAAAGCGAGTCCATAATAGAAGGCCTTTGGCTTATTGACATGTCGATTCCAGTTTTGATTATCTTGCCTTGGTACATGATCACCAGAGCAACTGTTTGGAAGAGGAGACCCACAAAGACCATTGTTTCCACTGTACATGAAAGTGTCTTGTGTGTAGAGGGTGTCAAGTTGACGTCCTGATGGTATTCTCCCTGTTAGATTGTTATCAGACAAATCCATGTAGCTTAAAGAGGTTAAATCTGATAGGCTCGAAGGGATTCTGCCAGAAAGCATGTTCATTGAGAGGTCAAGTGATTCCAATGACCGCAATGCCCCAAGATTGTCTGGAATTTTCCCACTCAATCGATTCCACGACAAATTCAAGTTTACCAATGCATCAAGAGTAGCCATCCCTTCTGGTATTCCACCGGTTAATTGGTTGAAAGATAAGTCAATGCTCACCAAATCCAAAATGCCAATTCCATAAGTAAGTTCACGCCCCTTGACGACCACAGAGGAAAAATCTTGGGATGCAGAAAACATATATGAGTAACCATCATAAGGTTCTGTGTCAACATCAGGAACCTTTACATACTTCCGTGTCATGGCCGTTATATTTGACAGATCCCACGGTATGAGACCTGATAAATCATTGCCTGCTAGGTTCAGATGATGAAGGTGACTAAGATTTGATATGGTAACTGGGATTTCTCCGGAAAACATATTCTGGTTTAGACGCAGAAATCGTACTTGGACCAAATCTCCAATCCACAATGGCAATTTTCCGGATAACCTATTATGTGACAGATCTAGAAACTTCAAGTTTCTACAATTTTGTAGAAACGATGGGAAGTTGCCGGAGAAACTATTGTTACTCAACATGAGAAAGGAAAGGTCCTTCCACCCCAAACATCGAGGAAGTTGTCCCTCCAAAAGATTGTTAGTTAAGTCCAAGACATGTAAGCGAGGTTTGCAGATAGAATCAGGAATATGACCTGTTAATTGATTCGAAAACAGCACCACTGAAATTAAATCTGGACTCCCAAAGTTTGACGGAAAATTTCCAGATAAAGAGTTTTCAGACATGTCCAACATGGAAATATTTCTGGGTAAGGTCGGGATTGGACCAGTTAGCTTATTTGAACCGATCAAGAAACCTTTCAGTGACATGAATGCTATATTTCTTGGCAACCGGCCACTGATTCCATTGCCGGACAAGTCCAAAAATGTGACCTTTGCAAATGTAGTGCTGAACCAGTCTGGAAGCCTATGAACTATACCTGCCCTTGGCATACTTATCCAATTAATATCCACTTGGAACTGAAGCCATGCAGGGAATGAAGGACCCAATTGGCAAGAAGAAAGTTCCGTATCTTCTAAACTAAAGGGTGGTAGCCAATCGGGAGCAACTGTAACCCTCAACGAATTCTGACCTAAAGACAGCGACTTAAGTCTCGTTAGACTTGCAAAATGTTCTTCCGTGATGTCACCATTTAAGCTATTGCCACTGAGATCCATCATGGTCAAGTTACCGAGCATACCGACCTCAGACGGCACAGGTCCGCTGAGATTGTTGTAAGAGAGATCAAGTCCGCTTAAACTAGAGAGTTGCCCCACCTCTCCTGGTATGCCTCCAGTAAGATAGTTAAAAGATATGTCAAGAACGACTAAGCTGGTCAAGTGTGCTATCCGATCCGGCATGATTCCAGTAATATTGTTCAGGCCCAAACCTAACTCCTGCAGTTTATTCAAGGGACATTGGGGCATCCTCTCAATATAATCCTTTATATTTCCGTAAAACTGTGACCCACTAAGATCTAGGATTCTCAGATTGCATAGGTTTTTCAAGCTTGTAGTCATGATTCCCTGGTTGAGATTAAATGACAAATCAAGGACTTGGAGGGACGCCATATCTGCCAGGGCATCATCAGGTGGGCCGTATAGTTGAGTTCCCACAAGGTAGAGTTGCTGGAGGCCTGTCAAATTCCAAAACCAACTTGATGCCATTGGGTGGTCAAAAATGTTGAAGGAAAGATCAAGCCTCTCGAGTTTGGTAAGGTTGATGTGTGGGAGTGAATGGTTTGCAGTTGGAAGAGAGCAAGACCGAAGATCGAGGGCCTTTAAAGAAGGAATCATGTTCACAACAAAAGGCCAATCAACTATTGTGCTGAGGTTTACAAAACTCATTCCAAGATACTGCAATTTAGGGATGCGGGCTACCCATGAAATGTCCTTTGAATACATATTTGGCCTGTGAAGTTTGGATGAGAGGTCAAGATGCTGCAAATTTGAGAGGTTGCCGAGCTGAGGGGGCACTCTACCAGAAAATGGTATGCCAGAGAGGTTGAGATATCTTAAGCTAGTCAAAGAGCCCAAGAACTCCGGCACACGACCACTTGAACCCTCAAGGTAATTCATGCTAAGATCAAGGTGCACTAGATGATCCATCAAGAGCAAAGAATTACTTATCTGGCCAACCAAAGCTGTGTCTCTATTCTCCTCCAAAAAGTCCGTATGCACATTACGAAGATCAAGCCTAAGAACATGGCGGGTCCGGTTGCTGCACTTGACGCCCCTCCACCGGCAGCAGTCCTCTTGTCCGTCCTTGTGCCAAGAGTCAAGGATGCCCGCAGGGTCGCTGGTGATGCCGTGCTTGAAGGACAGCAGGGCGTCCCGCTCCTGCGGTATGCAGGTTGCACCGCCCGAAGGGCTGGCTGGCTTGAGATGAATTGCATCGGAGGCCAGGAAGTTGGCCGCAGCTAAGAGGCATAGGAGCAGGAGCTTGGCAAGGGTATGCATGGCGAGGAAGACGATGAAGCAGTCTCGGCTATGGACGAAGTTTCATGGTAATTGTAAGCAATTTCAGTCCGCGTTGTGGATTACTGGTCAAAACGACTGACTACCTGACTGGTGCGTTGCAATCTGATGGCAACCGTGTGGGCAAGCACGTACGCACGTTTCCAGCCTTGGAATGGATATTTTCATACAATCTGAGGCCTGAACTTATTCTTTTAGACTAGCAGTAATGAAATCGGAGAACCGAAAATATCGTTATTACACGATCTGGTTAGGCAGAACCAATAACCTGGAAAGACTCAAGAGAAGTTCGAAAAGAGAGTCTTAGACTATTACTAATTATATTACACTGGTTTTAGGTTTAACCCGGAACCAACAAAAGTAGAACGGAGCCTAGCGCCAGGGAGAAATACGCTGTTTCTCACTAGTTAAGTTTGCTGTCGCAAATCTCTGAATTTAACGTGCATTTATGTTGGAAGGGACGTAAACATCAATATGGGTTGCTCTCACATAGTTACATTATGCTTGCTTTTTTCATCCCCAAAGACTAAAACTTGTGAGGAAAATAAGAAAAAAAATGTAGAAACCTATTAAGTCCCCTATAGGTTAACCATATCGATCATTCAAATATATAAGAACTAAATACTGTTGGCAGTCATTTCTGACCGACTGACAGCTTAAGTTGAAATCTGGAGAAGGATGAACAGTAGAATGGACGCGTTAGAGCTGAAGCCAGTTTAAGGTGGAACTTACGGCGAAGCAGCACGAGGACATGAGATTTTGGGAGGCAGATGTACTATGATGATGTCGGCTTATTGTGCTCGACATAATGAAGTGTTTGAGTGTTGAATAGTGTTTGTTTCGATCATGCCGATTTGTACGGTTGAATTGCCATGATTGTTAACTACTCCCTCCGTCCTAGTTTATAAGGCTCAATTTGCAAATCTCTTGGACCAAGGTGCTAATTGATTGGAGGTAAAGTTTTGCATGCATTGGTGGGAGAGACAACTACCCACTCATAGAGAGGGAATTAAATGCAATTGTGCCTAAGAGGTAGGACAAATTGTTTTTGAGATTGTGCCCTACAAACTAGGACGGAGGAAGTATATGTGTTAACCAAGACATTAATTGCATATGAATTATGAGATATTTATATATGAATTTCAGGAATATCTTGTTGATACAATAAATAAAAATGTACAACTTTGCCCAGTGTTTATACCTATTACACTTGGCAAAGTGGACGCGAAAGACACTCGGCAAAGTGGCCAAAGCTGGCACCTTCTGGTATGGGTTGCCAAGTGTTTTTTCAAGCATGTCTCTTAATTTGCCGAGTTAGTCCAGTGGATATTTTTGGCTCCCGAGATCCGAAGCTCCCTCCATTTAAAAAATCCGAAAATCATATTTCTGAGTTTCAAAAAATTCTGAAAAAAATCCGGATGTAGCTAACACAAAAATGATAGAAGTGTGAATCTGAGTATGCATATTTTCAAATCTCTAATTTTATCAGATTTTGTTAACTTTGTGGCCCATAATATAAAGTATTTTGAAATGATATTATGCATGTTTATGGGAAACACCATTACCCGCCACGACCTGATTTGTTTTCAGAATGTTTTGAAACTCATCATAAATATGATGCAACCGGCGCGCGCCACTGCACCACACAACCAGTCTCTGCTGCCCTCGCGCGCGCGGTCCTAGAGGTGCGTCTGCTGGAAGTTGTGTCATGGAAGTCTTGCGCGTATTGCCCACACACCTGAAGAATTTCATTCTTGTTTGCTTGACTGGAGCTGTGTACACGACACGGCATCGATCCGTGTCCCAGACTTTCTCTGCGTCTGCGTGGACAAGTATGCGCGACGTACAAGACCAGGTAACACGGGAACCTATATTTTTTCGATAAAAAAGATCTTTATTACTTGAAGAGAGTTTTAAGTCTTACACCCGGACTCTGCATAATTAGGATGCACACAGCCCTAGCAAGTTCGCAAGTCTCGAAACAAAAATAAAAAAAAGGCGAATTACATATCAAAATGAGAAATTGTAGAGACGCCTAAGCTGGTGGTGGTGGAGGGTCAATCCAGAAATTATGCTGCCACCCATGCTGGAAAAAAAACTCCCTCGCCGCATCCTCCAACCGTGAGGACACCTCCAAAAACAGGTCACGGTGCTCCATACGCTGTAGGGACGACCATGATCGTAGCGTAGCCGTGCACCGGTAGATAACCTGCATAACAGAAGTATTTTTATCATTAAAGACCTTTTCATTTCTACATAGCCATAGCGACCAAATAACGGAAATCGCTCCCATCCTAATAAAGTTTAAACCTAGAGTCCACTCCGTTTAGCCAATTGCCGAAAATATTCACAACGCTACGTGGAGGGAATAAGGTAGAATCTATCTGGATGACTGACCATATAGATCTAGGAAATTCGCATCGGAAGAATAAATGATTAATAGTCTCGTCATGATGACAAAAGACACACTTTTTAGTTCCAAAAAACATAGAACTCGCTTGCAGTCCTGGAATAGAACACATAAGAATTTAAAATACGCTTATCTTTGATAAACAAAGGATCATGTCATACAATCGATTTCCAAGGCACAACACGCACGCACGGTGGCGGCACGAGCACCATGCAGAAAACTATTGGATAGCATGGGAGCAATCAATTCGAGCGCAACGAAAGAGAATTTTTTTATCTATGACCTTTTGAAGACATCGAGTATATCACTTCTTGGCAAAAGCAGGATTTTTCAAATTCCGTGAGGGTCCGTCGTGAAAAGAACGCCCTAGTCAGTATGCTTTTTGCAAAACTAGGAAGTTTTTTTCACTTTTTTTTCCAAAAAGGAGATCCCCGGTCTCTGAATTGGTGGATGAATGCTACCATTGCCTGCTTGTATGTGTGCGTGTTGTATGGTGTTGAGAGAGAGAGAGCCGCAATTCGGCATATATATACGGTGTGATTCCATATATATCAACATCATGCTTCAAGAAAGACATAAAATTCCGTACCAGCCTAGTCATGTGGTTATAACTTATAAGTCTCTTGGTAGGACAAGAAAAGAACGTATGTTGGATTATTTAGTCACCCTTCGAAAAGTATAATTATTTAGGACTCAGGATGTACGTCGTTGTCGTTTCTGTTTTCTTGCATGACTTGACTTCTATCTACACCACACATTAGATCCCTCGGTATACCAGCATAAGTTGGACAGGAGAAAGAAAAGGAAAATTGATCGTTTCATCTTTGCAAATAAAATGTTCACATTTACCTCCGCCGTGAATAAGAATACGCTAGTTAGTATTCTTTCTTGAGAACCTACGAAGTTGCTTAACTCCTTTTTTAAAGGGAGATCCCCGGTCTTGAAATTGGATGATGGTTTCTAACATGGCATGCATATATGTGTGCTTCTTGTATTGCTATTCTCGAGAGAGAGAGAGAAATCTGTGGTCACAAGTCACCCAAGTTATTTCGCAAAACTATGAACTTTTTCACTCCTTTTTTTTTTGAAATGGGAGAACCCGGTCTCTGAATCGGTTGATGTATGTGTCCGTGTTGTACTGTGTTTCTCAAGACAGAAAAACTGCATTTCGGCATTGATACGGTGATTGTATATCAACACCATGCTTGAAAAAAGTTAAAAATTCCACACCAGCGTAATCATGCCGTTACAAGTACGTTGGTAGGACCAGAAAAGAATACGCCAGTTTCATTATTTAGATCCCCATCACAAAAAGGGAGAGAGAGAGAGGATTATTTTGGTCCTGATATGTACGTTGTTTTCATTCTTGTTTTCTTGCATGACTTGACTTCTATCTACACCACATAATAAATCCCCTCGGTGTACATTACACGTTGGACTGGAGAAAGGAAATGGCATTTGATTTTTCACATTCCCTTGCGTCGTTAAGAAGAACACGCTAGCTAGTAGGCGTTTGCAGATGAATAAGTTTTTTTACATTTTATTTTGAAAGGGGTGATCCCGGTCTCAAAATCTGTCGATGAATGCAACCATTGGTGCATGTGTGTGTGCGTCATTTTTTTTTGGAGAGAAAATATCTATAGTTCGTCACAGATACGGTGATTCCATATCAACATCATAACTGAACAAAACTTTAAATTCGTCAGCAGCATAGTCATGTGGTTACAAGTCTGTCGGTAGGATAAGAAAAGAATGCGCGTGTTGTTTTATTTAGGCCTCCCTACCCAAAAATGATTATTTACGATCCATTCTCATTTGTATTTTCTTGCATGACTTGACTTTTATCTACACTACACCACAAATCCCCTTGATATAACAACACAAGGTGGGCTAGAGAAAGAAAATGACAATTTAATTGTTTCATCTTTGCCATAAAATAAGTCAGAATTTTTCACACTCCCCTCGACCATGATTAAGAACACCTTAGTTAGTTTTTTTTTTTTTGCATAGCTATGAAGTATTTTCACTTTTTTTCTAAATAGTATATCCCAGTCTCTGAATCTGTTGAGAAATGTTTGAGAGTGCGCGAATGCGAACCATAATTTTATAGAAGGTAGAGTTGTATGTACAAGACAGACTCCCGCACACAAAAAATTGCAAAAATAAAAATAATGGGTTGCCTCCCATAAGCGCTTTTCTTTAACACCTTTTAGCTAGGCATAGTGATTTTTATGATGCTCACATAAATATGAGAGTTGAAACATAAAAGAGAGCATCAAGAAGCATATATAAAACATGTTTAAATCTAACACTCTTCCTATGCATAGGAGCCTTGTAAGAAAATAAATCAATGAAGAACAAAGTGACTAGCATAGGAAGGCAAAACAAGTGCAATTTCAAAACATTCAACATAAAGAGAGGAGACTTAATATCATTGAGATATATGAAACCGTGTCTCCCTCTCTCATAATGACCAGTAGGTCTTAAAGAAACCATCATATAAAAGCAACACAAGAGAAATCTCAAAACTTTCATCACAAAGAGAGGAAATTTAATAACATGAAGATTTCTATACCCATATTTTCCTCTCTCAAAATAATTTTCAGTGGCATCATGAATAAACTCAACAATATAGCTATCACATAAAACATTCTTATCATGATCCACATGCATAAAATTATCATTACTCTCCACATAAGCATAATCAATTTCATTAGTAATAGTGGGAGTAAAACTATCACAACCATCATTGTAATCATCATAAATTGCAGGCACAGTATAATCATAATAAACTTTATCCTCCATAGTAGGTGGCACCAAAATACCACTATCATTATAATCATCATAAATTGGAGACAAAGTATCATGAAAGAAAATTTTCTCCTCAAAACTTGGGGGACTGAAAATATCATATTCATCAAAACCAGCTTCCCCAAGCTTAGAGCTTTGCGTAGCATTAGCAATAATGGTGTTCAAAGCATTTATAGTAATAACATTGCTACCATCATGCAAATAATTTTCCATAGGTTTTTTAATTTTCTCTTCAAAGCATCATGTCCTAATTCAAGATAAATTTCATAAAGATCTCTAATTTTTTTGTTGTTTTCCATTAAGCCTAGCTAGTGAAATAAAAACAAGAAACAAAAAGATATAATTGCAGAATCTAAAGGAAATACCTGTGAGCACTCACACGTCAGCAACAGTGCTACAAAATAGCTAAGTAGCTGGAGGATGTGAGTACCTTTTACCTTACCTTCCCGGCAACGGCGCCAGAAAATAGCTTGATGTCTACGCACGCTTCTATTCTTGTAGACAGTGTTGGGCCTCCAAGTGCAGAGGTTTGTAGAACAGCGGCAAGTTTCCCTTAAGTGAATCACCCAAGGTTTATCGAACTCAGGGAGATAGAGGTCAAAGATATCCCTCTCAAGCAACTCTGCAATTAAGATACAAGAAGTCTCTTGTGTCCCCAACACACCCAATACATTTGTCAGGTGTATAGGTGCACTAGTTCGGCGAAGAGATATTAAAATGCAAGTGATATGGATGATTATAAGTGGTAATTGCAATCTGAAATAAAAATGGCAGCAAGCAAACATGTAGCAGAACTTGTTGTAAACGGTGTTTCAATGCTTGGAAACAAGGCCTAGGGATCATACTTTCACTAGTAGATACTCTCAACATATATAATCATGATTGAATGCATAGATACTTCCTCTTCACTATGCTACTCTGAACTATTCTCCTGTTGGATAGAAATACCAATCTACTGCGTAGGGCTATAACAGCACTCCCTAAAGTCTGAGTAAACAAACACCACAATATCATAGCACACCAAGACAATTGCGTAGGGCTACAAAAGCACACCTCAAGGTCGGTGATACACACCTAGAACACCCCAATGTCACTACGGGTATCCTAAACAGTACACAAACTCCACAAGTGAATAGTGCCATCCAACACAAGAATACTCATGAAATATCTCTCTAATATATTAATGGAGTCAAACACATCACCCACACTGTCACCTTGATAACGTGCTTTACATGACTCCACAGATTATAATGACAAATCACTTGAGTAGCATAACTATTGCATAATGAAGGGGAAAACATCTATAGATTCAACTAGATTACAAAGCTCATGATCACAATAAGATCACACCATGGGAGAGAGAGATAAACCACATAGCTACCGGCATGAGCCCTCAGCCCCGATGAAGAACTACTCCCTCCTCATCATAGGAGGCAGCAACGACGATGATGAAGGCGGTGGCGTCGATGGAGATGGCTCCGGGGGCAATTCCCCGTCCCGGCAGGGTGCCGAAACAGAGACTTCTGTCCCCCCAATTAGGGTTTTGGATGGCAGCGGAGCTCTGGAACTTTTCTGGGGAAATCGTCTATTGTTCTGTGAGTTTTAGGTCAGGGGCAATATATAGTCCAAAGGGCGTCGCGAGAAGATGCACGAGGAGACGACACCACACCTGGGCGCGGCCAAGGCCCAGCCGCGCCCAGGTATGGTGTGGAGGCTGTGGGCCTCCCCTGGACTTGTCCTTCTGGCTCCCGGAGTCTTCTGGCATTCTAGAATTTCTGTAATTTTTCCAGATTTTTCTGAGCACTTTCAATTTTGGACATTTTCTGCAATGCACAGACATAATAAACAGAAACTGGCACTGTGGCATCTTGTTAATAGGTTAGTCCAATAAATGTCATAATATGATATAAAATGCATATAAAACATGTGGCAATTGATATAAAACATGCATGGAACAAAAAAAATTATGGATACGTTTGAGACGTATCAGCGGAAAGCGCCTCCGCCTCCGAGTAGGTTAGAGTGGGTACGGTGGAAGCCATGGGAGAGTGATGAGGTTGCAGATATGAGTTTAGATGTGCTATGCCAATGGAGGCCATGACTACATATATATAGTGAGACCTTTAGTCCCCGTTCGAGCCACCAACCGGGACTAAAGGGATTCCCACCAATAAGGAAGAAGCACACGGATCGTGTGTTTCTTTCGAGCGCTTGTGAGCCGTTAGATTAGGGGTGTGTTTCTTTTGAGCGCTTGTGAGCTGTTGAATTTTTAGAACTAGTCCTGGTTGGTAACACCAACCGGGACTAAAGAATCACACGGATCGTGTGTTTCTTTCGAGCGCTTGTGAGCCGTTGGATCAGGGGTGTGTTTCTTTTGAGGGCTTGTGAGCTGTTGGATCAGCACTCCCACCACCACCACCACTCCCACCTCATCCACAGGTACACTTTCTAATCGCTATAAATAGCGGCGTCCCTGCAGCGAACGGCACACAACGAGCGTCTACCTTCGCCACCGAATCCAATGGCTGGATTTAGCCTCCTGCTGGCATGTTCCCTGGCATTATTGTGTTCGTCCTTGTTCACCGGCCAGCCATTGGAGCCACCTCCTGTAGGACGGTGAACAATGACAACACAACGACGCTGTTGGAAACACAAGCTCTCAGGTAGGTTGAATCCAGCCACTGGATTAGGGTGACGCAATGATGAATTGCCGAGGAGGTGGGAGTGGTGGTGGTGGTGGAAGTGGTAGCCATGCCCCTCGGTCCGATCCAAGCAGTGGCAAGGCGCTCTGATGATCTGCGACATTCCCAACACTTTTTGGGACGGTCGTAGATCATCAGAGACGTCTTGCCGCTGTGGATCGAAGGTCGATTTGCTGCTCATGACCACGCGATGATTTGCAGTATACAAAGCATTCGGATTCCCGTCATACAGCCCTACGGTGCATTTGATATGCAGTCACTCACGAGGCACCGTACCGTAGGGTTGTATGACGGGCAAACCGTGTGTTTTGCTCCACACCGCCCTCCATATTATGGTTTTCACCACATAAAGGTTTAATACATTACTACACATCACATAAAGGTTTAATACATTACATTGATTTACATAAAAGCCATGAACCCTTCTTCGCGTATGTCCCTGGCCTATGATCGCTTCAGCCGTAACCATGGAGCATCTTCATTATTTAACGGGATGCTTGGGTCAGTTCTCACTGTGAAGGGCGGAATTTCATCAAACTTATCATAATCTGCTGACATGTCTGTCTTGTCCTCGACTCCTACGATATTTCTTTTCCCTGAAAGAACTACGTGACGCTTTGGCTCATCGTCTGATGTATTCATTTGCTTATTTTTTCTTTTTTCGGTCTGGAGGACATGTCCTTCACATAGAAAACCTGAGCCACATCATTGGCTAGGACGAATGGTTCGTTCTTGTAACAACCAAGATTCTTGAGATCCACTGTTGTCATCCCGTACAGCTGGTCTACCTTTATCCCTTCTCCATTCATGTTGACCCAACTGCACCGAAACAAAGGGACCTTAAAAGTAGGTCCATAGTCAAGTTCCCATATCTCCTCTATGCGACCATAGTATGTGTCCTTTTGCCCATCGTCATTTCTTGCATCAAAGCGGACACCACAGTTCTGGTTGGTGCTCTTTTTATCTTGGGCGATCGTGTAAAATGTATTCCCATTTATCTCGTACCCTTGGAAATTCAATACAGTCGAAGATGGTGACGCGGCCAACAAGTAGAGCTGATCTCCGACAGTGGTGTCATTCATGAGCTGTAATCGCAACCAACTGCCGAAGGTCTCCATGTGTTTTTCTTTAATCCAGGAGTCATCCTTCCCCGGGTTCTTGGAGCGTACATAATTCTTATGTTCCTCGATATACGGAGCCACGAAGGTGGAACTTTGTAGAACTGTGTAGTGTGCTTGAGTTAAAGAATGCCCGTCCCTACATATCAGTGCTTTCTTTCCTAGCGTGCCTTTTCTACTCAGTCTCCCCTCATGCCGCGATTCAGGAACACCAATCGGCTTAAGGTCAGGAATAAAGTCAACACATAACTCAATGACCTCTTCTGTTCCATAGCCCCTTGAGATGCTTCCTTCTGGCCTAGCACGGTTATGAACATATTTCTTCAAGACTCCCATGAACCTCTCGAAGGGGAACATATTGTGTAGAAATACAGGACTGAGAATGACAATCTCGTCGACTAGGTGAACCAGGAGATGCGTCATAATATTGAAGAATGATGGGGGAACACCAACTCGAAGCTGACAAGACATTGGACCACAGCCTTCTGTAAACTTGGTAGAGTTACTGGATCGATGACCTTCTGAGATATTGCATTGAGGAATGCACATAGCTTCACAATGGGTACTCGAACATTTTCCGTAGAAGCCCCCTTAATGCAACCGGAAGCAACTGCGTCATAATCACGTGGCAATCATGAGACTTCAGGTTCTGGAATTTTTTCTCTGCCATATTTATTATTCCCTTTATATTTGACGAGAAGCCAGCCGGGACCTTGATACTGCTCAGGCATTCAAAAAAGATTTCCTTCTCTGCTTTGGTAAGAGCGTAGCTGCTTAAGTATTGACGCTCTTTATCCGTCTGCTTGTTGTATGGGTCTTTCATACGTTGCTGGTCTGCCCGTGCTTCCGGTGTATCTTTTGTCTTCCCATACACGCCCAGGAAGCCTAGCAGGTTCACGCAAAGATTCTTCGTCACGTGCATCACGTCGATTGAAGATCGGACCTCTAGGACTTTCCAATAGGGTAGCTCCCAGAATATAGAGCACTTCTTCCATATGGGTACGTGGTTGTCAGCGTCATTCGGAAAGATAGACTGCCAGGACCCTTTCCAAAGATTACTTCTAATCCTTGACCATGTCATATATAACATCACCATCAGGGAGGTTAGGCTTCTTCCGGCGATCTGCCTCACCGTTGAAATGCTTGCCGGGCTTTCTTACGGCACGACTGTTCGGAAGAAATCGACGATGCCCCAGGTACACATTCTTGTTTCCCAAATGTATACTTTCAGTCTTATCTAAACAGTGCATGCATGCATTGTATCCCTTGTTTGACTGTCCTGAAATGTTACTAAGAGCAGGCCAATCATTGATGGTTACGAACAGCAACGCTCGTAGTTCAAATTCCTGTTGTTTGTGCTCATCCCACACACGTACACCTGGTTCGGACCACAACTGCAAAAGTTCATCGACTAATGGCCTTAGGTACACATCAATGTCGTTGCCGGGTTGCTTCGGGCCTTGGATGAGCACTGTCATCATAATGAACTTCCGCTTCATGCACAACCAAGGAGGAAGGTTGTAGATACATAGAGTCATGGGCCAAGTGCTATGACTGGAGCTCTGCTCCCCAAAAGGATTAAAGCCATCTGTACTTAGACCAAATCTTAAGTTCCTTGCGTCATCTGAAAATGTCGGGAACTCTCTGTTGATTGAAATATCCAGGACTAAAATTTGCACTAGTCTAGTGAAGCAAGATTGTAAACAATCTTATATCTATCTTTTCATTTGTCTTCTTTAAACTTGTTATCCAATGGGAGTTCATCCTGTCTTTAAATTTAAGCAAAGTATAAAATATTATAATGCTTGCCTTAAAGAGCAAAAGCATGTGAAAAAGAGTATGATTCAATTGTCCAACATACAATGGTTGATTGCTTTCAAAAGTAAGGGGTAATTGCTAGAGCTTCTACTTATGTTGCCCTCATGTGTATGAGTTTTAGTTCATTAATCTTTCATTGCAATTGAATATGATGATGATACGATGCTCGTATTTATTTATCAACCATAAGTCCATTGATGCATGTAATGATCTATGTCCTTATTTACTCGGGACGAGTAAAGGTTTAAGCTTGGGGGAGTTGATACGTGCATTTTGTATCATCATTTATACCACTCATATTATCATATTAGTATGTTATTGGCATTGTTATATCATTATTTTTACATGTTTTAGATGATTTATGGGACTTTCATACAAAGTCCCTATTTTTGGTATTTAATTTCTGGGAGGCAGAAAACCTCCTTTTTCTTGTTTTTAATGTTTCAGGAGCTACAGGAACCCAAATAAGAAAAGGAAAATTGCAAGCTGGTTTTTCTTCAAGAGAATGACTGTGGGAATAGGGATGGCACCCGCAGGGTATGGGTAAGGGTTGAGCCACCCCATACCCTTACCCGTCCCCCTCAATCTTGCCCGTCACCCGTACCCATACCCTTGTGCGGGTACAACTTTTTCCCATACCTTCACCCGACAGGGTATATGGGTACTCGCGGTAAAAATACCCGCGTTTACAACATAGCAGATTTAGTAGAAAATAATCATAAACAACATCATATAATCATATAAGTTTAATCAACAACACATTTAAAACCGCATCACATACTTATAAATAGTAATACATTGAAAACAACAGCACATGTACTTATAAACAGCAACACTTGCGCATAAGCAACGCATGTAAACAACAGCACTTGCGCATAAACAACAACACATTTTAATGATAGACAACAACACATAGTCATAAAATTAGTAGGTACATTAGGTTATTATTGGGAGTCCCACTTGTCACAGAATTAGAAGGGTACATGGGTACGCGGGTATGGGCTATACGAACCCATACCCGTACCCTCTCTGCCGACGGGTACGAGATTTCCCCACTTACATACCCATGGGTATTTTTTCTTCCCAAACCCTTACCCTAATAGGGTTTTTACCCGCAGGGTACGTGGGTAAAGGGTACCCATTGCCATCCCTATGTGGGAAGAAGATCAAAGGGAGAAGAGCCACGAGGCCCAAAGAGGGGGGCCCACGCGGCTGATGCCCACAAGTATAGGGGATCGCTGAAATCTTCGTTGGGAAGTATTACCCAAATTTATAGTTCGACACGATGGGAACACAAGAATACCAATAAGACTTTGGCAATTGAGGCGTCACTCTCAACCACACCTGTATATCAATAAACTTGCAGCAGTGATAGTGATGGCAGCAGTATGATTCAAGTAGCAAATAAAAGCAGTAGTGAACAAGGATTTCCAGTTTTCACCGGAAAATGAAAGTGTAACTCAGAGATTTAAAACGTAGGCATGAGGTGATAGCGGGGTGTTGCATGAATAAGATTGATCATATAATAAGATATAAATAGCAATGGGACTTATCTCTAACTCCGATATATGTAGGTATGTGTTCCGTAATTAGTTGTGCGTACTAACCAAGAGAATTTGCACAACATCTATTGTCCTACCTGCCCATTTCACCGGGGCCAACTTGGAACTACAGGTAATTAAGGTCTACCCTTTCGAATAGCCCGGAACAACGCATTAACACTTCATGAACACATAGAATCCTCAAACTAAAACATCTCCCCCTTGTTTTCCCTATATGTCACTTTTAGGGTTCGCAGGTTCAACATAATAGCAGGTGATACACTTTGCAGATAAATACCAAACTCAATTATATGATGAAGCAAAATAAGTTCAGTACTGAAATCATGCCACTCGGGCCCTAGTAGCAAGCATTAAACATAGCATAAGTGCATCAACACAATACAAAAATATCCTCAAGATAAACCCCTAAGATCTCGAACAACGGGTATCATTACATGATCAATCTCATCCAATCCATCCATACCTACAGCGGACTACTCACACATGGTGATGGAGAGGGAGCTCATGGTCGATGGAGATGAAGGCGGTGAAGATGGCGGTGAAGACGGTCTCCGGATCCCTCCACCGGGGAGAAATCCTGGATCAATCTGTCTCCGAAAACGAAGATCGTGGTGGTGGCGGCGGTGTTTCGCGAAAGCTCTCCCCTCTTAGGGCACCCACTTTTTCGTATATATGAGGGGGTACGCGAAAGCCGAAGGAGAGGCGGCCGAGGCTCCATTAGGTGGGCCCACGCGGCCCAAGGATCTGGCCGCGTGGGGCCCCCTCTTTTGGGCCTCCGGCGCTTCCTCGTGTCCATCCTTTGCACGTTGTCCTCCTTTTCCATAAAAAATGACGTGGTATTTTTCCCCGATTTAATTTCCTGCAAAAATAACCAGAAACGAGACTTTGCTAAAAACAGCGTCAGATTCAGCAGGTTTATTCAAATATGGGAAGATTCCGGAGCAAATTATGAAGCAAAGTGCTTGGAAAAGTAGATGCATTTTAGGTGCATCAGCTCCCCCAAGCTTAGCTCGTTGTTTGTCCTCGAACAACTCAAACATAGTGCAGAAGCGATAAAAAGACTTTGACAAGAACTTTGCATTGCATATGTAACACCGTTTAATACCAACAAGTATTCAAAACATAATTTCCATAACAAATAACAAAATGCTAGCAAAGGTATATCTAATCAGTGTTAAAGCATTTATACATGTTGCAAGAGAAATATCATGAAGTGTCAATACTTGGATGAGTTTGCCCAACTGTAGAAATAAACAAAGGTTCTTGCATCGCTTTTAATTGAATCAAGACAAGATTTTTGAGATCTTTTGATTCTTTCTTTTATTGACTAATGAACTCATTGTGCTTACAACCTTGCTCTCAGTTTTATCAAACCATTTGGTGTTCCCTATTATGACTCATATGCTTGACCAACTAGAGGTTGAAAGTCTCATGCCCCGTGAATACGAGTACCTACACCACGTGCTACTCAACTCGGTCACTAGGCAAGTTCGAGTTTTTCAGTCATTGCAAGTAATAAAAGCGTCATCAAGAGCGTCAACTGGGGTACCTCTTGTCCCAAGACATGGAACAAGCCCATGTCCAAACGACAAGACAAACAGACAATGAACAATCTCAGCACTCTTTTATTTACTATTTGTGTAGCTTTTTATTATGATGTGCATCACTGAATGTTCACTATGGTACGCTGTAAATTTCCACCATGAATGATGCATGGCTTAGGTTGGCGGCCCAGGCGTCTCTCTAGCCAATTATTCCTACTCCTCAAACTTACTAAGTTTCCACATTTATTTCGCACATGATAAGCATCCATAAACAAAGGTACATGATATCAACTAAATATAATTTAGTGCAATGTTGAAAGCTTTCCATGTGTCAGCACATTTAAGTTAACTCCCAACCACTAAGCTTGTCAAGCATATGACTTCATGTTTATCATTTGAAAAATTCTTTTATTCTTTGGTTGGCAAGTTTAGCAAGCACAATGGGATGCGTAGACCTTTGTTTAGAGCCACAATTACTCAACTCACATCCAAGTGTTGTCGCTACATATTATCTCACTTGCATCATAATATAACATACTAGAACACGGAGAAGATAAACATTTGCTACCACTTCCCTAGATGTTAAAGAAACTATGATGTGCGCACTTGCTGTTATTAAAAAGTCCACATAAGCAGGCAAAGGTGTCATACCTTTCATCCACTTCATGCACATCAACTCATCATTGTTGTTCTCCTCTCCCAATTTGAACTGCGCAATAAAAACTCAAATCTGCCATAAAATGTTACTGCATACAGTACTGTTTTTACCCTACCTAGACACCTCAGAAAAATCTCATAATTTACGGGTGTGTAGGTTATGAAAAGTTGCAGTAGTGGTTAAAATTTTAGCTCATTCGGAGTTACAGAGAAAATATGAAAAATAGAACAGTGAGCAGATTTCAGCAATTCCTGCACCTCCGTTTTCACTTTGGATTCAATAAAACGAAAATGTTTTTGTTCTTTTTAGTTTTAAGATGCATAAAGTAAATGTCCAGAAGTAACTAAACAAAAGAAACAAATGAAATCTTTTTGTGTTTTTGTGATTTTTAGAACAAGAAACTAAAACATAACAAGATAACAGTGATATAACACAATGAATGGAAAGGGAGAGAGGTACTCCCCCAAGCTTGCGATCAAGCTAGTATCCCGGGTAGTAGTTGTATCCACTTCCACCTCCAGGGAAGTAACCATATGGGTAGCCTTGCATTCCTGAGTCTTGGGGCTCCTCTCGAGGTTGGTAGCCTTGCATCCCTGGATCTTGTGGCTCCTCTTGAGGCGGCATCTCTTCCACAATCCATTTTCCGGTACTCCTGTCAAAAAGGTCAGCACGGGGGAGCCTAATGGGCACTCTTTGTCCATTAGTACTCAAATAGTTATACCAATAATGATCCCCATGCATCACACTTATATCCATACGGGTAGTCAAAGCAAAATCGAGTAAATTGGACTCTATCACAGGAGTACCCATGTTATCACCATAACCTCTTTCATCTTTAATGTATTCATACACTAAAGTAGCAATAGCACCAGCATAAATAGGGGTTTGATCAGTAATATTTCTACTCACAGCCGTATGCAAGGATCTAGCAAGAATGACTCCCAAGTTATACTCACATGTGGTGTTTTCTTTTGCACATTTAAGTAAATAAACCATTGGTCCCGTGCAAGCAGAATTGTTGTCTCTAGCAAGAAATCCTCTTGCAAGGAACAACGCAAAGTATCTCAAACTTGGGTGCTGTATATGAGTAAATTTACCCCTATTCAATCTATCATGAGAGTTAACAGAAATAGAGTGCCAAAATGCAACAAGCTCCTGGTTGGAGTCAGCACGGGTTTCATCCCAACTACCCCTGTTTTCCACACCAATAGCTTTGCAAAACTCCTCCAAAGACATAACAAGGCGCTCCCCCTCATAGTAAATTTACAAACAAAGGTAGGAGGGGTGCCTTACTCTTCTTTGTGCTTGTAGATCTCAGGGCCCTCAAACCTGAATGTGGAGAGGAATTCTCGCGAGAGTTCCTCGTATGTACCTCGTGGATTTTGGGCAAACTCAAGCAAACCAGTTGCATTGGCGAAGGTGTCGAAGTCTTCTTTTATCCCCCACTGCTCAAGAACATGGGGTCTTGCCATCTAGTTGTATGGATCTTCAGCTTCTCTCCCACAAAAACTGCATCATCCTCCCAAAGATGGTTGTCATCATAATTAAGGGAGACTTTAGATGCTCTTCTCCTCGGTCTTGAGCTCATCCCAAGCAATGCCTTGCCTTTGTTCATCATGGTACCTTGCTGCCCATAAATAATATTCAACAAAAATTAAGATGTAGCACTCTAAAACAACATTGAGCCATCCATAACTAGTCTCCACATCAATATCATGCATCCATATCAACTAGAAAACTTAAATCCATGGATTTCTCAAGCATATTAGGTGACACCTAGTGCAGCAAAATACTTCATACATGAGGCACAAGAACAAAAAATAATTGGATGGGTGGAGGAGTCACATACCAAGGAGCAATCCCACCAAACAGATTTGAAAAATCTGCCCTAAACTTGGAGATCCAAGGATAGCAGGAAGAACGAGCTCGGGAAAATTTGGGAAAAATACCTGGAAGTGGTTTTCTGTCGAGGGAAGGAGATGGGCACAGGACACTCACCTAACACCACCTGGGGACAAAGTTGGTGGGTCCCACGCGGCCAAGGAATCTGGCCGCGTGGGACACCCCATTTTGGTCCCTGGTGGCCTCCTGGTGTCCCACTTCTGGCAGATGGTCCCTCTGGTTAAATAACTTACCTCCAAATTTTTCTGGAATTTTCAGAGACAATTTTCTAAAGAGAATTTTTCAAACTTCATATTCTGGAATTTCTGAACTCTGAAATAATTATGATTATGCATATACTCTAAAATTCTAAGATAAATAAAATTAAAATGCAATACAAATTTTTATGGGAATCAAGTTTTCATCATTTCCACATTAGTAATGAGGTTGATCAAGTCTCATTAATAATATGCAAAAGATATAATACATGATTCTTATTTTATAGATATAAAGAAGAGTTTCAAGATACCTCATATTTGATTGGAATAGTTCCAATCATCAAGGTAGCATACTTTGGTGCAGGAGGTGGTAGTGCAATTTCAAAGCTTCCAATCATAATAGTATTTCTTTGAATAGAATTCACACTCTTGTTTATCATTGTAACAGTTCTTCTTGGGAAAATAGATAGTATGCTCATTTCCTTTTACATTAAATGTCACTTTGCTCTCAGTGCAATTTATCACAGCTCCTGCAGTGTTTAAAAAGGGTCTTCCAAGAATAATAGATAGATTATCATCCTCAGGCATTTCTAATATAACAAAGTCTGTAGGAATTAACACATTAGCAATAGAGATAGGAACATCCTCACATATACCTATAGGTTAGCAGTTGATTTATCAGCCATTTGCAATGAAACTTCAGTTGGAACCAATTTGTTTAGGTTAAGTTTCTTATATAAAGAAAAAGGCATAACACTAACACCAGCTCCTAAATCACATAGTGCATATTTCACATAAGTTTCTTTAATACGACAAGGAATAGTCGGAATACCAGGATCTCCACGCTTTTCAGGCAATTTTCCTTCAAATGAATAATCAGCAAGCATAGCAGTAATTGCATCATTAGGTATCTTCCTTTTATTAGTGACAATATCTTTCATATATTTTGAGTATGGAGGAATTTTAATAGCATCAACAAGAGGAATTTGCAAACATAAATTTTTAATCAACTCAAAAATTTCTCAAACCTAGCATCATCCAAAGATTTCATTACCTCTTGGGGATATGGTATGGGTCTTTGTACCCATGGATCCCTCTCTTTACCTTTTTGTGGATTTGGATGATTCTTCTTTTTTTCTTCTCAGTAGATGGTTGAGGGTCTTCCTTTTCAGGAGGTTCAGGTTCTGCAATATTTTCAACTTCATGTTGATCTTCTTCAGGTGGAGATGATTCCTCTTCTTCATTATCATCTTCGGTCTCAGCATCAGAAATAGAAATATCATTGTCTTGTTCTTGAGAATCATCAATGCCTTTGTTTCCATTGGGAGATTTTCCTGCAGAAGATTTCCTTTTGAGAGCCTCTTGCTCTTTTCTCTTGGGATGGTTTTCAGGATAGTCAGGGTCCTGAGTACTTGCACCACCTCTAGTATAACCCCACAAACCTGTTTCTTCTCAATAAGATTTTCATACAATTGATTTTGAAGAGAAACCATTTGTTCAATTTGATTATTCATCATTTCACAGTGTTTAACAATTCTTCTAACTTCTCCCACACTAGCATTTATATTTTCACGAAGGAATTTAATTTTATGAGAGTTTTCCATCATATTCATTCTAATATCATGCTCTTCAGGTTTATTATGATAAGCAAAATCATTAACATATGATACATCAATAGGAGGTGTTACCTTTTCATTACCTTCCAAAGAGCTTATAGCATTGACTGGGATTGGAAAACATGGTCGATCAATAGGAAGTTTAACACCCATTTCAGATAATTCCTTAAGATGAGAGGTTTTAATTCCCTTCTCTTTCATATCCTTGGAGGCTCCCTTCATTGCCTCATTGTTTAATTCAAGAATACCTCCTTTCTTCTCTGGAAATATCTCTCTGTCATCTATTATTTCAATATTCCAATCTTCATAGTTTCTAGAGATAGTTTCCAATAACTCAGTTGCTTCATCAACGGTCCTTTCCCTGAAAACACTACCTGCAATACTATCAAGATAGCCTCTTGTATTTTCAGTTAGTCCATTGTAAAATATATCAAGTATTTCATTATTCTTGAAGCCATGGGTAGGACATTTCCTAACCATCTTACTGTACCTCCCCCAAGCTTGGGGTAAATCCTCCTTCTCTGTTTGTGAAAAGTTGCTAATCTCAATAGTTAAACCATGAATCTTATCAGCAGGGAAATATTTATTATAAAATACCTGCAAGCATTCCTCCTTGCTAGTAATACATCCAGGTTCTAAACGATTATACCAAGTTTTAGCATTTCCTCCCAAAGTAAAAGGAAACAACTTTAAGAAATAATAGCGTTGGTGGATTTCATCTTTACCAAATAACACAGATAAATCATGCAAATCAGCAATGTGTTCAAAAGGGAACTCATTGTCTCTCCCATAAAACTTATACTTCTCAGCTTTTTCAATTATTTCAGGATCAACACTAAACTCATAATCTTTGTCTTTAATTTTAATAGCTGGAGCATTCATTTTCTCAGTAACAGGGAAATAATCATCAAGAGGAGAATTTTTATAGCTATCAAGTTTATCCAATTTATCAAAATTCGAATCCATAAAAGCCATAGTAAATGCATCCTCTTCCTCAGAAGAAGTTTCATGTTCATCATCACAATTATCTTCTAATTCAGACTCAACATTTTCAATAATAGAAGATTCAGGAGTTTCAGGTGTTTCAGTTATCTCAGATGTTTCAGGTTTCAGGTGTCACTTCATTGTCTATGCTACCACATATTAAATCATTTTCAGTACTAGTAGACATCTTAGACAATGGTGAACTATTCAAACTTTTCCTTTTTTCTTAGGAACAACAGCAGAAGCACATTAGGTGAAAAGTTTGGCCTACTTAGCAAGTCCGTACCTCTACGAGTAGTTGAAGGCCTCACTTCCTTCGGAGTAATCTTTTCCTTTCCCATGGTTAGGAAAAAGCAGCAAATAAATGATAACAAGTTGTCTTACCAATAAAGCTAGGTTCCCCGGCAACGGCGCCAGAAAATGTCTTGATGCCCACAAGTATAGGGGATCGCTGAAATCTTCGTTGGGAAGTATTACCCAAATTTATAGTTCGACACGATGGGAACACAAGAATACCAATAAGACTTTGGCAATTGAGGCGTCACTCTCAACCACACCTGTATATCAATAAACTTGCAGCAGTGATAGTGATGGCAGTAGTATGATTCAAGTAGCAAATAGAACAGCAGTAGTGAACAAGGGTTTCCCAGTTTTCACCGGAAAAGTGAAAGTGTAACTCAGAGATTTAAAACGTAGGCATGAGGTGATAGCGGGGTGTTGCATGAATAAGATTGATCATATAATAAGATATAAATAGCAATGGGACTTATCTCTAACTCTGATATATGTAGGTATGTGTTCCATAATTAGTTGTGCGTACTAACCAAGAGAATTTGCACAACATCTATTGTCCTACCTGCCCATTTCACCGGGGCCAACTTGGAACTACAGGTAATTAAGGTCTACCCTTTCGAATAGCCCGGAACAACGCATTAACACTTCATGAACACATAGAATCCTCAAACTAAAACATCTCCCCCTTGTTTTCCCTATATGTCACTTTTAGGGTTCGCAGGTTCAACATAATAGCAGGTGATACACTTTGCAGATAAATACCAAACTCAATTATATGATGGCAAAATAAGTTCAGTACTGAAATCATGCCACTCGGGCCCTAGTAGCAAGCATTAAACATAGCATAAGTGCATCAACACAATACAAAAATATCCTCAAGATAAACCCCTAAAATCATCAGCAAGCTAGTTCTTCTTCAAGAATACCTAGTGATACCAGCTAAGGTATATACACGACAAAATGAACATTGCATTAGCGATCTTGCTAGAAAGCGTTCCCATGATCGTTTTGAGTGGTCATTTGTTCAATTTGGCCCAGCCATTTGTTCCGGGCAGTACAAACAATGTTCTATCCTGGGATCTGCAAAACAGATTGTTTATTCTTTTCGGCTAAAGCTTTCAGAGCCTTCTGATATCGATAAAATAGAGAAATAAAATACTATAGCAAATTGGGAGATTCTAGTTTCTAGATTAACTTGGTTTCCTCAATTTTGTTCAGTAGTTCTCTGCAATTGGCATGGGAGTAAACAGTGTGTCTTCTGTCATAAAGACGAGACAATCAAACACCTGTTTTTCGAGTGCAAGTTTGCTAGTTCTATATGGTCCATCATCCAAATAGGTTCTACTATTTATCCACCTACAAGCATTGCTAATATTTTTGGCAACTGGCTAAATGGAGTGGATAATAGGTTCAAACAACTTATTAGGATGGCAGCGCTTGCCGTAATATGGTCGCTTTGGCTATGTAGAAATGACAAGATTTTTAATGATAAAATTTGTTCTCTTATGCAGGTTATCTGCCGGACTACTGCTACACTCCGTTCGTGGTCTCAGTTGCAACGTGTGGGACATCGAGACCTGTTTATGGAGGTCTGTACAAGACTGGAGGATACGGCGAGAGACTTTTTATCCCTACATGGATGGCAGCATAATTTGCGGATCGGCCCTCCACCACCATAGGCGTTTTTACAATTTCTCATATTGATATGTAATTCGCCTTGTTATTCTTTTGCTAGTACTTCAGACTTTTTGGCTGTGTGCATCTTTAGTTATGCAGAGGTTGGCAGCATAATTTGCGGATCTTTAGTAATTCGCATTGAACCTTGCTTTGCTTTAAATTGATTGCTGACGAGATCATGGTGGAACGGGAATGCAGGATGCTGCAGAACCTGGACGGGAAGACGGCGATCGACGTGGCGAGGCTCAACAGCCAGGAGGAGGTGCTCAAGCTGCTCGAGAAGCACGCATTCGTGTAGACGCCAGCGCCACCATCGACGACCATGGATCGAGCTTTGCTTCATAGTACTATGAGTTTGCTTAATTTATTATTATTATCCTCACTTCATTCACTCTGTCTGCTGCTTAGTTAATTCGTCGACGCCTTCCGGAAGAAGAAAGTTTTCTCTTGGTCTGTAATCCGTATTTTTGCAGATCGATTTGTATCTATTGAGTGTGGTTAGAATTCATCTGGTTCACAGTTTCAGAGTTTTTCTTCATGAATAACGAATGCTTTATGCTTTTTTTCTCCTGAATTATTTTTACAGTTCGTGTTTGTCTGAACTTTTTGATACCGGTTAAGCTATCAGGTGCTCTTTTGCATTTTTCTCGACGAACCTCATAGAGAGGCTGTTCCTGCAATTTCAGAAGAAAGAAAACCTGCCTTTTTTATACGATGACCGAACCATAAACTAAGAGCATAAAGGGATAGGATAATTTTTTGTACCAAACCTCTAAACCAGTTTTACAACATCCGTATACGGTTTTACAGAATCCAACGGACATATCCGAATCCGAATGGGCGTCCGGATACGAATTTGGATATGGTATAACAAATAGCATTTGGATAAGGATTTTCTAAATAGTAATTAGGATTATCCGAATGTTGTACACCAGATTATCAAATTTTGATAAAAAACTCAAGGCCAATTAGAAGTTACCGAGTTCATTTGGTGAGCATGTATGCCCCTGAATTCCCTCTAAGTTTCTACAAAGTTTCTTATTTTTCTTCACAAGTTAGTCTTTAACGATAACAAAAGTGAGCATAATGCAACTATGTGAGAGCAACCCTTATTATTTAGACCAAAACTCAAGCATTCGTAAATGGGTATCCTATCCTACCTTAGGATGTTTGATAGTAATACTGAATACATCTGTCCTGTCATCCAAGCCCTGAATCCACATGAACTTTCCACATCGAAAATATCATATAAATGAAAAATGGTCATTCTGGAAAACTTGAGGGCAAAGTTTCTATTCTTATATGGAAAGTTTAATGGTAGAATGCTGGTAAAGTAAAAAAGTCACCTACGTCCATACCGTTAAGACTATTCATCTTACTTGAAACCAACTTTCACTTCCGAGCATAAAATTTCTGGGTTCACACTAAGAAATACATTTATGTAGGAGGACTCAAAGTATTATCATACAGGCATAGACAATCAATAAACATCAATGTCCTTTACATTAACTTCTATTGGAATCCAAATTTCAGCCTAAAATGCTGATCCACGCTTCTTGAGAGCTCTTGTTACTCAATTTGTGTTTCCCTTATCGGCCCATCGTTTCCATGTAATAACGGCAAACACATATACCTGATCATATGTTTGGTCAATGAGGCTGAAATAAGCAATCCTCCATGCTCTCCCGAAGAGCAAGATGAAGAACACCACCCAGAGACCCAGAATAAATCCCAAAGCGAGTCCATAATAAAATGCCATTGGCTTATTGACATGTCGATTCCAGTTCTGATTATCTTGCATTGGTACATGATCACCGGAGCAACTGTTTGGAAGAGGAGACCCACAAAGACAATTGTTTCCACTGTACATGAAAGTGTCCTCTGTGTAGAGGGTGTCAAGTTGACGTCCTGGTGGTATTCTCCCTGTTAGATTGTTATCAGACAAATCCATGTAGCTTAAAGAGGTTAAATCTGATAGGCTAGAAGGGTTTCTGCCAGAAAGCATGTTCATTGAGAGGTCAAGTGATTCCAATGACTGCAATGCCCCAAGATTGTCTGGAATTTTTCCACTCAATCGGTTCCACGACAGATTCAAGTTTAGCAATGCATCAAGAGTAGATATTCCTTCTGGTATTCCACTAGTTAACTGGTTGAAAGATAAGTCAATGCTCACCAAATCCAAAATACCAATTCCATAAGTAAGTTCACGCCCCTTGACGACCACAGAGGAAAAATCTCGGGATGCAAAAAACATGTATGAGTAACCATCATAAGGTTCTGTGTCAACATCAGGAACCTTTACATACTTCCGTGTCATGGCCGTTATATTTGACAGATCCCACGGTATGGCACCTGATAAATCATTGCCTGCTAGGTTCAGATGATGAAGGTGACTAAGATTTGAGATGGTAACTGGGATTTCTCCGGAAAACATATTCTGGTTTAGGCGCAGAAATCGTACTTGGACCAAATATCCAATCCACAATGGCAATTTTCCGGATAACCTATTCTGTGACAGATCTAGAAACTTCAAGTTTCTACAATTTTGAAGAAACGATGGGAAGTTGCCGGAGAAACTATTGTTACTCAACATGAGAGAGGAAACGTCCTTCGCCCCCAAACATCGAGGAAGTTGTCCCTCCAAAATATTGCTGGTTAAGTCCAAGACATATAAGCCAGCTTTGCAGATAGATTCAGGAATATTACCTGTTAATTGATTTGAAAACAGCACTACTGAAATTAAATCTGAACTCCCAACGTTTGACGGAAAATTTCCAGATAAAGAGTTTTCAGACATGTCCAACAAGGAAATATTTCTGGGTAAGGTCGGGATTGGACCAGTTAGTCTATTTGAACCGATGAAGAAACAATCAAACACCTGTTTTTCGAGTGCAAGTTTGCTAGTTCTATATGGTCCATCATCCAAATAGGTTCTACTATTTATCCACCTACAAGCATTGCTAATATTTTTGGCAACTGGCTAAATGGAGTGGATAATAGGTTCAAACAACTTATTAGGATGGCAGCGCTTGCCGTAATATGGTCGCTTTGGCTATGTAGAAATGACAAGATTTTTAATGATAAAATTTGTTCTCTTATGCAGGTTATCTGCCGGACTACTGCTACACTCCGTTCGTGGTCTCAGTTGCAACGTGTGAGACATCGAGACCTGTTTATGGAGGTCTGTACAAGACTGGAGGATACGGCGAGAGACTTTTTATCCCTACATGGATGGCAGCATAATTTGCGGATCGGCCCTCCACCACCATAGGCGTTTTTACAATTTCTCATATTGATATGTAATTCGCCTTGTTATTCTTTTGCTAGTACTTCAGACTTTTTGGCTGTGTGCATCTTTAGTTATGCAGAGGTTGGGTGTAATGCTTAACTCTTTTAAGTAATAAAGACTCCTTTTATCTAAAAAAACACACATGGCTAGCTTCTTCACCATAGCAAGCAGCTACGACACCATCCAATCATCAACAAAGATAATCGTCTCCCTCTCGACGCCCATGGATGACGCAACCTGCCATTGCCGCTCCTCATCCTACTACCACCTTGATCCATTGCCTCCTCATCCTACTACCACTAGTACGTGTGTATGATTTCAAAACAAGAGCAGATCTAGCAGGCCGGTCGGAATTAATTTACCTGATGGATGGATTAGATCGAGTAGTTCGAAGCCATCTTCGTTTGCCGCCGCCACCACAGACAGCTCCGTCACTATCCCCACATGCCACGCCTTGATCGCTTACTCCTGCCACCACGTAATTTCAAAATAAGTATTGTACTTATCATACAACAACACATCTAGATCGGATAACCTGCTGCCCGATTTATCAAATCAAGATCGAACCAACAAACAAAGGGGACTGCCGATGCACCTGAAGCCCGAGGAAGATCACTCGCCCGCCGCCACGACCGAGACCATCCCGTCGCCTGCACCTCACGCCATGATCCTCCCCCTCCCCCTCGCGCCAAGCGTCCAAAGTCACAAGTCACGCACGCGCAACCCGCACGCGGCTCTACCCCCATGGGTCAGTACTTATAGAGTCTGAGAGGCCTCCGAAAGGTTTGAATTTCGTGGCATGTGCATGGCGGGAAGAATATGAATTTCGGTCGGTCCCATCTCTTCTCGAATCCTTGGTGGGATGGACCGCTGAGATCAACTTGCCCACGGATTGGTGACATGGATCGCTTAGATCAATTTTCCCTCAAAACAAAATCCCGTTTTATTTGCTTGATTGATTGCTTGTATCCTCGGTTTTCTGGTAGTACGTGCATTCTCCTCTCCGTTGCTTATTAATTGGAGGGAGAGGATTAATGGCTCACATGATTTAATTATGTGATGACCCATCGTTCTAGTAATGAATACGCCGGTAGTTTTGGGATCTTGCAAATCTTCTGTTCCCTACTAATTTTACCCCTATCGGAGGTAGATAAATGGCAAGTCGCCAGGCAATTCTACCCAGTTTTGTTAGCGTGCAAGCGCATGATTAAGGGGATACCGAGATTTTAACAATTTTCCCTAAACACGTTTTCTGGTGCAACAACCTAAACTTTTGTATGGAATTTTGTGGACACGTCAAACTCGGTTCCCAGAAAACCAGGATTTCGCGTTTTGGGAAAACCAGGATTTTGTGAACACGTAAAACTCATCCAGCATCCAGGCGAGCGTTGTCTCAGCTCTGAGCTCGTGCCCCTATAATCTGGTTAAACCAAAAGTCTGATAGTAACCATTTTAGGAAGAGATACGGGGCGGGAAGAAGTTGACATCTTTGGACTTGAGTTGCTGGCGTGCAGGGAATCCGGCCTATTTAACTTCTAAGCGTGATATAAGGAGACAGCCATTGCATTGCATATTTGAGCCTTACTTTCCTTGAGAAAGAACCGGGATGTTTTCCCATAGTTTCCTGATAGCATCCTTTATTTCCAGGATTTTGTAGGAGGAATCCTAAAATTTCGTGATTCCCTGGATGGATGGCGCACACACATTTGGCTACGGATCATTAATGATCTGAACTATTTTCCTCCTAGTATTAAAAGTTGTTTATTTCGAAATGCTGCAAGACAACGAGATGCTAGTTCATCTTCGGCTGGGGAGGGGCTTAGGCGAAACATGAGTGGAAGGACCTATGGACCATGGATTTACCGGGGAAAGTCAAGATTTTCTTGTGGAGATTCGCGCACAACAGTTTGCCAACTCGGACAAATATTCAGAGGAAGGGCACGTTGCCCTGTATGTATACGGCTTGATGAATATGGCGGCCACATTTTTCTCAAATGCAAATACGTCAAGCGGGTATGGAGACAGATAGAACTTGAACCTGTAAGAGTGCAACTCTTGGAGTGTACGGATGCACGGGCTGTTATGGAGAAGATATGGAGCCTTCCAAAACAGCAGCAGATCAAAGTGGTGGTGACCTTGTGGGATTGGTGGACTACTCTCAAATCGCAATAAAGTGAACGCGGGTGAGATGATGAAAACGGCAGAAGAGTTATGCCATCTGATACATAAGCACCTAAAGGATTTTACTCCAGTTGACAAACCAGTAAAACCGACACAGAGGATTCCTAGCAGTTGGGTTCCACCACCATCAGGATACACGAAAATTAACTTTGATGCATCATTCGTACCGGACTTGCAAAATGGAGGTTTTGGATAGGTAATCCGCTCTGATTCGGGCGAATTCATTGCCGCGGGCGCAGGGAAGCTGCACTACCTGAGAAGTGCACTTCAGGGGGAGGCCGAAGCATGTCTGGCAACGATGGAAGCTACGGCAGGTTTTGGAGTATTCAGGGCGATTTTTGAACCAGATTCCACCACCCAAGTTACAGCAAGCAAGAAAGGAGGTTACGACCTTCCTGATACAGGAGTTCTGTTTCGGGAGGCACGAAGTTTGAGCCACTTGCACTTTTATCATGCAGATTTCGTTTTCTGCTCTAGAGACTAATAAAATAGTCCATAGTCTGGCTAAATTTGGGTATCAGGATAGTACTTTTTCATCCAGCTGGGTCGAAACTGCTCCTGATTTTGTAATCGATTTGTTGGCCAGCAATCTCGTTGTGCCGCACGTTTAGTTTGGAGTATAATTTCCTTTTTTTAACGGTCTGGTGAAATTGTTGTCGTCCCATGCCAGAAACGTCTCATGGTTTCGCCCTTTTCATTTTCCTTCCCGTCCAATTTCAGGTCGATGCACACACCAGTTAACTTTCACGGACATGTCATGCGAAAGGCCCCAATTAAATTCCATATAGATGCAAGATGAAAGAAACCAGCAGGGTCAGCAGAAGGGATTAGCTCAAAGGCGCCACAGAACCGCCCCACTTAAATCCTCACTTTAGGCCAGCAAAATATTACGCTAAAGAAGGAAAATGAAGCAAAGCTCGCCGAGAGAGATTAAAAGTTTGCAATAGACAAGTAGTAATATGCAAGAAAATCATCGCATCGCAAGAAAATCATCAAATGAAACAAGGCTTCGCCACACAATTAATTACACGCTAATGTATAGTTCGAGTTCTAGCCACAAAAATCTTTGTTCATTCCTATTGAAATTAATTTGATTGAGCAGCTCAACCAGGAAAAAAAAATACTGGCAGCGAGATCCCAAAAATAGCACGAAAAAGGAACTAGTTACCAATCGTAGTACATAGAAACTATTACAACAGCGGGCGCCGAGTGCTGCCCAAACACTCTTCTTTCAAGCCAAAAACGGACTATCAGCCGAGTAAGAGGAGTCAGGATTGTTCATCATCGGTTTGCCGCGGTTCGCCATCTCCATGGCCAGCTAGCGCGATGTGGTGAAGAATTGCAGCTGCCTGCCTCTCCCGGGCCTCAAAATTGCATCACTAAATCAACATGACACAAGGCATGCAAATAACACGGCGACAGCTAGCTGCACATGTACATCGGTGGAGTTTATGTCCTTGACAACCTCGTCCACCTGCAGCCACTCCGCCGTCCATCCGGACTGAACTTGGTGATAGCCCTTTCGCTGTGCAGATTCACCGGCGGCGGCGTCTTGACTTGATCGAGCAGTAAAGCAACCACACATGGCTTCTTCAGCTCAACGAGACACCATCCAATCAACAAAGCTAATGGCTCCTCCATCCGACGCAGGGAGGATGTCTCTTCTCCATCTTGCCTACCCAACTGCTTGACTTTCTTGCTATGCACTCATGCAGCCTGCAAAGATTAAAAGTCAAATTATCCACTTACAAATGTGAAAAACATCTCAGCAACACAAGACCATTTCACATGAATGCCACAAACGAATTCAATCATCAGCTTGCGACTTCTTACATCTCACTAACATTTGCACCTGCAACAACCACAAACAGCTCTTGGAAAACAACACTAGCTAGGCTCCAGCGCAAGGCTGTTAGGTCAGGAAAACTCATATGCTCAAAACACATATAGCATCACCCATGCATCCTACTTGCACTATGTGTATCCATTAGTAAGTGACGTTATGCCAACTATTGGTGTATCTGGTAACAATGCCAACTAGTCCTTTTCAATATGGTTTCTATGACTCATGGTATTGTATTATTGTGTCAAAATGGGTACAAAATGAACCTACTCCAGAGCTTAAACATGAGTAATTTGGAGCACAAGAACACAAACATCTTGTCAAAATTTAGACAGACAGAAGAAAAATACCAGCTCCCACCTTAACAAACTAAGCATATTGTGTCAGCGTCTGGAGAACTGGAAATCACGTCTCTTTACAAACTAAGCACTAACCATCACATGAGAGGAGTCGATCACCATCAGCTACTAATCCAGCTCGTGTATATGCTTCTTCATCTTGTCCCCGCGTTACGGCAGCCTTGGCACCATCGTCTGCACCATGAAATCGTCCAACTCGATCAGATGGTTATTTAAGGATAAGATCACAAGTGTGCAAAGGAAATACCACATAAACCTATCATGTATTCAGACGACGATACTACCATGAATATTTAAACTTCATCAGCAGCCTATTTATACACACACAGGTGATCGCAACCCCAGATCATGCCAAGAGCAAGAAATAAATCCATACAGTCCATAATACAACATCACAGAAAGGCTGAACCAAAAGATCATTTATGAATGACATGATCAAGTCCTAGAAAAAGCATGCCACCGAAACCCAAGGCCACAATAAGAAATAACCAGCCAGTATTCATCCAAAGACAACAATTAGCAAATTTTGATCGAGGCAACAGATTTAGGTGACAACAGCCAGCTCGCAACTCCTTGGCGGCAGCATAAATAATATGTAATTCAGACCCGCCATGTTAGGTAAGCTTCATAATCAGTCAAAAGGGAACTTATTTAGGTATGTGGATTAGCTTTCAGGTTTTAATCCAGCTAAACCCATGTTTGCTCTAACATGCTAAATAGGAAACCAATTAAATCCAGCCATCAAGCCACCTCAGCCCATAGGCCCAGCCAAGCCACTCAGCATACCAAAATAAAGCACGCATGTGGCGTTTTCATCCACTTAGAACACCCATGACAGGTCAAGCGTAAACAATAAACAGATCACATCAATAAACAAAAACTGTCAAGACTATTTCTCGTTACCATGTGGATATCCATAGACCAAAGCACGTCAAGTTTCATGTTAACTAACAAGATTATTGCCACATGGAAAAACAAGCATATCGCTACTTGATAAAACAAGAATATCGCCAGTAGTAAAAACATCCCCAAGAACATATGAGTAAATGAACCAGGAGAAGATACTTGGCGTTTCAGATAAGGAGATGAAAGGAACAGCCTACAACGCACAAATAAAGTGGATAATGTAGCTACCCCAGGGAACAAGATTGACCACATGAACAGTTCAATATTTACACATCATGCCACCAAACAATTTGATGTTTTGCTTTGTGAAAGACAAGCTACTCATTAGAGAGACAAAAACAACACTGCTCAAGCAATGACAGATTATCCATTTGTAAGTCACGTTATGCCAACTATTGGTGTATCTGGTAACAAGTCAAATGTTATGCCAAATAGTTTTTTGGTCCACGACTCCTGGTATTCAAAACCTGTGTCAAAAATGCATACAAAATGAACCTACTCCAAAGCTTAAACATGAGTAATTTGGAGCACAAGAATACAAAACATCTTGTCAAAATTTAGCCAAACAGTAGAAAAATACCAGCTCCCACCTTAACAAACTAAGCATATTGTGTCAGCGTCTGGAGAACTGGAAATCACATCTCTTTACAAACAAGATTGAAGAAAAATACCAGCTCCCCCCTTACCAAACTAAGAATAGTGTGTCGGCGTCTAGAGAACAGTAAAGCACGGCTCTTAACAAACCAAGGACTAACCAAAACTAAAACAAGGCCCTAACGTCAGGAAGAGCAAATGCCTTCATTCGTCCACACATTATTAAGTAAACCTCAATACTGATCTTACCACCGGGGGTGAAGATATGAAGTAACTCCTGCACCCTGCACCAGCTCATCTCCGCTGCAGCAGATTCAACCTCCTTGCATGCTTCACAGTGCTCCTGCAGTGCAGAGTGTCAAAACCAGTTATGTCATGCAAATCTCTCTCAAACACGTAAAACACAGTTTCTGGATGGATGCTGTAACCACATTTTCAGGTCGTGATATCTACATCCCGACGATGGATCAAGCATTTGACATGTCAAACCACAGAGCTCCTATAAGAAAATGTGTGCATCATAAGGATATTCAGTTGGCAGTAAAATAAGAATATCGCCACATAGAAAACAAGTGTACCGCCACTTGGTCAAATAAGAATATCGCCACTTGGAAAAACATCCCTAAGAACATGAGTAAATGAACTAGAAGAAGATACTTGGTGTTTCAAGTAAGGAGATGAAAGCCTGAACAGCCTACAACGCACAAATAAAGTGGCTAATGTAGCTAGTATCCCAGGAAACAAGATTGACAACACGAACAGTTTCATAATTCACACATCCTGGTACCAAACAAGTGATGTTTTGCTTTGTGAAAGACAAGCAACTCATTAATTAAAACAGACAAAAACCACACTGCTCTAGCAGTGATAGATTATTGTGAAATCTCGTAACAAGTCAAACGTTATGCCAACTAGTTTTTCATTTTGGTCGATGCCCCATGGAATTCAAAAACTATGTAAAAATGACTAGAATGTGAACGTACTACAGAGCTTAATGTGTGAAAACCAGTGATGCTCTCGCAACTCTTGTAGCAAACCAATATGCCATGCAAATCTCTCTCAAACGCGAGCTTCATGTGCTCAGAATAAAATAGCGGTACATAATCATCTGGGCTACAGGTCAACTACGCAAAGAGTACTGCGACCATCCTACACGGCGGCGACGAAGACGCAATCACGGTGGCTAACCACCTAGCCTGCCCCATCGTGGACCTTCCCTTCAAGTACTTGGGAATCCCACTGACCATACATCGCCCCACCGCCGCACAGCTCCAAGACGTCGTTGATTCCATGGCGGCCAGATTACCCACCTGGAAAGCGCACCTGATGAACAAGGCCGGCCGCCTCGCCTTCGTCAAGTCAGTCTTGGGCGCGATTCCAATCCACCAGTTGCTGGTCCACGCGCCAAGGAAGAAAACGATCAAGCAGTTGGAAAAGGTTGAGCGCGGCTTCCTCTGGGCCGGCCGCGCCGACGCCAACGGCGGCAATTGCCATGTGAACTGGCGCCGCGTATGCCGGCCCATTTCCTTGGGCGGCCTCGGCGTGCACGACCTGGAACGCGCCGGTCTCGCGCTCCGTTTACGTTGGCTTTGGCTTTCGCGCACGGACCCGAATCGGGCCTGGTGCAATCTCGAGCTGCAATTCTCCACCGCCGAGAGGCAGCTCTTCTTCGTCTCCACAACGATGCTGTTGGGCAATGGCGCGACCGCCTGTTTCTGGGAAGACCGGTGGATCCACGGGCAGTCTATCCGCGAGATCGCACCCCTGCTGTACAATTGCGTCACCAAGAGGCGCAGGAAACGCCTGACAGTCGCCGATGGACTGCTGAATCACCGCTGGGCTCAAGACATCCAGGGCGTTCTCGGCTTGCACGAAATCGGCCAATACCTGCAGCTATGGCAGGCAATTGCCGAGACCACGCTCTCGGACAGACCAGACCAGCTGCTCTGGAGATGGACCGCGACGGGCGTGTACTCTGCCAAGTCATGCTACCTAGCCACGTTCCAAGGCTCCATGGCCTCTGCCTCATGGAAGCTTACTTGGAAGACCTGGGCGCCCCCACGGGTAAAATTCTACCATTGGCTAGCTGATCTTGACTGTTGTTGGACTTCCGAGCGCCTCGCAAGACGAGGTCTGCAGCACCACACCGCCTGCCTGCTGTGCGACCAGGCTCCCGAGACGATGCAACACCTCACCATTGGTTGCCCCTTCTCGAGACAGATTTGGCACGACATCATTGCTTGGCTCCGCTTGCCCTGCACCATACCTGACGACAACACCACCTCGTTGGTCTCATGGTGGAAGGCGGCTAGGCAGGGAACACCCAAAGCAATGCGCAAAGGCTTGGCGACGGCCACCTTGTTGGTACCGTGGATGATCTGGAAGCAGAGGAACTCTTGCGTGTTCGATGGAGCGCAGGCCTCTGTCCAAACCTGCACCACACAAATCAAGGAGGAGGCCAGACTTTGGGTCAGGGCGGGTGCGCTAGGGCTCAGAGATATCCTACCGCAGACCTGGGATGTACACTGATGTAGTTACCTTTCATGCTATTCCCTCCTAGGAGGTTGTAACCAAAAACTTCTTTCTGTTCAATAAAAAGAAACACAAAGCTTTTGCGTTTCCTCGAAAAAAAAAAATAATACACGATCAAATACACAATTCTTTGACGCAATCCACCATATGTCTCCGCATCAATAGAGCTCGCTAGCTCCAGACCATACTGCATGGCCATGGCTTCCGCCGTAGATGCTGAAGTTACATGTGGAATAAAGCGCGATTATGCAGCAATAAAAAGTCCATGGCTATCACGTATTACTGCACCCGTCGCCCCGTCTGTTCATTTATATCGAACTCCGCGTCGACATTCAGTTTTAAAAAATTTGTCACTAGTAGCAAAAACCTTACCTGTGGCGCACCTAATTTTGCTACCTGAGACGTAAAAGGCGTGCGCCACAGCTATCACGCCACAGATAATAGATAGCTGTGGCGCACAAATTCGTGCACCTCAGGTAACTCATTTACCTGTGGCTACCTGTGGCGCACATATATGTGCACCACAGGTAGCCCATATATGTAGTTATTTGGGAATTAAAAGAAAACTCACGTAATCAGCTAGCTCAAAGGCAAGCAAGCACACACACATCTCAAACTCCTAAGCAGAACAAAGAAAAATGTCTAAAATGGCACTGTTCTAATGATTACAGCTGAGGAGCTTCAGATTGTTGTACCACAGAATAATACTTAACACACATTTTCTAGATGGATGCTAATGCTATCACCACATTCAGGTTGTGATGCCTACATCGCGACGACGGATCAAGCATTTGGCATGTTCAACCACAGAGCTCCCATAAGGTAATGTGTGCATCATAAGGATATCCAGTTGGCAGTAATCAAGAAGAAAACTATGTGCATCATAAGTATGCCCACATATCCTTCAAAAGTTAACAGAAAGCACAATGTAAAGAAGCATCGAATATCCAAAAATGGTGGCAGTTTGTCAACCTCATATTTATAGTACATACTAATCAGGGTTAATTCTACAGGAAGAAATTACCATAACCTGTATGCTAGCTAGCAAATTGCACTTAAACGTAGAGGAGAGAAGGGGGGAACGAAGAATTTACTGAAACATGGAGGCAGAGACGAAAGGCCACTAAAACCTCTGTCTTGTCGCGGTGAACTCAACGCCATCACATCCATCACACTACTTTGCTCAGTAACTACGTGCCTACAAGGAAACAAAAAATGTTAACAACACAATTCATACTTGGAGATGGCTACAATAATAACTCAAATGTAAGCAAGCTGGCTACTTGACTAATATGATTTCCAATACAGGAAAAGTTTCACTTCTAGGTCTCATCTCATTAGACTCACACAGAAAGCACAATGTTTGATGTAAAAAAATCAGTGCTTTGCATCGGAGTAAATGATTACATCACAAATAAAATATGAACCGCATAGCTCACATATTTTATTTGATTCCGAGCAACACAAAGGCCATACCAGCACTAATGCTCTAGTCAAGTGCAAACTACAGGAATTTTGTACAAGTGATCTCTTCTCTGTTGCAGAGAACATTCACACTTGCCTCAAGACACAAACACTGTCCAACCACAATTTCCCCCTATTCATCGGATCCAGTAATAACATAAAGCACACAGATCACCGTCTGCAGCAACTATAAATAACAAACCACCAGTTTTGGAGAGTGAGTTACCTGGAAGCCATACTTGATGGTGATGGCAGCGACCATGTCCATCCTGGACACCTCGTGCTCAAGGAATGAAGGAAGTCCTGGTCGTCCACAACCAAGCAGCAGGAGGCCGGCGGTGGCGAGTCGGCGACATCAGCAGCGCGCCACATCCGCCGCAGCGGAAATTGTTGGACAAACAGTGTGAGCAGACACAAGAGCCCTTCCTGTTGGTGGTGCCAAATCAAGCAAATCAGTCACTTTAATACTATTTTAGTAAGAACAAAGACACTAGGAAATAACACTTAGCAAGTAAATAACAGGTAATAAATCCGGATAACATCTGTACTCAGCCACAACAGTAAATTAAGGTGTGAAGTTGAGCCTAGTTACAGATGGGTAGCCAATACTATTAATCGAGGTACGATAACTTTACATTTGTAGCTACTAGCACAGATCAAAATAGACCATACACACGATATCGAGAGGGTGAACAGGAGACAAGCACCACATACTAGCTTCAGTTGTGGCCACGGGACCACCTTCAAGCAGAAGTATGCAGCTGGAGAGGTAGCAAAAAGCCAAGGCAGGAGCCTATTTGTTCATCTTCTGTCCTACTAGCTTCCATATGGCAAAGCATGCCACTTGTCGTTTCTGGATTTGCAAATTGAGCACCATTAGTGTCAGATCAAGCACGAGATAATAAAGCATTCAACACAGTCGTGTCATGTAATCTTGACCCTCTTCATCCACATAATACTCTGATTTAGATTTTCTTGTAACCATTAAGCTACAAAGGTAAAAGGAAGACTAATGTCATTGTTACTAAAAACTGAGCGCCACTAGCCATTATTAATCAAGGTTTTGTTTGCAGTCAACATGGACAAGGTTTAGAGGAAGGAGGGTACAACAGGAGCATCCTCAAGCAAATAGACATGAATAGCAATACTTGTCCGAGTCCATGATATCTAATTAGAAGATAGCATACAGAACAACAGTAGAAACGTATCTATAAATGAAGGATCTACCTCCAAATGGCAAAACCACCTCGATGCATACATGCAGCAGCGGGCTTGGACCATCGACTAGGTCAGGGAAGGGGTGCTCGCCTGCCTCTCGGCTTGTTGGTCCGGGCGGCGGAGAAGCTCGAACAGGAGCGCACATGGCATGTCGGCGTTGGCGCCTCCCGCTCAATCGCTCTCCCACAACTGCTCAATTCTGAAGAAACAATTCATGCTATCATCACACAAACTACCGACTAGCCAAATGGAAAATGCATTGCAATGAAGGAAACACACTCACTTTAATGAAAGATCCTTTGGAGCCGGCGAGTAGGCTCTTACCAAAGAGAAGAAGCTTTGGGTGCTTCTGTATTGAGATCAGTGCTTCATCAGCAAGACTTCCTTCAGTCTACATAGTTGCTCCAGGCCAGACAACGACGGCCCCCTGTGGCACTCAACCTACAGCTGCAGCTCCACTTCTCCCTTCGTGATGGGTGCAACAATTGGCTGCTCCGTTGCGTCCACTGGTTGAACAATGTTGGCTCGTTCGTCACCTGCACCACAACATACCAAAAAAGATTCACCCTACGGCACCAAGAAACTGTTACTCGACACAAACAATATTTGCTAGGCTAGGCATCAACACAGACACAAAAGAATGTTCAACAAAGTGTAAATTACGAGTGGACATGGATTATCCACGAGTTCAGACTTAGGCATCCAGTGAACATGGCACACATTTTCGCAAACACAACAGGCTTACAAAAATGATAATCCAAAGCTAAAACCTACTATAAATGAGTAAGCATATTCTGCAAGAGTGCCAAGTTATAACAAAGACCAAAGTTCAAATCATGACCATCCAAAGGAAAAAAATAACAACATGATCAACAGAAGATGGGGGAAGTCATCTTTGCAACTAAAAGTCATTAAATGACACTTATATGGGTCATACACTGTACCCTTGGCATGTATTGATCTAGAAAAGCATGTTTAATCCCAGCATTAACTAAAAATCTATCAAAAGCATTCTAAATGAGTAAATACTACAGGGAATGATCATACAAATTCACAACAATGCATGCATTGACCCAATTAACTATATAAAGCTGGGAGACATAGCTAGGCTCTTAGTAAAATAAATCCGCTTCTTTCACAATGGCATTCTCTCCAGATACAACTAAAGGCTCTCCAACCATAACAACCGATGCGAACACAAAACAATTCTCAAACAGAAAATAGTCCAGCACAGCACAAGGGAGAAAGGCACTCTGAGCATGAAACTAATGCATAGTCTTGTGGTGGAGTCAAAAGGCACTATTCTTTTGTTTTGTTTTCACTTGCATTGCAAAAAAAAATCAAGATTAAGAGCCAGCCACTAAGAAAAGTCCCAGTGGGATACCTGCAGGGAAGGCTCTGAGATGTTTCCTGATCCAATCCCACATACTGCTCGTAAGAACACACACTCACAATGAGAGAGCTTCTGAGATGTCGTAGAGGCGTGGAAGCCGCGTAGGAGGTGATCTGGGGCAGGGACACAGGCAGATCTCCTTGTAGGAGCGGAGGTGGCCAGAGAGCAGCGGCGGCCAAACCGGCGGCGAGATGAAAGTGGCTTCCTGGAGCTCCTTGCAGCGCACGGCAGACGACAGGGCATGTGCAGCCCTCCCGTCCTGTTGGCCATCGCCTCCTCGCCCGCGGAGAGCTCGCATCGTGCTACGGATGCGCGCGCCGGTTGGCGAGTTCAATGAACTGGCTCATCTCGTCCACCTCCGAAGACGTCAATCCATAAGTAGAATACTTGAATTTCAGGAGAAGCGTTGCGGGGCCAACAATGAGTAAATTATCATTGTAGTAATGAGATTAAAGACACAACTCAATGGAATTAAAGACTACGACCAATTCACTGCAGAAATCATCTTAATATAATTCGACACGATCACTGAACTACAGTTCCACGAATGATCTCTGATCAGATGTATTTCGATATACTACTGTTACTCGCATGTATGGCAAGTCTGCCAAGAGCTAAAACTGACAGCAAAGTACAAAGAGACCCTAGAAAGAAAGCAATAAAATTGCTAACCCCTAGTACAGATCATCACTGCAATCAATCATTGCTAAAACACTTAGATAGAAATTAAAAAACTTGCAGCCCTAAGCAAGATTCAGTGGCTATCATAATCATACATCATAGAAAATATTCCAATAGCTTTACTGCCACAAGTCAACCAGATGATATCCTACTACTACACCAACCAAGAGCACGTCAGAATTCTTATAATCTTCCAGGAGCAAGACCTCTATGCAGGCTGCATCACTAAGCCAAAAGCACTCCAGATTAGACTGTTAATCAATTAAAATTAGATGCAATTCAACCTTTCGCACTAAGCAAAGGAAATCAGCAACAATGACATAATTGACGGGGGAAGTTACTCACATTGTGCCCGTCTCACACCTTGTGCGACCTGAGGCGCCGGACTCCTGCTCCTCCAGGTCCACGGGCAAGTCCGCCCACTCGAACTACAATTTGGCGGCATACCCGTATCGCGGAGCAGCTGCTAATGACGGACGACAGTAGCAGCAGCACTGCCAAACCCGGAACAGCCAGGTCATGCCGGACCGAAACGCCGAGGGACAGGAGCAGCCAGAGGCGAGCCGCACCGCATAGCCAGCCAACGAGGAAGTAGGAGGGCCTGAAAATATTCAGGTCTTAGCACTGTCTATGCATAAGAAGAAGAATATCAAAAGAATTGAGCACACCCTATTTTCAGTTTTTCACATATCGTACTAAGTAAGCAGTCATTCACTGGGATACTAGTTCCGATGGTTACAACAAAAACATATGAAAATAGATATCCTGAGAGAAAATCCACGGTCTAAGATATAAATATAATGCCTAAAAAGATTGGTATCAATAGAATAACACATGGAATTTCTACACTTCTGTGAGCAGGAAAGTTAAATAAATGTGACAGCTATGTTTAAACTTCTCATACGACTGTTCACTATTCACACACTGATTGACATGAGAGGCTAATAAGATCAGTCTTGCCTTAATATATGGCAACAAAAAATTGTTTATATTAGGCTAGCTGGGATCTTGGAAAAATACATCCACTTCTATCGCAATGGCATACCCTCCAGATTAACTAAAGGCTCTCTAAACATAACAACCGATGGGAACACAACAATTCTCAAACAGAGAAGTTCAAGCACATCACAAGGCAGAACGGCACCCTGAGCATGAAACTAAGGAATAGTCTTGCGGTGCAGTCAGAAGACATTATTCTTTTGTTTTCTTTTCACTTGCATTGGAACATAAAATTCAAGATTGAGAACCAGATATTAAGCAAAGTCCCAGTGGGATTACCCAAACAACTGGAAGGAAGGTCTCCCAACTCCCTCGGACATACATTAACCAAAACACGGTCCGACGAGCCTGCACCATGCTACTGATGCACATGTGCGCCGGTCGGCGCGTGCGATGAACTGGCTCTGCTCATCCACCTCCTAAGACCTCACTCCATAAGTAGAATACCTGAAATTCAAGAGTCCGCATTGAGGGGCCAACGATGAGTACATTACAATTTTAGTAATGAGATTAAAGCCACAATTTAATAAAATTAAAGAGTACGATCAATTCACTACACAAGTCAGCTTAAAATAATTAAAGACTACGATCAACGAACTACCAATCGACAAATGATCTCACGTCAGATGCCCACAAATGATCTCACGTCAGATGCATTTTGATATACTACTGTTACTCTCATATATGGCAGTCTGCCAAGAGCAAAATTGACAGCAATGTACAAACAGACCCTAGAAAGAAAGCACTAAAATTGCTAACCCATGATCATCACATCAATCATTCATTGCTAACACACATAGATAGAAAGTAATAAACTTGCAGCCCCTAACAACATGTTAGGCACCACTGGCTATCATAATCGTACGTCATAGCAAAAAAATCCAATAGCTTCACTGCAAGAGTCAACCAGAAACTGTTATACTACTACATCAATCTAGATTCTAGAGCACGTCAGATTTCCTATCATTTTCCAGGAGCAAGACCTCTGTGCAGGCTACATCACTGAGCCACATGCAATCCAGATTAGTACTGTTGAGCAATTAAAATTCGATGCAATCCAGCCATTCGTAATAATCAAAGCAAATCAGCAAACAATGATATGCTCGGCTGGGGAAGTTACTCACAATGTGCCCGTCTCAGACTTGACATGGCTGCTAATGACGGACAACAGTAGGCTGCAGCCAGCATAGCAGCAGCACTGCCAGACCTGGAACAGCCAGGTCACGCCGGACCGAAACGCCGAGGAGCAGTAGCGGCCCGGCCCGAGGTGAGCCGAACCGCATAGCCGGTAACCCACAAAGTCGTAGGGCCTGAAAATATTCAGGTTTTAGCACTGGTTATGCATAAGCAAAAAAATATCAAATGAATTGAGCACGCCTAATTTTCACATATCATACTACTACAGACTTCATGTTACAAGCAAATTCTGAAGAGAGATGGGGAAAACAAAGTTTTTCATCTAACGTAGATGAAGCTTCAGTGAATACAAAAAATCTTTGGTTGCAAGATTCATAGATCAGATATTAATGTAGAACAAAACCCAAAAACTGCATTGTGGAACCATTCTTCGCCGCAAGTAGATTTTTTTCTAAAGATTATTAATTCCCTCGACAAGACAAGAGGAACCCAAAAATCTTTGCTGCTGCTGCATATGAAGCAAGGATCATAAAGACGGTACGAGCATTAGAGTGTCCCTGGCGACGCTGTACTCATACCCTAGACAAGACAAGATGAACTCAAAAACCGAATCTTGCTTGATAAATTCGAGTTGGACTTGGAGCTGAGCTGGCTAGCAAGGGGCATGGAGGTGGGTGGCAACATACAGTCGGTCAGTCGGCAGCAGCCCGTCGGAGGAGAGCGAGGAGCCTTGTCGAGGCAGCGGCAGGGCATCTGCCTCGGCCGCCCAGACATGACACGGAAGGCCAGCTTCAGCTGCAGCAGCCCGAGACGTTCTCCTCGCCTCATATCCTGAAGAGAGACAGACGGAAAAATACAGAGTTTTTCTTCAGCTAACATATTAGATGAATCTTCAGTGACTAAAAAAAATTCTGTGCTTGAAAGATTCGTAGATTAGAAATCATCAATGTACTACTAGAACAGAAAAGCAAGAGAGTAGTACATGGTGGAACCATCCATTGTTCAAGTACGTACCAGCGGTCACACAACTCGTCCTGGATGTGCACTTAAGTCACACTTCTCCAGAACGTGATTTTTTGGTCACACAACTCGTCATCTGGTGCACTTAAGTCACTGACCCCACCTGTCAGCCGTTTTCCGTTGAAGTTGATGCTGACTGGACACGTAATTTTGCAAAAACCCCCCTGTACTTTTGAACATTTGCAAAAACCCCCCTGTAAGTGAAGCTGACCGCGAGTAAGTGAAGCTGACCGCCATGACCGACGCATTGAACCTTGCTTTGCTTTAAATTGATTGCTGACGAGATCATGGTGGAACGGGAATGCAGGACGCTGCAGAACCTGGACGGGAAGACGGCGATCGACGTGGCGAGGCTCAACAGCCAGGAGGAGGTGCTCAAGCTGCTCGAGAAGCACGCATTCGTGTAGACGCCAGCGCCACCATCGACGACCATGGATCGAGCTTTGCTTCATAGTACTATGAGTTTGCTTAATTTATTATTATTATCCTCACTTCATTCACTCTGTCTGCTGCTTAGTTAATTCGTCGACGCCTTCCGGAAGAAGAAAGTTTTCTCTTGGTCTGTAATCCGTATTTTTGCAGATCGATTTGTATCTATTGAGTGTGGTTAGAATTCATCTGGTTCACAGTTTCAGAGTTTTTCTTCATGAATAACGAATGCTTTATGTTTTTTTTCTCCTGAATTATTTTTACAGTTCGTGTTTGTCTGAACTTTTTGATACCGGTTAAGCTATCAGGTGCTCTTTTGCATTTTTCTCGACGAACCTCATAGAGAGGCTGTTCCTGCAATTTCAGAAGAAAGAAAACCTGCCTTTTTTATACGATGACCGAACCATAAACTAAGAGCATAAAGGGATAGGATAATTTTTTGTACCAAACCTCTAAACCAGTTTTACAACATCCGTATACGGTTTTACAGAATCCAACGGACATATCCGAATCCGAATGGGCGTCCGGATACGAATTTGGATATGGTATAACAAATAGCATTTGGATAAGGATTTTCTAAATAGTAATTAGGATTATCCGAATGTTGTACACCAGATTATCAAATTTTGATAAAAAACTCAAGGCCAATTAGAAGTTACCGAGTTCATTTGGTGAGCATGTATGCCCCTGAATTCCCTCTAAGTTTCTACAAAGTTTCTTATTTTTCTTCACAAGTTAGTCTTTAACGATAACAAAAGTGAGCATAATGCAACTATGTGAGAGCAACCCTTATTATTTAGACCAAAACTCAAGCATTCGTAAATGGGTATCCTATCCTACCTTAGGATGTTTGATAGTAATACTGAATACATCTGTCCTGTCATCCAAGCCCTGAATCCACATGAACTTTCCACATCGAAAATATCATATAAATGAAAAATGGTCATTCTGTAAAACTTGAGGGCAAAGTTTCTATTCTTATATGGAAAGTTTAATGGTAGAATGCTGGTAAAGTAAAAAAGTCACCTACGTCCATACCGTTAAGACTATTCATCTTACTTGAAACCAACTTTCACTTCCGAGCATAAAATTTCTGGGTTCACACTAAGAAATACATTTATGTAGGAGGACTCAAAGTATTATCATACAGGCATAGACAATCAATAAACATCAATGTCCTTTACATTAACTTCTATTGGAATCCAAATTTCAGCCTAAAATGCTGATCCACGCTTCTTGAGAGCTCTTGTTACTCAATTTGTGTTTCCCTTATCGGCCCATCGTTTCCATGTAATAACGGCAAACACATATACCTGATCATATGTTTGGTCAATGAGGCTGAAATAAGCAATCCTCCATGCTCTCCCGAAGAGCAAGATGAAGAACACCACCCAGAGACCCAGAATAAATCCCAAAGCGAGTCCATAATAAAATGCCATTGGCTTATTGACATGTCGATTCCAGTTCTGATTATCTTGCATTGGTACATGATCACCGGAGCAACTGTTTGGAAGAGGAGACCCACAAAGACAATTGTTTCCACTGTACATGAAAGTGTCCTCTGTGTAGAGGGTGTCAAGTTGACGTCCTGGTGGTATTCTCCCTGTTAGATTGTTATCAGACAAATCCATGTAGCTTAAAGAGGTTAAATCTGATAGGCTAGAAGGGTTTCTGCCAGAAAGCATGTTCATTGAGAGGTCAAGTGATTCCAATGACTGCAATGCCCCAAGATTGTCTGGAATTTTTCCACTCAATCGGTTCCACGACAGATTCAAGTTTAGCAATGCATCAAGAGTAGATATTCCTTCTGGTATTCCACTAGTTAACTGGTTGAAAGATAAGTCAATGCTCACCAAATCCAAAATACCAATTCCATAAGTAAGTTCACGCCCCTTGACGACCACAGAGGAAAAATCTCGGGATGCAAAAAACATGTATGAGTAACCATCATAAGGTTCTGTGTCAACATCAGGAACCTTTACATACTTCCGTGTCATGGCCGTTATATTTGACAGATCCCACGGTATGGCACCTGATAAATCATTGCCTGCTAGGTTCAGATGATGAAGGTGACTAAGATTTGAGATGGTAACTGGGATTTCTCCGGAAAACATATTCTGGTTTAGGCGCAGAAATCGTACTTGGACCAAATATCCAATCCACAATGGCAATTTTCCGGATAACCTATTCTGTGACAGATCTAGAAACTTCAAGTTTCTACAATTTTGAAGAAACGATGGGAAGTTGCCGGAGAAACTATTGTTACTCAACATGAGAGAGGAAACGTCCTTCGCCCCCAAACATCGAGGAAGTTGTCCCTCCAAAATATTGCTGGTTAAGTCCAAGACATATAAGCCAGCTTTGCAGATAGATTCAGGAATATTACCTGTTAATTGATTTGAAAACAGCACTACTGAAATTAAATCTGAACTCCCAACGTTTGACGGAAAATTTCCAGATAAAGAGTTTTCAGACATGTCCAACAAGGAAATATTTCTGGGTAAGGTCGGGATTGGACCAGTTAGTCTATTTGAACCGATGAAGAAACTTTCCAATGACATGAATTCTATGTTTGTTGGCAACCGGCCACTGATTCCATTGCCGGACAAGTCCAAAAATGTGACCTTTGCAAATGTAATGCTGAACCAGTCCGGAAGCCTATGAACTATACCTGCCCTTGGTATACTTATCCAACGAATATCCACTTGGAACTCAAGCCATGCAGGGAACGAAGGACCCAATTGGCAAGAAGAAAGTTCCGTATCTTCTAAACTAAAGGGTGGTAGCCAATCGGGAGCAACTGTAACCCTCAACGAATTCTGACCTAAAGACAGCGACTTAAGTCTCGTTAGACTTGCGAAATATTCTTCCGTGAAGTCACCATTTAAGCTATTGCCACTGAGATCCATTATGGTCAAATTACTGAGCATACCGACCTCAGATGGCACAGGCCCGCTGAGATTGTTGCCAGAGAGATCAAGGCTGCTTAAACTAGAGAGTTGCCCCACCCCTCCTGGTATGCCTCCAGTAAGATAGTTTTCAGATATGTCAAGAACGACTAAGCTGGTCAAGTTTGCTATCCGATCCGGCATGATTCCAGTAATATTGTTCAGGCCCAAATGTAACTCCTGCAGTTTATTCAAGGGACACTAGGGCATCCTCTCTATATAATCCTTTATATTTCCGTAAGACTGAGACTCACTAAGATCAAGGATTCTTAGGTTGCATAGGTTTTACAAGCTTGTAGTCATCATTCCCATGTTGATGTTATATGACAAATCAAGGACTTGGAGGGATGCCATATCTGCCAGGACATCAGCAGGTGGACCGTATAGTTGAGTTCCCGCAAGGTAGAGTTGCTGGAGGCCTGTCAAATTCCAAAACCAACTCGATGCCATTGGGTGGTCAAAAATGTTGTTGGAAAGATCAAGCATCTCGATTTTGGTAAGGTTAATGTGTGGGAGTGAATGGTTTGCAGTTGGAAGGGAGCAAAACCCAAGATCGAGGGCCTTTAAAGAAGGAATCATGTTCAAAACAAAAGGCCAATCAACTATTGTGCTGAGGTTTACAAAACTCATTCCAAGATACTGCAAATTAGGGATGCGGGCTACCCATGAAATGTCCATTGAATACATATTTGCCCTCTGAAATTTCGATAAGAGGTCAAGATGCTGCAAATTTGAGAGGTTGCCGAGCTGAGGGAGCACTCTACCAGAAAATGGTATACCGGAGAGGTTGAGATATCTTAAGCTCGTCAAAGAACCCAAGAACTCCGACACACGACCACTTTAACCCTCAAGGTAATTCATGCTAAGATCAAGGTGCACTAGATGATCCATCAAGAGCAAAGAATTACTTATCTGGCCAACCAAATCCTTTGGCATGAAGTCTTTTTATGTGTACTAGTTGCTTGGAAAAAATGATAAAATTGAGTTTTGAACAAGTTTCCAAAAAACTTCTTCACAAAAAGGTCAATCATCTATAAACATGTAGAAGTTTCGAGTCAAATGACCTAGATATGATCATTCCCGTGGCGTAATTTGTGATAATGTGCCCATATTTGGCACATAGGTGTATCTTGGTATGACAAACAATGTTGTAGAACTGAGTTTTTTCAAAATATTTTTATAAATATCATTTTTCATTTTTTTTAATTGTAAAAAATTACATTTTTTGTGAAGCAAGTATAAAAAATATGGTGGAAAATGACAGCCATCCAATTATCACACAAAGTAGACCATATTTTATGGATAATCCAGAAATATTAGGAATTTTCTCTGTTTCTACCTAATTTCGCATATTTAAATGACTTTATGCCTATTTTCCGAAAGTAATTGAATTTTGAACTACAAGTATGTGATAGTTTGCTCTGAAAATTTTAGTCACAAGTCACGCACGCGCAACCCGCACGCGGCTCTACCCCCATGGGTCAGTACTTATAGAGTCTGAGAGGCCTCCGAAAGGTTTGAATTTCGTGGCATGTGCATGGCGGGAAGAATATGAATTTCGGTCGGTCCCATCTCTTCTCGAATCCTTGGTGGGATGGACCGCTGAGATCAACTTGCCCACGGATTGGTGACATGGATCGCTTAGATCAATTTTCCCTCAAAACAAAATCCCGTTTTATTTGCTTGATTGATTGCTTGTATCCTCGGTTTTCTGGTAGTACGTGCATTCTCCTCTCCGTTGCTTATTAATTGGAGGGAGAGGATTAATGGCTCACATGCCCTACCCATGAATCGCTCCTGATTTAATTATGTGATGACCCATCGTTCTAGTAATGAATACGCCGGTAGTTTTGGGATCTTGCAAATCTTCTGTTCCCTACTAATTTTACCCCTATCGGAGGTAGATAAATGGCAAGTCGCCAGGCAATTCTACCCAGTTTTGTTAGCGTGCAAGCGCATGATTAAGGGGATACCGAGATTTTAACAATTTTCCCTAAACACGTTTTCTGGTGCAACAACCTAAACTTTTGTATGGAATTTTGTGGACACGTCAAACTCGGTTCCCAGAAAACCAGGATTTCGCGTTTTGGGAAAACCAGGATTTTGTGAACACGTAAAACTCATCCAGCATCCAGGCGAGCGTTGTCTCAGCTCTGAGCTCGTGCCCCTATAATCTGGTTAAACCAAAAGTCTGATAGTAACCATTTTAGGAAGAGATACGGGGCGGGAAGAAGTTGACATCTTTGGACTTGAGTTGCTGGCGTGCAGGGAATCCGGCCTATTTAACTTCTAAGCGTGATATAAGGAGACAGCCATTGCATTGCATATTTGAGCCTTACTTTCCTTGAGAAAGAACCGGGATGTTTTCCCATAGTTTCCTGATAGCATCCTTTATTTCCAGGATTTTGTAGGAGGAATCCTAAAATTTCGTGATTCCCTGGATGGATGGCGCACACACATTTGGCTACGGATCATTAATGATCTGAACTATTTTCCTCCTAGTATTAAAAGTTGTTTATTTCGAAATGCTGCAAGACAACGAGATGCTAGTTCATCTTCGGCTGGGGAGGGGCTTAGGCGAAACATGAGTGGAAGGACCTATGGACCATGGATTTACCGGGGAAAGTCAAGATTTTCTTGTGGAGATTCGCGCACAACAGTTTGCCAACTCGGACAAATATTCAGAGGAAGGGCACGTTGCCCTGTATGTATACGGCTTGATGAATATGGCGGCCACATTTTTCTCAAATGCAAATACGTCAAGCGGGTATGGAGACAGATAGAACTTGAACCTGTAAGAGTGCAACTCTTGGAGTGTACGGATGCACGGGCTGTTATGGAGAAGATATGGAGCCTTCCAAAACAGCAGCAGATCAAAGTGGTGGTGACCTTGTGGGATTGGTGGACTACTCTCAAATCGCAATAAAGTGAACGCGGGTGAGATGATGAAAACGGCAGAAGAGTTATGCCATCTGATACATAAGCACCTAAAGGATTTTACTCCAGTTGACAAACCAGTAAAACCGACACAGAGGATTCCTAGCAGTTGGGTTCCACCACCATCAGGATACACGAAAATTAACTTTGATGCATCATTCGTACCGGACTTGCAAAATGGAGGTTTTGGATAGGTAATCCGCTCTGATTCGGGCGAATTCATTGCCGCGGGCGCAGGGAAGCTGCACTACCTGAGAAGTGCACTTCAGGGGGAGGCCGAAGCATGTCTGGCAACGATGGAAGCTACGGCAGGTTTTGGAGTATTCAGGGCGATTTTTGAACCAGATTCCACCACCCAAGTTACAGCAAGCAAGAAAGGAGGTTACGACCTTCCTGATACAGGAGTTCTGTTTCGGGAGGCACGAAGTTTGAGCCACTTGCACTTTTATCATGCAGATTTCGTTTTCTGCTCTAGAGACTAATAAAATAGTCCATAGTCTGGCTAAATTTGGGTATCAGGATAGTACTTTTTCATCCAGCTGGGTCGAAACTGCTCCTGATTTTGTAATCGATTTGTTGGCCAGCAATCTCGTTGTGCCGCACGTTTAGTTTGGAGTATAATTTCCTTTTTTTAACGGTCTGGTGAAATTGTTGTCGTCCCATGCCAGAAACGTCTCATGGTTTCGCCCTTTTCATTTTCCTTCCCGTCCAATTTCAGGTCGATGCACACACCAGTTAACTTTCACGGACATGTCATGCGAAAGGCCCCAATTAAATTCCATATAGATGCAAGATGAAAGAAACCAGCAGGGTCAGCAGAAGGGATTAGCTCAAAGGCGCCACAGAACCGCCCCACTTAAATCCTCACTTTAGGCCAGCAAAATATTACGCTAAAGAAGGAAAATGAAGCAAAGCTCGCCGAGAGAGATTAAAAGTTTGCAATAGACAAGTAGTAATATGCAAGAAAATCATCGCATCGCAAGAAAATCATCAAATGAAACAAGGCTTCGCCACACAATTAATTACACGCTAATGTATAGTTCGAGTTCTAGCCACAAAAATCTTTGTTCATTCCTATTGAAATTAATTTGATTGAGCAGCTCAACCAGGAAAAAAAAATACTGGCAGCGAGATCCCAAAAATAGCACGAAAAAGGAACTAGTTACCAATCGTAGTACATAGAAACTATTACAACAGCGGGCGCCGAGTGCTGCCCAAACACTCTTCTTTCAAGCCAAAAACGGACTATCAGCCGAGTAAGAGGAGTCAGGATTGTTCATCATCGGTTTGCCGCGGTTCGCCATCTCCATGGCCAGCTAGCGCGATGTGGTGAAGAATTGCAGCTGCCTGCCTCTCCCGGGCCTCAAAATTGCATCACTAAATCAACATGACACAAGGCATGCAAATAACACGGCGACAGCTAGCTGCACATGTACATCGGTGGAGTTTATGTCCTTGACAACCTCGTCCACCTGCAGCCACTCCGCCGTCCATCCGGACTGAACTTGGTGATAGCCCTTTCGCTGTGCAGATTCACCGGCGGCGGCGTCTTGACTTGATCGAGCAGTAAAGCAACCACACATGGCTTCTTCAGCTCAACGAGACACCATCCAATCAACAAAGCTAATGGCTCCTCCATCCGACGCAGGGAGGATGTCTCTTCTCCATCTTGCCTACCCAACTGCTTGACTTTCTTGCTATGCACTCATGCAGCCTGCAAAGATTAAAAGTCAAATTATCCACTTACAAATGTGAAAAACATCTCAGCAACACAAGACCATTTCACATGAATGCCACAAACGAATTCAATCATCAGCTTGCGACTTCTTACATCTCACTAACATTTGCACCTGCAACAACCACAAACAGCTCTTGGAAAACAACACTAGCTAGGCTCCAGCGCAAGGCTGTTAGGTCAGGAAAACTCATATGCTCAAAACACATATAGCATCACCCATGCATCCTACTTGCACTATGTGTATCCATTAGTAAGTGACGTTATGCCAACTATTGGTGTATCTGGTAACAATGCCAACTAGTCCTTTTCAATATGGTTTCTATGACTCATGGTATTGTATTATTGTGTCAAAATGGGTACAAAATGAACCTACTCCAGAGCTTAAACATGAGTAATTTGGAGCACAAGAACACAAACATCTTGTCAAAATTTAGACAGACAGAAGAAAAATACCAGCTCCCACCTTAACAAACTAAGCATATTGTGTCAGCGTCTGGAGAACTGGAAATCACGTCTCTTTACAAACTAAGCACTAACCATCACATGAGAGGAGTCGATCACCATCAGCTACTAATCCAGCTCGTGTATATGCTTCTTCATCTTGTCCCCGCGTTACGGCAGCCTTGGCACCATCGTCTGCACCATGAAATCGTCCAACTCGATCAGATGGTTATTTAAGGATAAGATCACAAGTGTGCAAAGGAAATACCACATAAACCTATCATGTATTCAGACGACGATACTACCATGAATATTTAAACTTCATCAGCAGCCTATTTATACACACACAGGTGATCGCAACCCCAGATCATGCCAAGAGCAAGAAATAAATCCATACAGTCCATAATACAACATCACAGAAAGGCTGAACCAAAAGATCATTTATGAATGACATGATCAAGTCCTAGAAAAAGCATGCCACCGAAACCCAAGGCCACAATAAGAAATAACCAGCCAGTATTCATCCAAAGACAACAATTAGCAAATTTTGATCGAGGCAACAGATTTAGGTGACAACAGCCAGCTCGCAACTCCTTGGCGGCAGCATAAATAATATGTAATTCAGACCCGCCATGTTAGGTAAGCTTCATAATCAGTCAAAAGGGAACTTATTTAGGTATGTGGATTAGCTTTCAGGTTTTAATCCAGCTAAACCCATGTTTGCTCTAACATGCTAAATAGGAAACCAATTAAATCCAGCCATCAAGCCACCTCAGCCCATAGGCCCAGCCAAGCCACTCAGCATACCAAAATAAAGCACGCATGTGGCGTTTTCATCCACTTAGAACACCCATGACAGGTCAAGCGTAAACAATAAACAGATCACATCAATAAACAAAAACTGTCAAGACTATTTCTCGTTACCATGTGGATATCCATAGACCAAAGCACGTCAAGTTTCATGTTAACTAACAAGATTATTGCCACATGGAAAAACAAGCATATCGCTACTTGATAAAACAAGAATATCGCCAGTAGTAAAAACATCCCCAAGAACATATGAGTAAATGAACCAGGAGAAGATACTTGGCGTTTCAGATAAGGAGATGAAAGGAACAGCCTACAACGCACAAATAAAGTGGATAATGTAGCTACCCCAGGGAACAAGATTGACCACATGAACAGTTCAATATTTACACATCATGCCACCAAACAATTTGATGTTTTGCTTTGTGAAAGACAAGCTACTCATTAGAGAGACAAAAACAACACTGCTCAAGCAATGACAGATTATCCATTTGTAAGTCACGTTATGCCAACTATTGGTGTATCTGGTAACAAGTCAAATGTTATGCCAAATAGTTTTTTGGTCCACGACTCCTGGTATTCAAAACCTGTGTCAAAAATGCATACAAAATGAACCTACTCCAAAGCTTAAACATGAGTAATTTGGAGCACAAGAATACAAAACATCTTGTCAAAATTTAGCCAAACAGTAGAAAAATACCAGCTCCCACCTTAACAAACTAAGCATATTGTGTCAGCGTCTGGAGAACTGGAAATCACATCTCTTTACAAACAAGATTGAAGAAAAATACCAGCTCCCCCCTTACCAAACTAAGAATAGTGTGTCGGCGTCTAGAGAACAGTAAAGCACGGCTCTTAACAAACCAAGGACTAACCAAAACTAAAACAAGGCCCTAACGTCAGGAAGAGCAAATGCCTTCATTCGTCCACACATTATTAAGTAAACCTCAATACTGATCTTACCACCGGGGGTGAAGATATGAAGTAACTCCTGCACCCTGCACCAGCTCATCTCCGCTGCAGCAGATTCAACCTCCTTGCATGCTTCACAGTGCTCCTGCAGTGCAGAGTGTCAAAACCAGTTATGTCATGCAAATCTCTCTCAAACACGTAAAACACAGTTTCTGGATGGATGCTGTAACCACATTTTCAGGTCGTGATATCTACATCCCGACGATGGATCAAGCATTTGACATGTCAAACCACAGAGCTCCTATAAGAAAATGTGTGCATCATAAGGATATTCAGTTGGCAGTAAAATAAGAATATCGCCACATAGAAAACAAGTGTACCGCCACTTGGTCAAATAAGAATATCGCCACTTGGAAAAACATCCCTAAGAACATGAGTAAATGAACTAGAAGAAGATACTTGGTGTTTCAAGTAAGGAGATGAAAGCCTGAACAGCCTACAACGCACAAATAAAGTGGCTAATGTAGCTAGTATCCCAGGAAACAAGATTGACAACACGAACAGTTTCATAATTCACACATCCTGGTACCAAACAAGTGATGTTTTGCTTTGTGAAAGACAAGCAACTCATTAATTAAAACAGACAAAAACCACACTGCTCTAGCAGTGATAGATTATTGTGAAATCTCGTAACAAGTCAAACGTTATGCCAACTAGTTTTTCATTTTGGTCGATGCCCCATGGAATTCAAAAACTATGTAAAAATGACTAGAATGTGAACGTACTACAGAGCTTAATGTGTGAAAACCAGTGATGCTCTCGCAACTCTTGTAGCAAACCAATATGCCATGCAAATCTCTCTCAAACGCGAGCTTCATGTGCTCAGAATAAAATAGCGGTACATAATCATCTGGGCTACAGGTCAACTACGCAAAGAGTACTGCGACCATCCTACACGGCGGCGACGAAGACGCAATCACGGTGGCTAACCACCTAGCCTGCCCCATCGTGGACCTTCCCTTCAAGTACTTGGGAATCCCACTGACCATACATCGCCCCACCGCCGCACAGCTCCAAGACGTCGTTGATTCCATGGCGGCCAGATTACCCACCTGGAAAGCGCACCTGATGAACAAGGCCGGCCGCCTCGCCTTCGTCAAGTCAGTCTTGGGCGCGATTCCAATCCACCAGTTGCTGGTCCACGCGCCAAGGAAGAAAACGATCAAGCAGTTGGAAAAGGTTGAGCGCGGCTTCCTCTGGGCCGGCCGCGCCGACGCCAACGGCGGCAATTGCCATGTGAACTGGCGCCGCGTATGCCGGCCCATTTCCTTGGGCGGCCTCGGCGTGCACGACCTGGAACGCGCCGGTCTCGCGCTCCGTTTACGTTGGCTTTGGCTTTCGCGCACGGACCCGAATCGGGCCTGGTGCAATCTCGAGCTGCAATTCTCCACCGCCGAGAGGCAGCTCTTCTTCGTCTCCACAACGATGCTGTTGGGCAATGGCGCGACCGCCTGTTTCTGGGAAGACCGGTGGATCCACGGGCAGTCTATCCGCGAGATCGCACCCCTGCTGTACAATTGCGTCACCAAGAGGCGCAGGAAACGCCTGACAGTCGCCGATGGACTGCTGAATCACCGCTGGGCTCAAGACATCCAGGGCGTTCTCGGCTTGCACGAAATCGGCCAATACCTGCAGCTATGGCAGGCAATTGCCGAGACCACGCTCTCGGACAGACCAGACCAGCTGCTCTGGAGATGGACCGCGACGGGCGTGTACTCTGCCAAGTCATGCTACCTAGCCACGTTCCAAGGCTCCATGGCCTCTGCCTCATGGAAGCTTACTTGGAAGACCTGGGCGCCCCCACGGGTAAAATTCTACCATTGGCTAGCTGATCTTGACTGTTGTTGGACTTCCGAGCGCCTCGCAAGACGAGGTCTGCAGCACCACACCGCCTGCCTGCTGTGCGACCAGGCTCCCGAGACGATGCAACACCTCACCATTGGTTGCCCCTTCTCGAGACAGATTTGGCACGACATCATTGCTTGGCTCCGCTTGCCCTGCACCATACCTGACGACAACACCACCTCGTTGGTCTCATGGTGGAAGGCGGCTAGGCAGGGAACACCCAAAGCAATGCGCAAAGGCTTGGCGACGGCCACCTTGTTGGTACCGTGGATGATCTGGAAGCAGAGGAACTCTTGCGTGTTCGATGGAGCGCAGGCCTCTGTCCAAACCTGCACCACACAAATCAAGGAGGAGGCCAGACTTTGGGTCAGGGCGGGTGCGCTAGGGCTCAGAGATATCCTACCGCAGACCTGGGATGTACACTGATGTAGTTACCTTTCATGCTATTCCCTCCTAGGAGGTTGTAACCAAAAACTTCTTTCTGTTCAATAAAAAGAAACACAAAGCTTTTGCGTTTCCTCGAAAAAAAAAAATAATACACGATCAAATACACAATTCTTTGACGCAATCCACCATATGTCTCCGCATCAATAGAGCTCGCTAGCTCCAGACCATACTGCATGGCCATGGCTTCCGCCGTAGATGCTGAAGTTACATGTGGAATAAAGCGCGATTATGCAGCAATAAAAAGTCCATGGCTATCACGTATTACTGCACCCGTCGCCCCGTCTGTTCATTTATATCGAACTCCGCGTCGACATTCAGTTTTAAAAAATTTGTCACTAGTAGCAAAAACCTTACCTGTGGCGCACCTAATTTTGCTACCTGAGACGTAAAAGGCGTGCGCCACAGCTATCACGCCACAGATAATAGATAGCTGTGGCGCACAAATTCGTGCACCTCAGGTAACTCATTTACCTGTGGCTACCTGTGGCGCACATATATGTGCACCACAGGTAGCCCATATATGTAGTTATTTGGGAATTAAAAGAAAACTCACGTAATCAGCTAGCTCAAAGGCAAGCAAGCACACACACATCTCAAACTCCTAAGCAGAACAAAGAAAAATGTCTAAAATGGCACTGTTCTAATGATTACAGCTGAGGAGCTTCAGATTGTTGTACCACAGAATAATACTTAACACACATTTTCTAGATGGATGCTAATGCTATCACCACATTCAGGTTGTGATGCCTACATCGCGACGACGGATCAAGCATTTGGCATGTTCAACCACAGAGCTCCCATAAGGTAATGTGTGCATAAGGATATCCAGTTGGCAGTAATCAAGAAGAAAACTATGTGCATCATAAGTATGCCCACATATCCTTCAAAAGTTAACAGAAAGCACAATGTAAAGAAGCATCGAATATCCAAAAATGGTGGCAGTTTGTCAACCTCATATTTATAGTACATACTAATCAGGGTTAATTCTACAGGAAGAAATTACCATAACCTGTATGCTAGCTAGCAAATTGCACTTAAACGTAGAGGAGAGAAGGGGGGAACGAAGAATTTACTGAAACATGGAGGCAGAGACGAAAGGCCACTAAAACCTCTGTCTTGTCGCGGTGAACTCAACGCCATCACATCCATCACACTACTTTGCTCAGTAACTACGTGCCTACAAGGAAACAAAAAATGTTAACAACACAATTCATACTTGGAGATGGCTACAATAATAACTCAAATGTAAGCAAGCTGGCTACTTGACTAATATGATTTCCAATACAGGAAAAGTTTCACTTCTAGGTCTCATCTCATTAGACTCACACAGAAAGCACAATGTTTGATGTAAAAAAATCAGTGCTTTGCATCGGAGTAAATGATTACATCACAAATAAAATATGAACCGCATAGCTCACATATTTTATTTGATTCCGAGCAACACAAAGGCCATACCAGCACTAATGCTCTAGTCAAGTGCAAACTACAGGAATTTTGTACAAGTGATCTCTTCTCTGTTGCAGAGAACATTCACACTTGCCTCAAGACACAAACACTGTCCAACCACAATTTCCCCCTATTCATCGGATCCAGTAATAACATAAAGCACACAGATCACCGTCTGCAGCAACTATAAATAACAAACCACCAGTTTTGGAGAGTGAGTTACCTGGAAGCCATACTTGATGGTGATGGCAGCGACCATGTCCATCCTGGACACCTCGTGCTCAAGGAATGAAGGAAGTCCTGGTCGTCCACAACCAAGCAGCAGGAGGCCGGCGGTGGCGAGTCGGCGACATCAGCAGCGCGCCACATCCGCCGCAGCGGAAATTGTTGGACAAACAGTGTGAGCAGACACAAGAGCCCTTCCTGTTGGTGGTGCCAAATCAAGCAAATCAGTCACTTTAATACTATTTTAGTAAGAACAAAGACACTAGGAAATAACACTTAGCAAGTAAATAACAGGTAATAAATCCGGATAACATCTGTACTCAGCCACAACAGTAAATTAAGGTGTGAAGTTGAGCCTAGTTACAGATGGGTAGCCAATACTATTAATCGAGGTACGATAACTTTACATTTGTAGCTACTAGCACAGATCAAAATAGACCATACACACGATATCGAGAGGGTGAACAGGAGACAAGCACCACATACTAGCTTCAGTTGTGGCCACGGGACCACCTTCAAGCAGAAGTATGCAGCTGGAGAGGTAGCAAAAAGCCAAGGCAGGAGCCTATTTGTTCATCTTCTGTCCTACTAGCTTCCATATGGCAAAGCATGCCACTTGTCGTTTCTGGATTTGCAAATTGAGCACCATTAGTGTCAGATCAAGCACGAGATAATAAAGCATTCAACACAGTCGTGTCATGTAATCTTGACCCTCTTCATCCACATAATACTCTGATTTAGATTTTCTTGTAACCATTAAGCTACAAAGGTAAAAGGAAGACTAATGTCATTGTTACTAAAAACTGAGCGCCACTAGCCATTATTAATCAAGGTTTTGTTTGCAGTCAACATGGACAAGGTTTAGAGGAAGGAGGGTACAACAGGAGCATCCTCAAGCAAATAGACATGAATAGCAATACTTGTCCGAGTCCATGATATCTAATTAGAAGATAGCATACAGAACAACAGTAGAAACGTATCTATAAATGAAGGATCTACCTCCAAATGGCAAAACCACCTCGATGCATACATGCAGCAGCGGGCTTGGACCATCGACTAGGTCAGG